>OX465295.1:239469101-239924101 GCA_949987735.1 Leucophora obtusa | reverse complement strand
TATTTATTTATTTATTTATTTATTTATTTATTTATTTATTTATTTATTTATTTATTTATTTATTTATTTATTTATTTATTTATTTATTTATTTATTTATTTATTTATTTATTTATTTATTTATTTATTTATTTATTTATTTATTTATTTATTTATTTATTTATTTATTTATTTATTTATTTATTTATTTATTTATTTATTTATTTATTTATTTATTTATTTATTTATTTATTTATTTATTTATTTATTTATTTATTTATTTATTTATTTATTTATTTATTTATTTATTTATTTATTTATTTATTTATTTATTTATTTATTTATTTATTTATTTATTTATTTATTTATTTATTTATTTATTTATTTATTTATTTATTTATTTATTTATTTATTTATTTATTTATTTATTTATTTATTTATTTATTTATTTATTTATTTATTTATTTATTTATTTATTTATTTATTTATTTATTTATTTATTTATTTATTTATTTATTTATTTATTTATTTATTTATTTATTTATTTATTTGTTTATTTATTTATTTATTTATTTATTTATTTATTTTATTTTTTCACATTTTTTTTCTAAGATTTTTTTATAGTTTTTTATATAGTTAAATCGGATTTTCAAAATAGTACCAACTTGCTTAAAAAATAGTACTTTTTCGACCTCCATAAAATATTTTTGGTATTCTACACCACTCCTTGGGTGTATTGAATTGGTGCTTATGATGTCGGTTTGTCTGTCCGTACAAAATGAACGATCGATCCCTATAATCAAACTACATGTCGCATTTTAAAAGATAATTTGACGAAATTAGGTACATAAGTCTCTACTGCATCGATAACTAACGCTATTGTGAATGGTTAGAATCGGTCCATGTTTTGACTTAATCATGAAGAGGTCCTATCTGATATTGAATGTATTGGTATTTAATGGTATAACCCAATCAAAGCAATTTTATTTGATTTCTTTCACCGGACCTATTTAATTTTATTCGTTAGTGAGGCAGTGATCATTCCGGGCAAAGACCAAGGCTCAAATTTGGATCAGTTCCTCCCGGCTCTTTTTTACAGCGTTTTGTGCTCGGAAAAGTCCGAAAATTACAAATATTTTATTTCTTTTCATGGTTTTTAAAAAAAAATTAAAAACCCGAAGAAATAAAGATAATCGTTTTGGTTTTATCTCGCTAACTGTCGAGCCGATATTTACAACTCGGAAACTAGAATATTAGACGTAATATATAGCATAAGCCCGGAAATACGATCCCTTCCACTATCAGAAAAATCGATATTTAAACTTGTTAAACGCATTTCTATAGAATTATTTGGTATGGAATATAATAAATTTGTGCTCCCTGAAAGTCGTATTCAATTTCGTTGGAAGGTTAAAATTATTTTAGAGGGATTTAATCAATTCAGCTTATTTGATTTATTCAACAATTAAATTAAGTACCACCTCAATTAACATAACCATCGATGAATGCAACTTCTTGGTTATCACAACAATTTAAAGTTACGATTATTAAGGATCTTTTTAAATCAAATATACTAAATTTTCTAAAAATTTTTATTCACTTTATTTTTAATTTTTAAATTTTGTGTACGTAATTGTTTCATTGAATTACGTATTTTAAACTCCGATACTTAATTTGTGCATTTTAAATACAATATTTGGTATGAAAATAAAAAAATAAAACATGAAAGTTTGTAAATAGTACTAAATGAGTCATAGGAGTACCATAGTACTTTTGAGGTTCTAATAGTACCATAAAAAGTACTATAGTACTAACTTTATCATCCCTGGTTCAGTCGTGACCAGATAATCCACAAATATATTGCTAGATCTAATTCGATCTGCCAAAATTGAGATCAAATTAGATCTAAGTTTATCCACAAATATATAACTGGATCTAATTCGATCCCCCATTTTTCGGATCAAATTAGATCTAGGTTTATCCCCAAGGATATCATTGGACCTCCCAATTTTGAGATATGACTTGATCTTAGTTTATCCCCATATATACAATGGATCTAATACGATATCATTGGATACACCCAATTTTGAGATCTAATTGGATCAGCTAGATATTATAGCAGATCTTAAACAATATCAAATTGGATATGATTAGATATTGCGCGAGATCAATTTTTTTTACTCGGGTACACTTAAAATAACACGCCAGTAAAAAAATCTCAAACCGGTTTCAAATCGGTTTGACTAATTGTTAACAAATTTTTAGTTGAAACACTGATTTAAGCAAAGATTTTAGTTATCTTCATTTAACACTATACTAAAAATCCGCAGTACTTTAATTTTGAGTGTTAATTTTCACCAATGTATCCGAAGTTTTAAAGATGGCGCCATTTCTTTCCCTCCCGATTTTTTAAATGGCCCATATCTCGAAAACTAAGATAGAGCAAAATTGATGAAAATTTCGACGACCTCTAACCGTATAATACCCCAGAGAAAGGGGATATATCTATCCAAAAATGGACCTTGGCGGGGCTTTGGACCTCGGAAATTTTTAATAAAAATTGTTCTTTTCATAAAATGACCCATATCTCGAAAACTAAGCGAGATAGAGCATTGGAGTGCCCTTATATGCCATCACATGATAGGGATTAGGCCCGGGGAGGGTCCCGAGACCCTAAATTTGAATAAATTCTACGACTCAGCATAATTACAGATAAAACTGAAGGTTTATAAATTTTTTACTTAAATTGATTTGTTAAATTTGAGAAAAAAAATTTTAAAATCAACAAATTTTATTTTAAGCCAAAAACAGGAATAAATTTTGTTAAAGTAACAATTTTTCTGTTCAGCCAACAGACTTATTATTTTGAGTATAGTTTTCCGAATTTATAAAAATTGAGTTTATATTTCACAATGTCGATAAAATTATACATACATTTGTTAGATTTTACACAATTTATTGTTAAAATATAAGATTTTCATCTCTCTGCCATCACCTATTAGATGGCCCCACCAGTATATCCGATGTTTTAAAGATAGCCCTATTTCTTTCCCTCCCGGTTTTTTAAAATGGTACATATCTACTAAACTAAGAGAAGTAGACCAAAATGGAAATGAAATTCGACTATTCCTAGCTTTACCTCCCCCAGAAGAAGAAGAATTAATTCTTTAATTCAGTATTTGAATTCTGAATTAAAAATTCAATGAATTAATTCACAAAAGACTATTGAATGGAATTAATTCATATTTGTTTTCGTTCAATTTCTTTTGTTACGAATTAATTAACAGAGCTTTGAAGAGTTAATTCGTTAATTGTGGCCTTCGTTAAAAGAGAAACTAAGGTAACAAAAAAAGTCGCTAACGATGTCAAAGATTTCCGCGGAAAGTGGTATTTAGCAGCTCAAAAGGTATTTAATAATACCATAAAAACGTTGATGGAAAGGCATCAGAAAAATTAAAAAATTTTGTTAAATAAAAATAGAAAAAATTTGTATATACCCAATCAGAAATCGCCAGTGGTGCAAAAAATCAAGCACTGGCATACAACTGGGCAACCATCGTGTTGAAAATAAATGACTGGGAGAACACTAATTTGGGACGCTTTGCGAGCGCTTTCAAAAAGCGTTTTTCCAGCATTTGTTTTACAAAAATTTCGGTGGTTTATAACAAAAACCACTGTCAAAGAATGGTCTAAGAGTGATATGCCAAGGTTTGCAACCAGTGGTTATCCAGTGCTACATAGCCAATGCTACCAGTGGTACAAAAACCAATTCACTGGTAGAGCAATGATTTTATAAAAATACTGACGCTTCATTAAAAAAGGTTTGTAGTTAGGAGGTTCCGAGTTCAAATCCGTCTGCAAGTAAAAATTTTTTTTGGATTTTTTTTAATTTAAAAATTTTTTTTTTTATAAAATCAATATTTTGTTTGTGGAAAAACTTCTTTAAGACCAACTTTTTTTTTGCTCTCCCAACGCTGGCATATTAGTTCCAAAAAACTGTTTGCCAGCGCTAGATTTTTAGCACAGCCAGTAATTGTTCATCGATTATCACTCATTTATGTGTTTAGCTATCAAATATTATATGTCTCGTTAGCTCAGTGGGTAGAGCATTCATCTGCCAATCTGACGGCCTGGGTTCAAATCACGGCAGGACCAACAAAAATAAATATGAACTTTTTTTAAATTTTATTTTGGAAAATATATTTTCGGCCACCTATTTATTGGTTTTGCCAACGTTCAAAAATTTTGTTTCTCCAGTGCTTTTCCTGCGCTTTTTGAACAGCCGGTCCTTTTGTCTAATGATGTTCTCATTTTGGGAACGGGAAAGCACTTTTTGCCAGTACTTGTAATACCTGTTAAAGTGCTTTGCCACCGCTTTCCCGTTTGCATTTTTCGGACTGGGTAGTTTTATAATAATCTTATAGGTCAATAATCTTAAATGTCAACATATGATATTATATGGTAATAGAATAAAGAACACAAATGAGGAGATTTGGTTATCACGTTCATGTGAATGACCTATTAATCTTAAAAAATACGGTAATAAAATAGCTTTTATTTTTAAAATTGAATGACTGTTTCATCAGTTTTTTTTTGATTTTGTGATGGACATTTTTTTCAAATGCAGTGCTTTTAATGCGGAAACCTGTAGAATTGTATTATCAACAAAACCGCCTGGTTGTGCTACCCAGTGTTGCCATTTTAGCATATTTTCAGCTAGATTTAGCAGACTGAGTTGGGAAATTGCATATTTTTTTTGTAAAAATATGCTAACTGCTTTTTAGCATATTCTGTTGGATAAAAGCAGATTTTTTAGCATATTTTGTTTTATTTAATAAAAGCATATTTTTTAACAAAATAATTTTTTCTGTAACACTATTTATAACAATAACAATGTTTTCATAACTATTTATTTCATGCGTAATTATTCAATTCTTTTTTCAGTGTAAACTTTTTTAATAGTATTGATATACTACTATTATTTGAAAATGCTACAAAAACCATAAAAAATCTTGCAAAAATTTAAAATCAGTTACATTTATTGTAAAAAAAATAAATGAGAAAGTATATTTTCTTAGTCTCAAAGAAAGATTAAACAGAATTTACAAAAAGTATCTTAAAGTATCTTAGAATAAATGTAAAAGTTTACCTCTCAATTCATAAACACTTTGCAAAGTTCTAAGAGGTTTACAAAACAAATTCTTCACATAAAATTTGTTCGATAAACCTCCTATAAGTTTTGAAAACATTTATGAAGTAAGGGGTAAACTTTTATATTTGTTATAAGATAGTTTGAAAAAGTATGAAAATAAAATTTTTTATAAACATTGTTTAAAAAAAGTATTTTTTCATTAATAAGACTTTATTAAATAATACTAAAAAAATTATTTAGCAAATTTTCAGCATATTTTTTGTATTAAATTTAGCCAATCTTTAGCATAATGAATATAATAAAAAAATTGCGATTTTTTTAATTTAGCATATTCTAAGCATATATTTTTTATTTTAGGATTTAGCAGATTTTAGCAGAAATTTTTTAGGAATTTAGCATATTTCCTTCTAAGAGTTCTGGCAACACTGGTGCTACCGCCAGTTTGAAGCAAAACATTTTAAATATCAACGATATCTCAAAACAAGAAAATTTTACTTTTCAAATAATTATGTTTATTAAACAAATTTCATAAATTTTTTAAAAAATTAATATTTTTGCATTTTTCTATCGGCTTTAGCCGAAAATTGGCTTAGCCGATTATTGTCGGCGGCTGATTCGGCTTGGCAAAGGTGTCGGCTGGCTGCGGCTGACCGGCTAAAGTCGGCTGGGTTGTATCTCTGGTCGTGACAGTTGTGTGAATAAGTCGATTTTTGCCAATGCAGTCTAACACTTTTTGTGCTAGTTGCTTAAGTTCTGTTAGTTGTGTTTTTGTAAAATGCATAATTTGCAATAAACTATACCATAAATCATGTTCAGGCGTTGATAATGACTATGAGTTTAATCTAATAAATTGCTCGAAAAATATTACATACAACTGTAATAAATATTTTAATACATCCCAGGATTTATTTGCCGTTGTGTTAAATTTATCAAATCAAGTAGAAGAGCTGAAGAGCCTTTTCAATGCATATTTAATCAAAAACAATGTAAAAGAGAGTGTTTATAAAAAAATTAAAAAAACAATTTCCAAACTGAGCTTAAATGCAAAGAATGATTCCGTTGTTGTTGCTGCTGTACGTGATAAAAACAATAAAAAAACAACTGTAAAACCGAGTTTAAATGCTAATAATGATCCTGTTGTTTTTGCTGCTGTAAATGATGATAATGTTGCTGTGACTTCTGAACGCAAAGTAAATGATTTAAGTTATAATAATGTTCGTAAATGGAGACCAGTCTCTGTTTGTGTGAGCCAACCGATCGCAAAGTAAACGATAGAAGTTTTCATAATGTGCAAATGCGAAAACCAAGACTGAGATCTTTAAAAATTCTGTTGATTATGCTACTCTTAAATCAAAGAGAGTTGCTCTAAATATTCTATCAGTAATACTGATATTAATTCTAATACTAATGCTGATGCTAATTCTGCGGTTTTAAATGCTGATGCTATCATTTTCCCAGCTGATAAATTTCAAAGTGTTTCAGTTAGTAAACGTAATGATAATGTCAATGCTGCTGTTTTAACGGATGACAATAATTCTAATTGGCAAACCGTGACTAGGAAGAAAAATCGTTCTACACATCGTAATGTTGGTAATAGCAAAAATTGTGAATTAGAAGTTGTTGCTAAAATGAAATGGGTTCATTTATCATCTTTTAAGCTGAATGTCTCTGAGAATGATATAATTCGCTACGTTGCTAAGCATCTTGGCATTGATAAAGTGCATCTATTATGTCATATACTGGTGAAAAAATATGATTGTTTAAATGATTTTAAGTTAATAAATTTTAAACTTGGTATTTCGCCTGAATTTTATCAAGAACTATTTAATTCGAAACTTTGGCCATCTAGTTTGAAAGTACGACCGTTTAAATATATTCCAAAAAAGGTGGTAACTGAGTGAAATTTTCAGGCGTCAGTAGTTCTTAAAAACTTTGTTGTTTTATTTCGAATATTTCTAATAATAAGTTTTAAACTTTAAAATATATTGTAATTATAATAATTTTTTTTAGATTTAAGTTGCTAGTTTGTAAGGATAATAACGTATCCATAGACTGAAATAAATAAATAATCAGAACTAAGATCTATTTTAAAAATTCTTACTTAAGACATTGTTGGGCAGGGTGACTCCCTTTCCAAGCAAATGCTGTTAAACCAAAAAAAACTCCAAGTTTTTTTTCTAACAAAAACTAAAGCTTCTTGCTTTATTGAGTATTATTCTTAGACTAACTTAACTTTATTATTTACAAAAAGTATTTACAAAAAAAGGCGCTATTCAAGTAGCGGATTAAATTCAGTTCAAGGAGAACGTAAATGAGTATTAAGATCAATAAGTGAGATAAAAACAAATACTGGTTTTTTAAGAGAAAAAATATAAATATATATATATACAAAACCATAAGGTTGAACACGGTTCAACATCCTCCCGCGCGAAGATGTTGGTGACAACAGTAGACGTTTCAAACTCTAGATAGGACCCATTCAAAATTGATCGTTGCATCTTCGGTAGGGTTTCCTTGGGATGAATCATCGAATTCTTAATAAGAGAAGCAAGCGTCGGACTAGTAGATCGATTATACGGCAAGTGGCAATACCAGGATGTGCGTGGGGCAGCATCGTTTCAAAATGTTGAACTAATTGCATTTTTAATAGCTGGTGGGACTGTGATTGCGTCATCCCGCAATGGAAGTCGCCATAGTAGCGGTTCTGCTCACACGTGGGGGCGACTTAGAAAAACGTTCCATTTCTTCACCCTGATAATAAATAAATGCACAATTCGCATCGAGATATGATGATGGCTAGAGAGGATGAAAAGAAAATATATATATACTGTGTTATTAGAAATTTTGTTTAGCGACTTTTTCTCTTGTTTTAACATGGCTTTCAATTTTTAATCTGGTGGATTAATTTGGAGATTTTCGTGAGGTTTCTCGGGGTTGGTATTAGATATGGGCAAAAGACAAAGTTTGGCAATCGAGCGCATTATAGTTCCATTTTGTGTTTTGATCTCTGCTACTCGTACTTTGCTGTCTTTTCCATATATTACTTTGGTAATGCGTCCCATACGCCACTCGGTAGGTGGTAGTAAATCATCTTTCACGATGACGAAGTCGTTTGGTTTTATGTTGTGTTGTTCAATTTTCCATTTGACTGTTCGTTGAAGTTCTGTAATGTATTCGTTCTTCCAACGACGGGCAAAGATATGTTGAAGAGCCTTTAGACGGTTCCAGCGTTTAATGAAACTTAAATTTTCCAATGGGGGTTCTTCAGGGGCTTCAAGCGGAGCGATAAGTGGTGCACCTCTCAAGAGATGACCTGGAGTCAAAGGAAGTAGTTCAGATGGGTTTTCAGTCAATGAGGACATTGGACGGGAATTCAATACAGCTTCAATTCTGATTAACATTGTTGAAAATTC
Source organism: Leucophora obtusa (assembly GCA_949987735.1). Lineage (NCBI taxonomy): Eukaryota > Metazoa > Arthropoda > Insecta > Diptera > Anthomyiidae > Leucophora > Leucophora obtusa. The sequence continues at coordinate 239,915,558 of OX465295.1, read as the reverse complement.
TTCAAACGTAAAGTTGAGGTTACCAGCCACCTTTTTCAGATGAGATTTCATGCTTTTTACAGCAGCCTCCCAGAGGCCGCCCATGTGCGGTGCATAAGGTGGGATAAACGACCATGTGAATCCGTGGGCACTATATTTTTCTACTAAGGCCTTCTCCGTTGTTTTCAAAAATTCATTATGAGTTTTAAGTAAGGCGAGACTAGCTCCAAGAAAGTTTCGACCATTATCAGAAAACATAGTTTTTGGGAAACCCCTACGCCCGGTAAATCTGTCAAAGCAAGCTAGAAATGCGTCCGTAGAAAGATCTGAGCAGGCTTCCAAATGAACTGCTCTTGTAGAGAAGCATACAAATACGGCTGCATAACCTTTAATCAATTTGGCGTTTCTTAAATTTGATGATTTTATGTTGAACGGGCCAGCGAAATCAATACCGGTGTATGTAAAGGGCAGCGAAAAAGTTACTCTTTCAGGGGGGAGTGCGGCCATTATTTGATTTTGAACTTTATGCTTGTAAATAGTGCACGTTTTACAATTTCGAATACATTTTCGTACTAGATTTTTAAGTCGAGGGATATAAAACCCTTGTCTTATAGCCCGTAGCATGAGGTGATGTTCAGCATGAAGCAGAATCGTATGAGTGTATTCGACGAAAAGAGTAGCAATGCGGGATTTTTCAGGAATTATTATGGGATGGCGTTCTTCAAAACTTAATCCAGAGTTATTAAGTCGACCTCCAACACGTAATAGATTACTTTCGTCGAGAAAAGGACTCAAAGTAAGAAGTCTGCTCTTTTTGCTTATATGGCGTTTTTCTTGCAGGCATTTATACTCCCTGTAGAAGTAGTCCTTCTGAGCAATCGAAATTAGGCGATTTTTGGTGAATCGAATTTCTTCCGTAGTTATAAACTGCTCAGTTTTAAATGGACGTTTTCGAATGCTATTAATGAAACGAAAACAATAACTTACGACCCTTAGAGATCGAGCGAAAGATGAAAAGTTTTCCAATATGTCGCAAATGTCACCTGCCTGAAAATGTGTATTTTTGCTGGTTGTGTCTACTGGGGTAGTTTTTAGATGAAAAGTTGATATCTTTTTGGTTTCTAAATCTGTTGGATCGAAAGTTCGTGGTTTCGGCCAACTTTCAGTAGGCTGGGTTAGCCAGGTGGGTCCATGCCACCACAATTTACTCTCTATGAGTTCCTGAGGAGTACAACCACGGGTACCTAAATCCGCTGGGTTGTCGTCCGTTTTCACATGTTTCCAGTGATTATTACTGGCAATACTAATAATTTTTGTTACACGATTTGCAACAAAGGTTTTCAAAGTTTGTGGTGGTTTTTGTAGCCAACCAAGGACTATAGAGGAGTCCGTCCACAAATATAGTTCGTAGGAGAACTTTGCATTTTCCATTAGACCTTTTACTAATTTTGAGAGTAAAACCGCTCCACACAATTCAAGTTTCGGGATTGTAATCTTTTTTATCGGTGCAACCTTGGTTTTTGCCACTAGCAAATTGCAGTTGATTTCTCCATCAGACGTAGAAGTTCGCATGTAGACTGCACCACAATAGGCCTTTTCCGATGAATCGCAGAAACCGTGAATTTGTATTTGATGAGTCGGTGTAAAATGTACCCATCTAGGAATTTTTAACGATGAAATTTGTGGTAAATTTTCTAAAAATGTGTTCCAATTTTGGAGTATATGCGGTGGGATACCCTCATCCCAGTCCGCCTTAAGTTCCCATAACTCTTGCATCAAAAGTTTTGCCATTACCACAACTGATCCCAGCCAGCCTAGAGGGTCAAATAATTTCGCTATAACCTATAAAATCTGCCTTTTTGTAGAGGAGGGCGAAATTTGTTTCGGTTCTACAACATAATAAAAAAAGTCTGATTTCGCATTCCAGCGAATCCCCAAGGTTTTGATGGTGCTGGAATCGTCAAACTTCAAAAAATCTTCGTCAAGAAGATCCTCCCGCGCCAAGTGTTTCAGTAAAAAACTGTCATTGGCTGTCATTTTCTTCATGGGGAAGCCTGCAGAATTTAAAGCCTGAGTTATTTGACTTTGTTTCATTTTTGCCTCTTCAAGAGTATGTCCCCCAGACAAAATGTCATCCACATAAATTTCGCTCTTCAAAATCGTGGATGCCTTTGGATATAAATATTTACAGTCATCACTTAACTGCAGTAGAGTTCGTATAGCCAAAAAAGGCGCACAGTTCACCCCAAATGTGACTGTTTTCATTTGAAAAGATTTGACAAAACTATCCGTTTCATTACGGAACAAAATTTGCTGATATGGCCGATCAGCTTCGTGAATTATTATTTGGCGAAACATTTTTTCAATGTCGCCCGTGAAGACGTATTTGTAATAGCGCCAACTAAGCACTATTTGCATTAAATCGGTCTGAAGAGTTGGGCCTTGATGAAGAACGTCGTTCAATGAAAATCCACTATTCGTTTTCTTAGAGGCATTGAAGACCACCCTAACTTTCGTCGATTTACTTTCGGGTCGAATAACCGCGTGGTGTGGTAGAAAAAACGAAAATTGTTTTTCAGCATTATTTTCATGGTGAGTCACTGGTTCCATTTGATCCAGGTCGATGTATTCTTGAAGAACTTGCCGATATAATTCTTTTAAATCTGGAGTCCTTTCGAGAGTTTTTTCCATTCAAAAATATTGACCCAGAGCGCTATTTTTTGATTGACCCAAAAATATTTCACTTGGATACTCTTCTTTAAAAGGTAAACGTACCACATAACGCCCATCCGACTGCCTAATAGTAGATGTTGTGAAAAGATTTTCGCAAAAGTGATCAGCTTCAGTTGTGGCACGGTCTTTTTCGACCTCTTCAAGTTCCCAGAACTTTTTGATTTGATCATGAAGAAGATCATCCGAAGTAGATACGGTAGTAGAAAATGCATTTATTTCACTGATATTATCTGGGCCTGATAAGTACCAGCCAAAATGTGACTCTCGGGCCTCCAAGTTTTCCGATATATTTTGTCGCACTCCCTTAAGGTTGATAAAAGGTAAAAAATCGCTTCCTATTATCATATTAATAGCGGCAGGTTGATAGAAATGTGGGTCGGCTAATGTTAAATTTTTAATTTCCGCATAATTTCGAAGTTTAATGGGACGGGAGGGCAAAACATTAGCTATTTTGGGTGCGACAACGGCTAAGATTTTTATTCTAAAGTCAGAAATTCTCGATTTTACAGTAACATAGCATTTACCTTTAGAACTACCCACTACCATTCCACCAAAACCTGATATTTGATGACAATGTTTCTCGAGGGGTATTGCAAGCTTTTGCTGAATACGTGTTGTAATAAAACTTCTTTCTGCTGCTGCATCTAACAGAGCCCGAATAGTAAATAATTCTCCAGAATTTTCTATATGAATCAGCGCTGTCGGTAACACTGTAGTTCCTTCTCGTCGAACAAAATAAGCCTGAATATTATCTTCTGGTACATTTACGGAAGTAGATAAATTTTCGACTTGAGTATTGAAAGTGTGGGTTTCGTTTTGAGTACCTGATGTTGAAGCCCTTTCGTTATCTTGGGGATTTGACTGTGAATGCCCCTTTGGCACACTATCCCTTTTTGAATTTTCAGGGTTTTCAATATGCAACATTGTGTGATGTTTTCTGTGACATTTAATACACGAACCGGTACTCAGACATTTTGATTTGAAATGTGTAGGCGAGAGACAGTTAACACAATACTTATTCGCAAAAACAAATTTCAGACGTTCGTTTGGCGACATGGCCCTGAAAGATTTGCAAACTCTTAAAGGGTGATTTTGTTTACATTTTTTACAGCTAAAATTCTGCTCAGCTCGAGCGTGAAATGCCTGGGTTTTTGTAGACTGGTTTTCTTTAAGCGGCGGTTTTTTCCTATCAGTCATCGTTTCTAAAATTTCAATTCTCTCCGAGAGAAATTCATTTAATTGTGTCCATGTGGGCAGCTCACGATGATTTTTTAAAGACATTTCCCATTCTTTCATGGTTTCATCAGAAAGTTTTGAAACAACTACATGAATCATGAATGGATCATAATCAGGCAATTCGATTTTGTGATTTTTCAAAATTGCCAAACAATCATTAACCGCATTTTGAATCAATCTAAGAGATTTGACGTTTTCGTTTTGAGCTGGAGAGACCGCATGAATTTTTTTCATCTGATCCTGCACCAAAAGCCTTTTATTTTCAAATCTATTTTTCAACTTTTCCCAGGCCAGTTCAAAATTATCATCTACCAAGTCAAAATCCTTTATAGCTTGGTAGGCCTCCCCGCTCACTTTGCTACGCAAATAATATAATTTTTGGGCTGGAGCCACTGATGGATCTCTTCCAATGACCGCCTGAAACATATCTCTAAAGGCTGGCCACTTGGAGTAACCGTCGTCAAAAGTTTGTATTTCGCAAGCTGGCAATTTTAATGAAGATCTGTTAATAATGGGTTGATCTGTTCGAACAGTAACCGATTTGGTTTTTTCCAAAATTTTAATTTTCAAGGACTGATATAAATCACTAGACTCCTCATATGCTAAAGAGATTTCATCTTTTTGATCCTCTTGTGCCCCTTTATCTTCTATTATATATTCTTCGTACGACGCTACTAATTTGGACCATCTTCTTTCTAATTCTTGCCTTTTGACATCAAGAAACGCTAATGTACAATCGTCGGGACAGGTTCTTTCGAAGTTAGTGCAGAACGCAGCTAATTGTGTCAGATCGAATCTACATCTTCTTTTTGACGCTGTCATTTTTACTATTTTGACCGAAAGCAACCCTGTTGACTAAAATCAAACTTGAGGTATTTTATGTGAATTGTCCCTCTATCGCAATCCCTTATTGGTTTCGTGAAGAATAACCAAATGATTTAACTGGAATAACTTTCTCCAAGAAATTATTTTGTAAATCGTTAAATCGTTCCACCCTATTGTTCAAAAAATCTCACCCAAAGAATTTGTTCCAATAAATTTCCCCACGAAAAATTAATAACAGTAAAATTTTATCCTCAATATAAAAATTGTTTATAATTCAAAAAACCGCACCACTCTAATCTGCAAAAATTTTATCCAAAAAAAAAATTTCTTCCGATAATTGTTCCTCTTTGAACATTTTCTCCAAGAAAAATTTTTAGGGTAATTGTAGATTTCGAGCCGCCCTAATTTTATTTTTTCCAACAAAGTTTTCCAAAATTTTCCGGTTCTAATACCCTCTTAATTGTCCACCAATGCCATAAAAATATTATTATATTAAATTTCCATTTATTTTCTGACTCACCTTTAGTACACAATTTTCCCCGGTAACTTTGAGGTTTGAAATTTGGGCAACCCTTCCACACTTGTTTATTTCTTTCCTCTGAGTTGAAAGTGACGTCACCGTTTTTTTTTTTGTTCTTTTCGAAACTGAAACACTATTGTTTTACTGATTGGGTTTTTTTTTTGTTGTTTTTTCCTTTATGTATTTCTAATACATGGAGTATGATTTATTTAGTTTCTTTTGTTGTATTATGTTATTTTCAAATTTATAAATTTTGTTTTTTATTTTAATTTGTATTTTTCTTTATTTTAATAGTTGAATCTTCGTTTTACGTTTTCACGTTTTTTATGTTCATAAATTTGCATAAAAAACTTATTTATTAGGAAACCTTTTTTTCACTGTCAATTTTGCCACTTTTTGTTTTGTTTTTTTTTTTTAAACTTGTCCTTTTATATTTTCTATTTGTATTTAGTGTGTATTTATTTCTTTCACCACTTTAACATATTTTGGAAATATTTATTATTATTGTTTTCCTTTAAAATTACCCGATTTTTTAATTTAATTTCTTTTTTTTTCCGCACTTTCGTTTTATACAGCGGCACAAGTTAATTTGTATTTTAATTTTTGCACTCTTGTTTGTAGTTTTTTATCAGTGGTGAATGTTTTGTTTTGTTCTTTTGTTAGTGATGGGTATTCTTACGCGATTTCATTTGTGATGAACCTTTTGATTTTTTTTTTATTTAAATTGCATTGAGGTTAGAATTTTTTCTTGTAAAATGGCTGTCTCATTTAATTTTGCAATTATTTCTTTTGCTTTTTTTCTTTCTAAGCCTCTTCGTTCTTTTTTATGAGAAAAAAAATGTCGCACAAAATCACTAAAAAACACAGTACATACATACCTTTTCTGATTTATTTTATTTTGCCAACTCTTTTGCCTTGTAGACCTTTGTTGTTGTAGATGTATGCACTTATGGAGATGTATGCACTTTAAACCTTTTGATGATGACAGCTTCACAGGAACTTAATGCCCGATGTTGTATCACCTTGATCTTAAGACTTCCTTCTGCCGGAATGCACGATGAAGTTCCTTTTTTATTAACACAGACTCCCTTGTCTGTTTTCGTTGTTGATGTTGAAGTTGCCACTAGGGGGGACAACTGTCAATTTTTTAATTAGTAGACTCCAAGTCACTAATTCTTCCTGTCCTAGGCTATTCTAGGACTTTTTCGAAGGACCAATATGTTGGGCAGGGTGACTCCCTTTCCAAGCAAATGCTGTTAAACCAAAAAAAACTCCAAGTTTTTTTTCTAACAAAAACTAAAGCTTCTTGCTTTATTGAGTATTATTCTTAGACTAACTTAACTTTATTATTTACAAAAAGTATTTACAAAAAAAGGCGCTATTCAAGTAGCGGATTAAATTCAGTTCAAGGAGAACGTAAATGAGTATTAAGATCAATAAGTGAGATAAAAAACAAATACTGGTTTTTTAAGAGAAAAAATATAAATATATATATATACAAAACCATAAGGTTGAACACGGTTCAACAGACATATTTCAGACAAAAATCGATTTATACTGAAATGTTACTTAACCCTTGCAGACCCAACCAGCTTGCAAAAATTGATTGATTTTATAACTTTAACGTAAAATGGTATTAAAACTATTAAAATTTCCCAATCTCATATTCCCAATTTCATATTTTATGAAATATAATTTAGGTAAAAGTATAATTGAATTAATTTTATCTAAATGAAACAATTAGTATTGAAAATATTTGTAATTTTAAGAGAAAATATCACATCTCACAATCGTGTATGCTGGGTCTCAAAGGGTTAAGTACCATATTTTAAAAAATCGTACTTACAAGGACAGTATCACAATGGGTTCTCTACATTTTTAGCGAAATGTTTTAAACAACTGTATCTATCAGATATATAATAGAGGAGAACAAAATAAGAGATACGTAATGTTTTAATCCCGCAACGTTTTAATCCCAATAAAAAATTGGGATTAAAAACTAACCTAGTTTTCTAGGAAAACATGTCTGAAATTTGCGAAATTTAGATTTATTTTTAAACAGCGTTAACCATTAAATGAAAGATTTCTTTATTTTTAACCATTTTTTATATGTGATATCTACACTCAAAAAAAAAAGTCAGTAAAGTCAGCAAAAAATGTTGCTGTGTCAGCAAATTTTTAGTCAGGAGCGTGCTTGCAAAAAAGTTGGTAATTTCAGCAAAAGGTTTGCTAAAAATCAGCGAGCTGATTTTTACCAAAAAAATAGTAATCTTCAGCAAAAGTTTTGCTAACACTTAGTCGACTGCAAATGAAAAAAATCCTTGCTAAAATCACTAAACTTTTTGCTGAATATTAGTAGACTGAAAAAAACTCAAAAAACTTGTAGCGAAATTTTACTTTAGTTAATTTATTTGCTGAAAATTTAAATATAGAATATGTGTAGTTGTTTTTTTTTTTGTCATTTCCGTTTCCAGACAAGCTGCGACATCTACATCTTGTCTATCTGGTTGTCGTCCACGCTATGAGTGCGGTTATCAGCACAATTTTTGTAGCAAAATAAATTAGTAAAACATTAGTTCAAAATTAGTTTAGTGCTAAAAAAATATAACTAAAATTTTTGCTGAAAACGGAATTTCAGCAAAAAAATTGCTGAAAACTAGTACACTTGATATACAAGACGTTTTACTAATTTTTCTACTAACTTATTTTTTTGAGTGTACAGGCGTGTGCATTTCAACAAAAATACAAAAAAAATTTTAATCAAAAAAAAGGTGTTGTTTTTATTGAAAAATATGGTTTTTTGCCAAATAGCTACATTGTGATTATTTTAATGTGTATGAAAATAAAAAAAATATATATAGGTCATTCCATCTCAAATCGACCAATCGTTGTAATCGACCCCTTTCGAATTGGATTAATTTTGGTCAGAACTTTTCTTTCATCATATAAAGCAGTTTTGCCAAAGGAAAAAATTACAACATTTTTTTTACAAAGTTATGCAATATTTAAAATTTCAAAAAATGTCATAATTTTGCTAATTTTTTCCTTTGTTACGAGGTTATATCTCGAAAACTACAATAGCTACAAAAATGGTTCTTAGCTCGTTTGAAAGAGGATATTTAGGCGTATTAAAAAATATTGAAAAATAAAAAAATTTTGCAATTTTACAATTTGAAAAATCGAAAAACTCAAAAACCTATTCCTTTTTTGCTCATTTTTTTTTTTAATAAAACCTCTAACTGATCTTAAAAGATCCTGAAATTCTCAAGTCCTGAAATATTCATTCACGCGCCCGTCTCTACTTTTAAATACATTTCTCCACAAAGTTTAATTGTTTTACAATCAAAATTATCAGTTTTATAAACAAATTTGTTAAAATGTGCATTGAAGTTTTTTAAATGCCGACTGGTTAAGCGAAAATAAAGAAAAATTTTTATATTTCAACTACACCCAAAAAAAAAGTCAGTAAAGTCAGCAAAAAATGTTGCTGTGTCAGCAAATTTTTAGTCAGGAGCGTGCTTGCAAAAAAGTTGGTTTGCTGAAAATCAGCGAGCTGATTTTTACCAAAAAATAGTAATTTTCAGCAAAAGTTTTGCTAACACTTCGTCGACTGCAAATGAAAAAAATTCTTGCTAAAATCACTAAACTTTTTGCTGAATATTAGTAGACCGAAAAAAACTCAAAAAACTTGTAGCGAAATTTTACTTTAGTTAATTTATTTGCTGAAAATTTAAATATAGAATATGTGTAGAGTTGTTTTTCTTTTTTTGTCATTTCCGTTTCCAGACAAGCTGCGACATCTACATCTTGTCTATCTGGTTGTCGTCCACGCTATTAATGCGGTTATCAGCACAATTTTTTAAGCAAAATAAATTAGTAAAACATTAGTTCAAAATTAGTTTAGTGCTAAAAAATATAACTAAAAATTTAGCTGAAAACGGAATTTCAGCAAAAAAATTGCTGAAAACTAGTACACTCAATATACAAGACGTTTTACAAATTTTTCTACTAACTTATTTTTTTGAGTGTACTTATGCATAGCAAATTTCTATTTCTTTCACTTTATCCCTTTTTTCTCTCCTTTTTCCTTTTTTTCATTTTCGATTTTGCTTACTTACAATATATTCGGAGTTAAACATAAGGATGTTTAAATTGCAAAGAATTTACAAATATATTGTAAATATGTTAGACCTTACCACCTTACAGGCAAAAAAAAAGTGCGCCGTACACCCTGCAATATCAAGTATTTTTGCAAAAAAAAAAATTTTCCGAACGTAGGCATTTTGGCATTTACAGTCGGAGCTTAAAGTATGATACATCGATGTTTTCTCTCAAGGAGACCAGTGTTGCTCTAAGGGCCATTGACCTCAAGTATTCCGTTCTAGTATTTACCCACCAGATCTCAGTTGCTACGACCCTAATGTACCACCTAGTGTTTCCAATTATTCGACATAGGCTAGAGGTTAACCGGTTAATGCATTATTCGAAAAATCACTATAATTAATTAACCGGTTATTCGGGTCGATTAATCGAGAAAATTGGCGATTAATCGATTAATCTAATTAAACTAATGTTTTTCCTTAATTTTATTATCAATATAAACACAGAGCTGTCTGTTTTTTTTTTTAATATTAACGTGATGTATAACTCCCCAGTCAGAAAAATACAAACGGGAAAGCGGTGGCAAAGCACTTTAACAGGTGGTACAAGTACTGGCAAAAAGTGCTTTTCCATTCCCAAAATGATAACATAATTAGACAAAAGGACCGGCTGTTCAAAAAGCGCCGGAAAAGCACTGGAGGAACAAAATTTTTAAACGTTGGCAAAACGCTGGCAACACCAATAAATAGGTAGTCTGGAAATATATTTTCCAATATAAAATTAAAAAAAAGTTCATATGTATTTTTTTTTGGTCCTGCCGTGATTTGAACCCAGGCCGTAAGATTGGCAGACGATTGCTCTACCCACTGAGCTAACGAGACATATAATATTTGATGGCTAAACACATAAATGAGTGATAATAGCTGGACAACTACTGGCTGTGCCAAAATGCTAGTACTGGCAAACAATTTTTTGTAACTAGTATGCCAGTGTTAAGAGGGCAAAAAAAAGTTGGTCTTGAAGGAGCTTTCCCACAAACAAAAAAAATTGATTTTATAAAACAAAAAAAATTTTAAATTAAAAAAAATCCCAAAAAATTTTTTCCTTGCAACCGGATTTGAACTCGGAACCTTCCGACTACAAACATTTTTTAACGAAACTCAACATTTTTATAAAATCATTGGTTTTCCAGTGAATTGATTTTTGTACGCCTGGTAGCATTGGCTAGGTAGCACTGGATAACCACTGGTTGCAAACCTTGGCATATCACTCTAAGCCAATTCTTTGCCATTGGTTTTTTTTTATAAACCACCGAATTTTTTGTAAAACACATACTGGTAAAACACTTTTCGCAAACGCTGGCAAAGCGTCTCAAATGAGTGTTCTGCCAGTCATTTATTTTTAATAACGTGGTTACCCAGTGGTATGCCAGTGCTTGATTTTTTGTACCACTGGCGATTTCTGACTGGGTCGATGTATTTAAAAATAGTTTTCATATTCTAACCCAGGAAAATTTTCTGTTCAAAAGAATCGGTTGTAGGATAACTACTTTTGCTTTGAAATCCCTTCTACTGTCAATTCTAACATCGATGATTTTTGTTTAAAACTGTCCAAAAAACAATGGCTTCTATAGCCCCCAAAGTGGAACCGGTTGATCTGGAAAAAGTTATGGCACTAATTCTATAACATATAGGACTAGTTGTATAACTGATTCTCCGTCTGTTATACCTTATAACAAAGAGTATACATAATAAAGAGATTGGGGGACTCTCTTTCACTGAGAAAGCATTTGTTCTATTATGTGCCTTGGAACAGGAACATACTCAAACCAATATCACCCAGCAAACATGGCAATACGAAGAAGATTTTCCGAACATATCGCCAGAAAGAAAACATTTATTGCCGGCAATATCAATTTCGTATTCCGGAAGTTTCCTCCGTCGGAAACAACTGTTACACTAAATCAATACTTCCAAGCAATATGAAAGCAATAACTCATATGGAAGATAAAAGGGATATCGCTAAATAAACTCCCGGTACAATAAAAAAAAAACGATTTAATTTTTTCATTATTAAATTTAAGCTTGAAAAACAATATCTGCATATATAATCCATTGACCAACTTATAAATTATCTTGATTTCATCTTATCCAATTTTCCCGCGCAATTAATCTTAACTTTTCACGAGTTTATTTCCTATATATCTTTTGATTGTTTTTGTACAAATTTAGTTTTAATTTTTTCCAAATTGATAAAAGATTTCAAGAAAATTTGCTTTATCTTCCAAATGATACAATATTGCCGCAATATTGCCATAAAAAGTTATGACAAAAGATAAAATTTTTGAATTATTTTGTTCCTAATATCGCCGAACTATCTTCCAAGTGATAAAAGGTAGACAATTTCAAAGTAAATACTACTTGATTATTTTCATTCAAATGACAAATAGAAGATATCGTTTTAATATCTTCTTGGAAGGTATCTTTTAAATGTTTGCAGGGTCATTATGTGCGCTCTTTGTATGACTCAAAACATCGATTGTAACCAGGGATGGAAAATAATAATTTAGTTATAAAAATCAAGAATGGAACTATACTATGGAATTATACTATTCCAACAGTATTATAGCCCTAGATTATGAATTTTAAAAAACCATACGTAAAAAATTGCAAAATAATATCGGAATGCGAAAAAGGCTTTGGGGTTCAAAAAATTAATTAAAAGATTTACATTCTGAAAACGATGCCAAAATTTTCTTTTTTTGCAACTAACCACCAAACTTTGTTTTATGAAATGGGCATTATACTCCGTAGATTATAAATTTAAAAAACCGTATTTAAAAAATTGCAAAATAATAGAGGAACGCGATAAAAAGACTTTGTGGTAGAAAAAAATAATTAAAAAACTCAATCAGCGATTAACAATCTGCAAATGAATACAATGACGCAAAAATTTTCCTTTTTGTAAATATTTTTTTCGCGATTTATTTTTTTTTTCAGCAAACTAAGCACCAAACTTTTGTGTATAAAATTGGTACTATAGACCCTAGATTATAAATTTAAAAAAACCACACTTAAAAAATTGCAAAATAATCGCGGAAAGCGAAAAAAGGCTTTATGGTACAAAAAATTAATTAGGAAACGTAATCAGCGATTTAGATTCTGCAAACAAATATATTGATGCAAAAATTTTCTTTTTTGCAAATTTTATTTTTCGCGATTTTTTTCGCAACTAGCCACCAAACTTTGTTGTATGAAATGTGTATTATAGTCCCTAGATTATAAATTAAAAAGAAACGTACTTAAAAAATTGCAAAATAAAAGCGGAACGCGAAAAAAGACTTTGTGGTACAAAAAATTAATTAGGAAACGTAATCAGCGATTTAGATTCTGCAAACAAATATATTGGTGCAAAAATTTTCCTTTTTGCAAATTTTATTTTTCGTGATTTTTTTCGCAACTAGCCACCAAACTCTATTGTATGAAATTTGTATTATAGCCCCTAGATTATAAATTTAAAAAACCCACGTAAAGAATTGCAAAATAATAGCGGAATTTGAAAAAAGACTTTATGGTACAAAAATTTAATCCCTACACCGATAAAATTTCTCAGTTGCTCAGTTAAAAAATTCCTCAGTTAAAACCAATATATTTCAAATTAACTGAAATAATAGTCATCAACTTTCGTTATAGTTGAAAATAATTATATAATTGTCAAAGTAATTTTAAAATATATTCAAATAAAAATAATAAAAGTTTGAAGATTTGTTTTATTTCACGCATTTGTTTGTGCATTTGGTGCAAACATTTGGAATGTCTAACTGTCTGTCTAGCCGTGAAATTCGCCAAAGTTTAGATGGGTTTGAGATAAGTAACTTCTTTTAGTGAGACCTTTTAAAATGCAATATTTGTTATATCTTTTATTTTTACAGACGGATAGAAAAAATCGGAAATTATTGGAACCTACTGGTTTAAGCTGTTGATGTTGTGGTAGTGGCTCTATAAATTTTATTATGCCCGAGAGAAGCTAAAATGCAAAAAAATTAAAAAAGTCTTGAATCTATTTATGTGGACATCAATTAAAATAAAATCTTTAAAGGCTCAAAGCCCTTTTATTGTTGTAATTAAAAATGTAAACCAAATATGGTGGTTGTAACTTTTAAGCGGTTATTTTTTCTATTTTCCCACAAATATTCATTTTAATTAACAACATCATTATCAGTAACTAAGTTCTCAGTAGAAATATGTAATTGAAGAAAATTAGTTGTTTTTAATTAATTTAAGTAACTGAGGGTTAGTAAGGGGTAATTCACCTGAGACTCAGTTAAAAATTTAGTAGCCAGTAACTGAGTAATTTTTTCGGTGTAGCTTATATATTTAAAAAAACCGCACTTAAAAAGTTGCAAAATAACGGCGGAATTCGAAAAAAGCTTTATGGTACAGAAAATGAATTAAAAGAGGTAATCAGCGATCGACATTCTGCAAACGAATATATTGTTGCAAAAATTTCGCTTTTTGCAAATGTTTTTTTTTTCGCAATTTGTGCTAATATTTGCTAATATCTAAATATTTAATTTTAATTTTTTTTAACGAGCCAAAGAGGAAGCTATTTTTTAGTTACTTACATTTTTAAATATGTAAGAGCGATCTAACATTTTTTGGTATAAGAGCCCGATTAAGTGAGCCTTTTCCATCCCTGATTAACCAGTCGGAGTTCGTTCGTGTTCCAAGCCGCATAATATTTTTTCAAATAAAAAATATTGAGAGAGTTGCAAGGCCATTGCTTATATATAAGATTCTAGTAAAAACAGTTGCAGAACTCGTGTGGTTGGCAACCGATTACAAAAAAATTTCTTGGGAAGGTTAAAAAGTCTCGGAATCTGAGATTTTTGAAATTGAAACATTTCCTATACATACTAATAAAAACAGGTCTGTAAAAATTTTGCTAAAGCAACTAAAAATTAGTTAAAAATGGCAGAAAAAACTGATGAAACTAACAGATTTTTTTTTGCAAAATATTAGTAAGTTAAGAACAGCAAACCCGAAACTGTTAAATATCGATAATTTAATGTAAAGTTTTTACATCCTTAGAAAAAATTTTAAAAATATGAGATACAAAATTTATTTGAATGCGATTTTTAGCAATACTGCCAACAATAAAATATAATAAGTTACGTAATTCTGAGTAAAGTCTGGTAAAATAAGAGTAAACAAATAATTATCCTAAAAAATGGTAAAATTGCTCACATTACTGGGAACGCACAAAACCCCATTTCAAGCCCAAAAATTAACGTCAAAGTTATTCATATAAACAAAAGCTATTTTTAAGAATAAAATATCGAAGGAAATAAAGAAAAAATATTAGAATGTGGTATTTAATAACGCTATTAATTATTTATTGTTTATAAGTTTTGTTAATTATTTTTACAAATTTAAAACAGCTGATTTATAAACAGTTAGTGATTTGACAGTTTTACCATTTTACCCGAAAAAAAGTACGGGAAACTTCTGGTGAAAAGAGAAACAAATTATTCTCTCATCAACGCTCTCATTTACCCAATTTTTAACAATAGAAAATCTTGTTGGTAAGATTGGGTTCCCGCGGTAACGTACTTGGAACAAACCTAATATTGCATTTAAAAAAAATTATACCCAAAGTTTCTAAAATTTAAATAAAAACTTTTAGTTCTATTTTAAGATACCAATTAACTCTGCAAAAAAACAGAAAAAAGCTTGCTGAATATTAGTAGTCTGAGAATATCATAAACAATTGTTAAATTAACGGTCTTTTCGGTTTTTTAACGGCCATTACTAATAAACAAAATAACCCAAATTTCAAGCTAATTTACGCAGAGAAAATTTTATTCGACTAGTTTCAATGAAAGTTTTCACTAGACTAATGAAGTTTTATTTACAAAGTGAGTGAAAAATATCTTAAATTTTACGAAAAAGCTTCACCACTTTTATGAAGCTTTTTTAATAAAAATTTTTTTATTGGGTGCATGAAATTTTCAATAAATGATACGAAGTTTTCCATAAAACTTCATCAGTTCAATGAAAAGTTTCCATTAACGAATTCCAGCGAAACTTCATTGAATCAATGTAAAAATTCATAAACAGAATATAAATAAAAAACATCGAACTAGAGACTGAAAACTGCTCTTACTTTTGAAAATTAGTTTTACTTTTTAAAAGAATTAAAACATAAATCAGAAATTGTCTATGGTACATCCTAAAACCTGCTCCAGCCAGACGCGTAGTGTATTTTAAGAAGTTTACAAACACTTTATTTTGTCCTTTCGAGATGTTTTTCTAAAGGTTTTTTAAAAACAAGAACTTAGGTATTTTTTTAAAAAATTTCAAAAAAAATTTATTAAAAAGCAAGCGATAATAGTTGTGTTTGTGTAACAAGCTATCAACATTGGCTTATGTCATTCCCATACAAATTTGACATTATTAACGTTAAGAGTTAACACTAAACGTTGGCTAATGTCAGATTTGTAAAACAAATCTTAAAATTCATGAGGTGTCTCGCTGGGGCAATCTCGACTTGCATGGAGTTGGTCAAAAAATGGTATCTAAAGGTTTAAATACCTTTTTCAATAGATTTTAAAAGAATATGATGGTATTTAATTTAGTATTTGTTTTTCTAAGTGCTTCTTACAATTTTTTTTGCCAAAGTTAAGAAAATTATTAAGTTTTCGGAAAAAATAAATGCAAAATTTCATATTAAAAATGTAACCGGTTAATCGTGCTATTTTAAACGATTATTCGGGTCGAATAATTATTTGAGTTTTAAATTATTTGTTTCGACATTAACCGAAATAGAGGCGATTAATCGAGGAATCGGTTAAACGATTAACCGAATTGGAAACACTAGTACCACCCTAATGTCAGAAAATTAAAGCTCGCAAAAAATCATTAAACTTTTGCTAAGGAAGTTTTTCGATAAACCTAGTAGAATTTTTTTTATTTTGGTTGCCGACCGTAGAGGTCGCCTTTTAAAATTTTTTTTCATTGGATTTTACCTTTATTGCAAAACACTGGTCTCACCGAGGCAAAAAACAATGATATAAAATCTGACTTTAAATGCCGAAGCTATAACAAAAAATTATAGCTTCGTTCGGGAAAATTTTATTTTTTTTAAATTGCTTTGCAAAAAGACTTCATATGTGTGCATACATATATATTAGGGCGGGTCGATTTAATAATCGCCCATGGCTCAGTGAAAATCGTATTCTAGGGATCAAAATAAGAAACTTTGCCGAAGGAACCATACCTCTAAAACGAATTCTACTACCCCCCAACTGTTGACTTTTGTCCCGTAGGGTCAAGTTTTGAAAAATCCCACTTTGACCCATTTAGAGTGCCCCAATCGAGTCCAAATGTATGACCGACCCCCACTAACTTTGGAGGGCCGATCCACCCATGCCAGTGGCACACCCCCTGGAACTCCCCTGGGGGGTTCCCCATACAAACATTTTAAAAAATCACCATTTTTGGCACTTTATTTTATTATTTTTTATTTTATTTATTTTTATTATTTTATTTATTTTTTCTCTTTAGAAATTTATTTAGTCAGAACATATGTAAATGAAAAAATTAATTTAACTTAGTAATAGAAAAGAAAATAAAAAAAATTACTGTTTGAAGTCTTTTTTGCTTTCAAGTCTGGGCAATTTCGCACGGCTCTCTAATGTCGTCACCATAACAGCCTCTACATTTTCCGGTATAACTCGTTTGGAAACGCTAGCTAGCAATTGAACGTGTCGTTCTGTTGCAGGTCGTAAAATAGGTTGTGTGGGTTTTTTAAGCCACCACAAGACACAGCTGCATGTCGTAAACTTACTTAAGCTAAATCGGTTACAGGTAGAATTGAGCATAAAATTATCATAAAGGATTTTCCAGAAGTAATAAAAGGCGCACTTGCTTAACAGAATTTGTGGTCAGATTAACGTTTAATTTACATGTAAGTACTTTATGGGCAGTTTTGACAACAAAATCGGTTACAGGTAGAATTGAGCATAAAATTATCATAAAGGATTTTCCAGAAGTAATAAAAGGCGCACTTGCTTAACAGAATTTGTAGTCAGATTAACGTTTAATTTACATGTAAGTACTTTATGGGCAGTTTTGACAACAAAATCGGTTACAGGTAGAATTGAAATTACCATTTCATTCTTATTACCTCGTCTCCTAGACCATATATAACGCAACAGTTTTTGTGAATGCATTAAGTCGTTGTGAAGAACTCGAAGTGTGAAGTGCTAATTTGAGATAAAAAAATATTTAAAAAAAAATCATTCCAAATCAATAAGTTTACAATGAATCCACCATCCTCTACACCGCAAGATGAAGCAATAACAACATCAACAACTATCGAAAACCCAATGAGTCATATACCCAGGCATGATGTTACTGTTTTTGGTGTGTCTACTGATTTGACTGATCTTAATTTACCAACCCATCTGGATATCTTGAGATATTATTTTTACTTGAGCGAACAAAAAAAGTTGTCCTATAAAGCATTCACTATTCAAGTACAAGATAAGTTGATTGGAATTTGGGAAAAACTTGGTATGGAAATAATGCTGAAAAAAAGTGTATGTAATAAATTGAATAGATTGCTTGACAAATATCAAGAGCAAATCAAGAGAAGAAACAAACCCAAACAATTTACAGAGTATGTAAAATCTCTGGAAACAATTTTTTTCATTGGAACATGTAAATGCGATTTGAAGGCAGCTCCATGTGCATGCGGTTTGGTTCCCGAACGCCTCAAAGAGTTTATGCACGATCAACATAATCAGAGAAGTCTAACAATGGATGGATTTGCGATGGAAATTGAAGAGCAAGGAGCAACGTCTATGTCATCAATGCCAACATACCAAGATCCCGATGATTCAACATACGCACCGCCACCGGTTCAAGAAGATTTGGATATAAGCACAAGTTCACAATACACACAGAGATACGATTGTTTTAACTTTGCCTTGGTATGTGACAGATTTGGCGTGCCTGATAGAGTAGCATCAGCAATGGGAACAGCTCTTTTCCAAGATTTTAAAATGAAAGATATCCATGGCAAACCTCTCATCATGGATAAATCGAAAGTTCGCCGAGAAAAAGAGAAATGCAGACAAGAAGTGCTTCGCAAACGGTTAGATGATACCAATTTGTTAGCATTTTGTATTCGATGGCAGAAAAGATGATACTTTAACGAGAGATACAATTGATAAGAAGTATCATACTAGAATGGTAAAAGAACCTCATCTTGTTATTTTGAGAGAACCGAATTCTGAATTGATTGGTTACGTAAGACTGGAACATGAAACCGCTGAATACAAAACAACCAAATTAAATGATTTTTTCAACGATAAAAATATATCACTGGATGCATTAATTGGCATATGCACTGACGGTGAGCCATCAAACACTGGCCCAAACGGTGGAATTATACGACGATTCGAATTGCTGTTAAAAAGACCATTGCATTGGTTCGTTTGCCTTCTACACTTCAACGAACTTCCGTTTCGGCATTTGTTTGAAACTTTGGATAAATCAACCAGCACTGGACCAAGATCGGCAACCGGAAAATTGAGCCGTCAAATCGAAACTTGTGAAACTCTTCCGGTAAGTTATTGCTATCACTCATTTATTATAATTGTCAACCGTTTTTAATTGTTTTATTTTTATATATTTTCAGGTGGTGGACGGCTTTCAGAAAATTGAGTTGAAAAATATGCCCCCTGCTCCAGAAAAAATTGAATTTTCCACCGATTCCAAGTACTTATACGACATGGCCCATGCAATTTCTAGCGGCGTGGTTTCAGTGGATCTGGCAAACATCAAACCAGGGAAAATTGTACATTCTCGGTGGCTCACCAAGGCCGCTAGACTATTACGATTATATGTGACAACGGAAAATCCAGATGCAAATTTAAGAATACTGGTTGAATTTATAATTACATGTTATGTGCCAATGTACTTCAATATCAAGTATAACAGCTCTGTCGTGTACGGTAGTAGATTATTTTTCAAATTCATTAGTTGGTCAAGATTTCTAGAACCTCGTTTACGCAAAATTGTCAATAAAGTAATTACAGATAATTCATATTATGCGCATTCGGAAAATATCTTGTTATCAATGTTGTTTGATGATAGCATAGAAAAGCGCGACTGTGCTATCAAGATAATTCTACGCTATCGAACCGATGTTGACGACCCAACGGGACTTAGAGCTTATAAAAAACCAGATATAAACTTTTATTGCACAAGTTACACGGAAATGATCAATATGAATGACATAAATGACGTATTTGAACCACCATTCACGCGAAGCATTCCATACGATACTTTGAAAGAATATTTAAATCAAGATGATCCACCGTTTAATGATCCAAAAATTCCATCACACATACAAGAAACAGAACGACACG
Organism: Leucophora obtusa; assembly: GCA_949987735.1. Classification (NCBI taxonomy): domain Eukaryota; kingdom Metazoa; phylum Arthropoda; class Insecta; order Diptera; family Anthomyiidae; genus Leucophora; species Leucophora obtusa. The sequence continues at coordinate 239,895,726 of OX465295.1, read as the reverse complement.
TTCAATTGCTAGCTAGCGTTTCCAAACGAGTTATACCGGAAAATGTAGAGGCTGTTATGGCGACGACATTAGAGAGCCGTGCGAAATTGCCCAGACTTGAAAGCAAAAAAGACTTCAAACAGTAATTTTTTATTTTTTCTTTTCTATTACTAAGTTAAATTAATTTTTTCATTTACATATGTTCTGACTAAATAAATTTCTAAGGAGAAAAAATAAATAAAATAATAAAAATAAATAAAAAATAATAAAATAAAGTGCCAAAAATGGTGATTTTTTAAAATGTTTGTATGGGGAACCCCCCAGGGGAGTTCCAGGGGGTGTGCCACTGGTATGGGTGGATCGGCCCTCCAAAGTTAGTGGAGGTCGGTCATACATTTGGACTCGATTGGGGCACTCTAAATGGGTCAAAGTGTGATTTTTCAAAACTTGACCCTACGGGACAAAAGTCAACAGTTGGGGGGTAGTAGAATTCGTTTTAGAGGTATGGTTCCTTCGGCAAAGTTTCTTATTTTGATCCCTAGAATACGATTTTCCCTGAGCCATGGCCTCCCCACAAATCGACCCGGCCTATTATAATATACAGGAATAGAGAGAAATTCACTGAGGAACATAAAACTGAAGTTTTAAAAATCTATTGGAACCTAAGAGACCAATTAGTAAAAATACTTGACAAATATAATATTAACCAGACATTACCCCATTCAATTAATCAAAAATTGAAAATAGATACAACCGTTATACTCGCTTCCAGCAATAGTGAGAAATTTGACCCAATTTCCGAAATAGATACCGACTCAGACGACTTCTCAAATAATTCCGAAATAACACAAACGGTCGTGGAATTTCTTAATACAGCTTCAAAGCTGATCTGTGATTTCGATGGTAAACCCGAGAATCTACGCACATTTTTGGACTCGCTCCAATTAGTGGATTCACTTAAGGGGACACACGAACAGACAGCGGTATCCCTAATAAAGACTAAACTAAAGGGAACTGCTAGAAATCTAATTAGCAATGAGACTTCAATCGCTGAAATTATAAGTAAACTGACTAGTTCAGTAAAAGGAGAATCAGTCGAGGTCTTGTCGGCAAAAATAATGAGTATTAAACAGAACAACAAGTCTGCGAATGCTTATTGTAGTGAGGTGGAATCTCTAGTTAAATCACTTGAAAATGCATACATATCAGATGGTTTGACCTGCGAATTGGCAAATAAATACTCCACCCAAGTTGCTGTAAAAGCACTTACGAAAAACTGCAATATTGATAAAGTAAAATTGATCATGGAAGCTGGTCAGTTCAATAATATGAATGACGCAATCAGCAAATTTGTAAATAGTTGCACTGAGGCAACTGGTCAACAAAATGCCATATTGTACTATGGGCAAAGACCCAATTACGGCAATTACCGCGGGAACAAGCGAAAATTCCGTGGAAGAGGTAACTTCTCCAGGAATAACAATAACAATAATAACCGCAACAATAATAATAGCAATAATAATAATTATTCGAATAATAACTACAGAAATAGAAGAGGACGTGGAAATTATAATGGAAACAGAAACCACGCTAGAGCACTAACTGCAAGTGAAAACAGTTCGGAAAACTCGAACAATCCCCTAGGATAAAGCCAATAAATGGGAAAATATATAATCTTAACCTTAACTTTAGTTGTTTCATCCAAATTAAAATAGACATAATTAACACTACTGTAACTTTACTGGTAGACACTGAAGCAGATATATCCTTAATAAAACATCAATGCACATTTAAACAAATAAATACGGCTCATTTTACTACACTTACTGGTATAGGAAAAGGAGGAATTAAATCCATTGGTACAACATTTTTTGATTTAAAGACTAGTGAATTTTTGATACCCCACAATTTCCAAGTGGTAGATGACAATTTCCCAATACCATGTGATGGAATAATTGGTATGGATTTTATGAAAAGATTTAATTGTGTTCTTGAATTTAACCAAGACCAAGATTATCTTATCCTGAGACCACATTATCTAGAACAATAAATAGTAATACCAATGACCAATACTTGTGAGGATGATATTACCTTGCCAGCAAGATCTGAGGTAATACGACGAGTTAAACTTTCATCATGCAATGAGGAAGTACTGGTAACTAATCAAGAACCCCAACCGGGTGTCTTTATAGCCAATATACTAGTAAAAGCTGAAAATGCATTTATAAGGATACTTAATACAAACAATTCTGTAACTACCCTAAAACAAAATGAAATTATAACGGAAGATGTCAATAATTATGACATAGTAAAGTGTAAAACTAACAATGAAAATAGAAAAGATAAAATTTTAAATATATTAGAGAAGAATTTTCCAATACATTTTAACGAAACTTTAACGGAAATATGCACCGAATATAGCGATATCTTCGGATTAGAATCAGAAACAGTTACAACTAACAATTTTTACAAACAAAAGTTAAGAACGAAGGATACGGATCCTGTGTACATCAAGAACTACCGTATACCACAAACCCATAAAGAAGAAATCGAAGAGCAAGTGAATAAATTGATAGATGATGGAATAATAGAGTCATCATATTCCGAATATAATAGTCCAATTTTATTACTTCCAAAGAAATCCTTACCAAATACAAAAGAAAAAAGATGGAGACTGGTGATAGACTACAGACAGGTAAACAAGAAATTAATTGCAGATAAATTTCCATTGCCAAGAATAGACGATATTTTAGATCAACTTGGCCGAGCAAAATACTTTTCTTGCCTAGATTTAATATCCGTATTTCATCAAATAGAACTGGAAAAGAATTCTAGGAACCTAAATTCATTCTCAACCAACAAAGGCGCTTATAGATTTACCAGATTACCATATGGTTTAAAGGTGGCACCAAATTCATTCCAAAGAATGATGACAATTGCTTTTAGTGGGCTAAGACCAGATCAAGCCTTCCTATATATGGATGACTTAGTCGTTCTAGGTTGTTCAGAGAAACACATGCTTTCAAATTTAACAGATGTTTTCGAACTATGTCGCAGACACAATCTCAAACTACATCCTGAAAAATGTTCATTCTTCATGCACGAGGTTACATACCTAGGCCATAAATGCACCAACAAGGGCATACTCCCAGATGATAGTAAATATTCAGTAATAGAAAAATACCCAAAGCCTACTGATGCCGATAGGGCAAGAAGATTTGTAGCGTTTTGCAACTACTACAGGCGATTTATTGAAAATTTTTCTGAGTATTCAAGGCATCTTACTAGATTATCGAAAAAAGGAGTACCATTTGAATGGACAAAAGAATGCGATATTGCGTTTGAACATCTTAAAAGTGCACTAATGAGACCAACATTGTTGCAATACCCAGATTTTGAAAAACAATTCTGTATAACAACGGATGCAAGCAAACACGCTTGTGGTGCCGTGCTCACACAAGAGTATGATGGAAAGCATTTACCAGTGGCATACGCCTCCAGAAGTTTCACCAAAGGAGAAAGCAATAAATCCACTATTGAACAGGAATTGACAGCCATACACTGGGCAGTGAAACATTTTAGACCCTATATTTATGGAAAACATTTCCTCGTTCGATCAGATCATAGACCACTTTCTTATCTATTTTCGATGAAGAACCCCAGCTCAAAATTGACTTGAATTAGACTTGATCTAGAAGAATACGATTTCACTGTTGAATATCTTAGGGGAAAAGATAACTACGTCGCGGACGCTCTATCGCGTATCACGATCGACGAATTAAAGGAATTAAATATACAAAATAATACTAAAGTTACAACCAGATCAATGAAAAATAAGGCACAAAATATGGCTAAAAACAAAGAAATGAATAAGCAGCATCAATTCAAAGAAAATGAAAAGCCCAGTATATATGTACCGATTAAGAACACTGACGTCAGAAAATATTATAAATTAAAGATTACCCCCGGAAGATGTTACATCAAAAGAGGAAAATCTGTAATGGCATATATACCAATTGATGATTTGTTTACTAATGGGAAACTTGACTTAGGACAATTCTTCCCAAGGCTCGAAGAAGTGGCCGGTAAACATAACATTACGAAATTACAAATGGCACCTAGTGAGAAAATTTTCGTATTTATCTCCATTAATGAATTCAAACAAATGGGCAATACATATTTGAATCATTTGAAAGTAGCGCTACTAAATGAGGTGACCCGAATTGACAATAATACTAAAGCTATTCAAGATGTAATGAAACGATACCACGAAGACCCTGCAGAAGGAGGTCATTGCGGTGTTTACAGAACATTAAACAAAATTAAAAGATATTACTATTGGAAGAATATCACTGAAGGCGTGACAAAATACGTCAAATCATGCCAAAAGTGTCAAACAGCCAAAACTACAAAGAACTTAAAAAGTCCAATGATATTAACGCCAACACCGGCAAAACCATTTGATATTGTATTAGTGGATACTATAGGTCCATTACCAAAATCCTACAATGGAAATGAATATGCAGTTACTATAATATGTTATATGACAAAATATCTAGTAACAATACCCGTACCGGACAAAAACGCTAAAACAATTGCAAAGGCAATTTTCGAACATTTTGTTCTTACCTATGGTCCAATGAAGACGTTCATTTCGGATATGGGTACAGAATACAAGAATTCTTTACTGACAGAACTATGCAGTCTTCTTAAGGTGAAGAAACTCACCTCAACTGATTATCACCATCAGACAATGGGCACGATAGAAAGGAGTCATAGAACTTTCAATGAGTATGTAAGATCGTACATATCCGTTGACAAAGATGATTGGGATGAATGGCTTAGGTACTTCACGTACTGCTTTAACACCACACCATCGTCTGTTCACGACTACTGCCCATATGAATTAGTTTTTGGTAGATTACCAAATATGTTTAAACAATTTAGTGAAGTAGATAGAAGTAGTCCACTCTATAACATAGATGATTATGCTAAGGAAGTAAAATTTAGATTAGAAGTAGCACATAGAAGAGCGCGCCATATGTTAGATAGATCTAAGTTACGACAAAAATTAAATTACGATAGAAATACATTAGATTTTAATTTTGAAATAGGAGATCTAGTTTTGCTTAAGAATGAAACAGGGCACAAATTGGAAAACCAATATAAAGGGCCATATGAAATTAAAAATATAGATTTGAGAAATAATGTAACAATAGTTGATAAGAAAAATAAAAAGAACAAATAGTCCATAAAGATAGACTTAAGATTTATAAAAAATAACAATAATATAAAATTCAATAAAAAAAAAAAAAAACTTTCATTCAATAAAGCACTTATCATAAGTAAACATAAGCATCAAATTAAATTTATCAATCTTTGTTGTAAAAGAATGTCCATACAACTTTGTTATATGAGCATTCTTCCGTAAAAGGGAGGTGTAGCATGTGTAGCATGAATTTTATGCGTTATTACCCACAAGAATATTTTGGGTAATTGAAATTAAAAGATCATATTACAAAGTAATAATACATACGATACACACTATTTGTATTGTGCAATGACCGTTGTAGTTACAGTGAGTTAAGCTGAGAACACTCAGTCAAACTCTTATAACAACCACTGTAACAGTCGCCACTTTTGGTATTGTACATTTATCGTTGTTTCATACTTTATGAATCTTACCTAAAGTTCTCAGTCCATTTGCTGCATTTCCCACTGTTTATAGAATTGCTTAGTAAGCAATAATGTACTATAAATTAAGTTCGATTTTACCCAATAAAGCAATTCTTTGCTTAACATTCATGGGAGCGTACCAGCCGCTCCATGCAAAGAACATAATTAAAACCAACAAAAATTGTTTTAATTACAAAATTGAAAAAAAAACCATACAAACCAGGATGGTGCAAACGCGAGCTCCCGAGCCAGACATCGAGCGAAAAATAAAACCGTCACCCGCCCACATTGGGAGGATAAGAAGGATTGGTAGTTCAGTATTTTTATCAAGTTCCCACTGTTTTGTTAGAGGGAATATTTAAAATAATTAGGTTTAAATATTTATTTGTTATAAAGAAATTAACAAATCTATAGATTTGATACCACAGATTTCAAGGATATAACCAAAGATATAACGAAAAATGTAAAATGGCGACACCTACGTTCGGCAAAAAAAAAAAAATTTTTTTAATTGCTTGCAAAAGTACATCATATTGGAGGGTGTACGGAGCACTTTTTTTTGCCTGTAATGTGGTACGGTCTTACATATACGCTTAGAGGAACTGTGCAAACATATTTACAATATATTTGTAAATTCTTTGCAATTTAAACATCCTTATGTTATATATTGAATATATTGTAAGTATTCATATCATTGGAATCAAATATACATGTGTTTGGACCATAGGCGTAGATAGGCCGGTCGGGGGGGGGGGGCAAATACCCCAGAAATAGTTTAGCCCCCCCAGATTTTTTTTTTAACATTTCATTTTTACTTAAAATAAAAATTCTTATCCATTTCTGACTCAACTTTCTTATGAAAGTAGATCGTCAGTAATGACCAGGGCAAGAAATGTAAAAATCGTGTTTAAAGTATATATTAAAAATCGGAAAGTTTTTATTACAAAGCTTTTAAACATGAATTTATTTTTTATTTCAGCGTTTTTAATATTATTTTTGTTAAGTACGCTATATTATTATTATCTTAAAAGCAGTTTAAATATCGTAGTCAAAAAGTTAGTAGCTATATTTATCGAAAACTTTCGTCTCCGTGATTTGAAAAATCCAAAAAATGTTTATAAGTTTAAGGAACAAAATTATTTTAAAGGTAAATATTCCAAAAAGTACGATTTGTAACATCTATTTTTTTTTTAGCAAAATATGCATTTATAAACCATGCTAAGCTAATATATATTAAAATATGAACTTATAGCAAAATATACAAAAATATGCACTTCTAGCTAAATACATACATATTACAAATTCGATGCCATTTTATTGCAAAAATGTATTTGCATTAAGTCCCTTTTTCTAATAATAACTTAACTAAAAACTAACTTAAAACAATTTTTTTTTGAGAATTTTCACTTAATATGCTTTATTTTGTAAAATAATTGAAAATCTCCCAATCTGAAATTAATATTCAACAATTTTTCAGCAAAAATTTCCGCTAATTTCAGCAAAATGGAATATTATATGCATTTAACTAAATTTAACTTAAATATAACAAAAAAATTATAGAAGTAACAGTTGTTCCTTTCTATGTGTTGTCAACTAATATTCACATAATTTTTTGCTAATATGAGAAGGGTAAGTTGTCATTTAAAACGAACCAAAATATCACCCAAATATAGCTGAAATTTTTTAGATTTAACAGTTTTATTTTTACTGTTTTTATCTAACTAAAATTTATTTACAGTCGGAAATTTTTTCTTCAGGGCCATTTTTAACTAATTCTGCTATTGTACAGATTTATTTCTATCAGTATATGTATTTGTATTGCTGGTGAAAGTCATAAAACAAAGTGCAATTCAAACAAAATGTAAGCCTTAACTTTGATTTCATTTCAATTTTTGTAGTGAATATTGGGTAATATGGGTGTTCCCATAGCACTTAACCCCACCGAAGTAAAATAATATAACAGGGCTATGAATTAAAAAGCTTCAACAAAATTCCCTAACTCAACTTTAGATGGCGCGCAACAACTGTTCTAAAAAAATTCAACATCTCGCGCAATTACAGTGTTGCCGTATTTGAAGCCCTTCATCTTTCACCACCTTTCACTTCTTCTCTATCCCCTTTCCAAAGGAAGTTTTTTTTTTTAAATAACTAACAAAAAGAACTGTTTACTGTTAAAGTACTGTTTTGGTACTTGTTCATTATGATGTTAAAAATAACTGCTTTGAACAACTGTTACGAAATTACTGTACTTTCAGTTAGTTGTTTCCTTAAATAACTATCATAACAGTTGCTTTCCATTTTTCCATAGAAAAACAACAGTCATGTAGTAACTGTCAAACTTTTTTGAGTGTATCGCAAAATCGAACACCATTCTCAACTAGGTTGGGTAGACCAATCCGCATTTTAGTTTTGGAAACATCTTGTCTAGTTCCGGAAATTCAGCATGTCAAAATTTGAATTTTAGTTCCAAATATTTCCACTAGGGGGCGTTGTAAAAGCACAAAATAATCTAAAATACATTCCTTATATGTATCTTTAAACTTTGGTCGATAAAGGATTAAAATACAAAATAATAAAAAGAAATTGGAAACTCTCATTCTTCTGCGAAGTACGAGAGAGAGGGGGGTCCAAATCAACACGAACCGTCCAAAAATCCGCCACTGGATTCTTTTTATCAAACTAAACCTAAAAATATCAAAATCCCCGAAGTTTTAATTCAAAAAACACGTTTAATAATTTTGGCCAGCTTTTCGGGTCAAACACTGTTGAGTCTATTAACTCCCTTTCCACTGATGACGATAAGTAAAAAAAACTCCGAGGGTTTTTTAATAAAAGCTTCTTACTTTATTGAGGGCAATTCTTAGACTAATTATTTGTATAAAAACTAAAAATGGAATTTAAAGTTCTCTAAATAAGTTAAAGCATTATATACAAAAAAGGCGCTACAATAGGAGCCAATAACAAATTGGTTCTAGGAGAACATAGATTATAAAAAATACTCTCCTTGAGTTATAAATAATAGAAATTATATGCAGCAAAAAATACTGTTTTATGAGAAAAGATTTAAAGAGTATACAAACGGAATTAATGAGTTATTTAGTCAATCGCTTATTTAACTCTTACTGTTGAACTGGGTTCAACATACTGCCGGGCGAGAAATGTGGTTGCAGTTGCACTTTTGGGACATCATTTTTCAAAGTACTGCCGTCGAGGCACCATCTCGTTTAAGGCATGTTTCGAGCCTGATTGACAATAGTATATATTTTCGGTTGGCTTTTAGCATTCTGTAGATACAAAAGTTGGACAATTTCGAAGCTGAATGAGTTTGGAAATCGCAAGAAGATTTAGGATGTGCATTATTGAAGTTCCCAAAGACCTTACAATAGTTGAGTGGATGGTTGCACAAGCTATAACTTGGATTTCTGAATATTGTGATGGCTAGATAGGGAGAAAAAAAGAATATATACTGTGTAATTAGAGTTTTTTTTTGTTAAGCGACTAATTTCTCATTTTATATGGCTTTAGAAATGTGTATGTACATCTGGTTAATTCCTTTGCGGGTTCTAGTGGGATCTTTAGTAAACACTTTCGTGATCGGGTGCATTATATTACCATTTTGCTACTCGTACTTTGCCGTCTCTCCCATAGATTTTAGTAATGCGTCCCTGACGCCACTCGGTGGGTGGTACCAGATCATATTTTATGATCACAATGTCGTTAACATTTACGTTGTGTTGTACGGTTTTTCAGCTCAGAGATATATTCATTTTTCCAGCGGCATGTAAAAATGTGTTGGAGGGCTTTTAGACGATCCAAGGGGCTTCAGGAAGAGCTATAAGTGGCGCGCCTCTAAGGAGATGACCTGGAGTAAGTGGAAGTAATTCGGATGGGTTTTCGACAAACGATGACATTGGGTGCAAATTTAATGCAGCTCCAATTTGAATAAGCTCTAAAGAGCTAAAGGAAGTAGTATTAGTATTACGTGCTACCTTTTCTAAGTACTATTTTATACTTTTAACGTCGGCCTTCCAGAGGCCACGCATGTGGGGTGTGTATGGCGGAATGAACGAACACGTAGATCAGTGAGAGCCATATTTTTCCACCATGGAGATTTCTTCTATTGTAAGGAAGCATGGTTTGTTTATTGTGCAGGGTTTGCAGCTACTTATATATTTTCGGGTCGTATTTTTAAGTCGGGGAAGGTGAAACAAATATCTTATAGCTCGGAGCATAAAGTAATGTTCTAAATGACATACAATTTTGTAAATACATCCAATAAAGACTGTAGTAAAATAAGATTCTTCAGGAGTCACTACATCATGACATTTTTCATAACTTAATCCTGAATATTTTAGCTTAACCCCTACACCCTGGTTAAGAAAACGTTTATCTTTAAGAACGATGGGTATAAGACAATTTGTTGCAGAGCGAATTGCTGCTGTTGTGATAAATGGACCGGTTTCAAACGGTCGTTTTAAAATGCGGTTGATATACCAAAATTGATAACTAATGACTCTTAAAGCGTTCGAGTTCTTCCTAGTTTTATCTTTCGTCTTATTAGCAGTCAGATGAAAATTTGAAACCCTATTGGTTTCCAAATCTGTTGAATCAAAAGTTTGTGGTTTTGACCAAAGTTTAAAAGGCTGTTTCAGCCAGGTGGGCCCATGCCACCATAAATTACTTACGATGAGTTCTTGAGGGCAGCAACCGCGGGATCCGAAATTAGCCGAGTTGTCGCCAGTCTATACACGTTTCTAGTTTTTGTTGCTGATAATTCTTTTGATTTTCTTTACACCATTCGTAACGATAGTTTTTAATGTATGTGGTTCCTTTGGTAGCCAATCAAAGACATATACAGTTCATAGGGGAACTTTGAGGTTTTCATGAAACTTTTTACTAATATTGGGCGAAATACAGCCTCACACAATTTAAATTTAGGGATGATTATCTTTTTCCTAGGTGCAAACTTGATTTTTGCCACTAGCAAATGAGTAATGATCTCTTCATCGAAAGTCATAGTTCGCTTGCAGGCTATTCTGCAGTAAGCTTTTTCTGATGAATGACTGAATCCCTGTATCTGTATCGGTTGAGTTGGTGAAAAGTTTGCCCATTTTGGAATTTTCAGTGTGGAATTTTGTGGTAAATTTTTCAAAACAGAGTTCAATATTTTTAAAATAATTGGTGGGATACCCTCATCCCATTCTAACTTTCTTTCCCCCAGCACTTGTATTAAAAGTTTGGCTTTACCAAATATTGGACAAAGCCTTTTCGTAGCAGAGAATACGATTTGTGTCGGTTCTGTGCCATAATAAATACAGTTTGACATAGCATTCCACTGAATCCCCACAGATTCCATTGTGCTGGATTCGTCAAGCTCTAAAAAATCTTCGTCTAGAAGATCTTCCCGGGCCAAGTGTGGCAATAGATAACGACTGTTGGAAGTAATTTCCCTCATAGAGAAGCCAGTTGAGTATAGAGTTTGGTGAAGTTGATATTTAGCGTATTTTTTAATCACCTGGATTTAGAATTTTTCATACAAAAAAGGGATTTATTAAATCCAAAAAAAGAGCTGGATTTAATAAATCCACAATAAAAGCACAAATATATGAAACAGCCTATTAATTTAATTTTAGAAAAAAATACGAATGAAAATTAAAAGAGAAACAAAAAAATTGAAAAACTAACAAATAAAAGGTTTTTATTAAATTTTTTTTATGAAATATGTTTAGAAAAAAAAACTACACCTCACCAAATAAATATTTTCCATCTAGGACATAGAGAAATAGCTCAATTAGAAATGGCAATTTTTCACTTTACTGTAAGTAATTTAATTAAATCCAATTAGTGAATATTAAATATTGCAATGGAATTTTTCAATTGTGTAAAAATATAAATTGAAGTGATAAAACTGAAAAGGCAGACTGTCTATCGCTGTTTTATATAAAATATAATTATAACTTAAACGCTAAAGTAAAATCCTTCATCACCGAATTCGGTATTAAAAATTAGGGTGAAAGAAGTGTCGGACAGAAAATTTTTTTAAAATAGGGAGAATCTAACCCCATCTGTTGAGCACTTTTAGAACTACTTTTTGGATTTATTACATCCAAGTGATTAGAAAATAGGGCTATTGTTTAAGTTTGGCCTCTTCTAAGTGATCCTGAACCTTATATACAGTACCCCCAATGGATGTAACAGTGTTGCTATCCTGGGTACTAAAATTAAAAATGTGATCTTTAGGACCTGAAGTCGAATGCTTTTGCTTATTTTCACGATTTGGCCGCGACTGAGATTTATTATAATTGTTGTTCTCTGTATTTTTGCGTTTCTCACAGTGCAAGAATATATAATTTTGTTTTTCTGTTTCAACTTGTGAATACCTTTCCTCTTTAGGAGTTTACATAAACTCCATTTTCGACGATATAATTTTCGCTTTTATTGATATATAAAGGTCACAAGCCTTTTTATATTGTAGAGATAATTCGTCAGTGGAAACTAGCTCTTCACTATCTCCTCCTATTATATATTCTTCATAAGACTCATTTAGGTTATACCACTTTCTTTCTAATTCTTCGAGTTTTGCATCAAAAAACTCAAATGTGAGATTTTCGGTAAATGTTTTTTCATAGTTCGTGCAGAACACCGCTAGCTCTTGCAGGTCTAACCTACACCTTCTCTCAGATGCTGTCATTATTGTTGCATACCCAAACCGAAAAACAATCGTAGTGACCAAAATATTTTACACGAATTTCTTTGAAAAATTGATAAATGAGAAAATTTTTTCTCCAATATAAAAAAAAATGCTGATAATTGGAAAAGCGCACCACTCTAATTATGAAATTTTTACCTATAAATTTTTTTTTCAATAATTGTAGATTGAGGCCACTCTAATTTATGAAAATTTTCTCCACGAAACTTTTTTTATGATTATTTGCAAAATCGTGCCACTCTAATCTGGAAAATTTTTCCCCTTAAAAAATTTTTTTTTGATAATTGAGCAATCGATCCCCTCTACTTTGAGAATTTTCTTTCCAAGAAATACTTTTTTGAATTTTGTAAATTTAGATCCACACTAATTTGTAAAATTTTTCTCCAAGAAGTTTTTTAGGTATTTTAACGACTCTAATTTTCTAGATTTGCTGATGATTACTAATTCGAACGACATTACTTTGTGATAATTATAAAAACGCGCCACTGTAATTTCTAAAATTTTTCTCCAAGAAAAATTTTGCAATTTGAAAAAGCGTACCACCCTAATTTTAAAAAATTTTTTGCTATGAGCAATTGTTCCACTCTAATTTATGAAATTTTTTCTTCCAAGAAAAAATTTGATAATTGTAAATTTGCACCACACTAATTTGCAAATTTTTCTCCAAGAAAATAACCTTTTTTTCAGATAATTGTAAATTTGTACCAATCTAATTTATGAAGATTATGAAAACGTTCCACTGATTTATACAATTTTTCTCCAAAAAAAAATTTGTTTGATTATTTAAAATTGTACCACTCTAATTTGCGTAAAAATAATAAATTTTCTTTCCAGAATTATCCACCAGATTTTACTAATAATATAATTGAATATCACAATTGTTTAAATTACTCACCGGTTCTACACAATTTTCTCCGGTTTTTTTGCATTTGTTCGGCTGGGATACCCTTTTTCTTTTTTCTTCTGTTTAAAGTGACGACACTGATCACCACCAGTTTTTCGTTTTTTAATGTTTGTGTTTCATGTATATGACGTCACTCATAGATGCAAAGCTAATGGTACTGCTGTTTTAACATATTTGGCATACATTTATTGTTGTTTTTTAATATTATATAACACGCTGATTTGCTTTCTTCAATTATTCCTTAATTTAAACAATAATCATGTAGATTTTTTCTGGTTTTTTTTCTAATTAACACAGGAGAAAATATATTTTTTATCTTCCTTTTGTATTAACTTAAATCGATCACTGATTCCTGGTAGATATTAGCCTATAGGATTTTTGTATGGCTTTTTATTTTTTCTTTAGTTATATGTAAATCCAATATCTTGGTTGATTTTTTCATTTAATTTTATTGTTAAAGTACACGTGAAGCTGCCCAGTTAATATATTTTGTAATTTTATTATCTCTCACAAATTATTAATCAAAAAACACTGCACTTTATAACTGATGTTTTCTTTGTTGATTCTGCGTGTAGTTTTGTGGTGTTTAGTTATAGGGACGATTGGAATTTAAACATTAGCCGGTTTTAGTGGAAATGACGATTAGAACAAAGTGTTGTTGTGCATGCGTACTCTTTTTTTTTTTGCTATGGATAATTATTAGTTGTGTGATGCATTAGGTCCATTCGATTACTGGATAATTTGTACAAATTTTTACTGGATGTCGTTCGTTAACACAAATACTCAGTAAACAGAAAGAAAAAAGAGAGAATAAACTGCCATTTCTATGATGAGAGTTTCTAAGTCTTCTTCTTTTTCTTGCAAATTTATACTGGATAAATTTTTGCCAGCAAGAATTTGCAAGCAGAAAAAAATATATGATTCGAAAACACATGTTCGTTTATTGAAAACAAAAAAGAAATATTTTACAATTATGTTATTTTATGGAAATTCAAAGCAATGAAACTTTCAAAATAAATTATGGGAAATATAAGAAAACCTTCTAAAAAGTTCCTGCTTAAGATTTAACATCAAAAAATATCGTCTTTCATAGCGACCAGCTAAAATTTATTTGTATATTTGGTTTTGTAATCAGCTGTGTTTACAAACTTGCAAATTGTTGCAAATTTTCTGTTCGCGTACATGTTTGGGAAAATTTTATTGTGAGAGTAAATTTAGTCTTACTCTCTGTAAGTTTGTACTGAGTAATTCTTACTGGACTTGACTGAGAAAAGTAATCGAATGGACCTATTAAACACATAGACGACTGCGGCTACATGACTACACGACTACAAATGCTGCTGGCTGCAATTGTAGTCGCGTAGTCAGCTACTTCATTTTTTTGAAAACGACAGCAACATAGTAAACAGATGATGCAAAAAATTTTAAGTTTTGATAAATATTAATCTTTTTTTGTTTGTGCTTCTAAAATAATGGCTGAGGAATATTTTGTTAATTTTGTAAGATCCATTTTTTTACAAAACATCACAATAAAATTACACTCAGGGAATTATGTAGGTAAAATCAACTGCAAATGACAGTTAAAATAACTGCATTTGCACTTAAAAAGGTGTAGACTACATTTGCAGTTAAATTAACTGCAATATGAAGTTATTTTTAACTATTGAAAATCAACTAAAAAAATGTAGTAAAAACAACTACAAATGCAATTGAAACAATATACATGCAAATTATTGTAAAACTGTACAAACAACTTCAAATGTAGTTAAAAAATATAAATAAAAATTATTTTAAAAATTATTAATTTAATAAAAAACAAATTTATGTAAACACTCCTAACTTAATTTTATTCTATAATAAATTTAAAGTTGAGAAAACAAAATTTACAATTACTGTCACTTTTATTTTTCACTTTTAAGATATTGTTGTAGATGTCCGTCTGTGAGGGATGATATATGGTGTTGTTGGGCTTCCTTTTTTTTCTCCAGGTAGAAAGGGATGAGAATATAAAAGAACTGAAAGAAATATTTTTTTATCATTCCCGTAAATAAATTTATATTTTATATTATAGAACTTACCTTATTATTTTAATAATTTAATAAAAAATATATAACATTTTCCGTATTACGCGTCCTCACTCTTTGGCGTTGTTTTATGACTAAGACAAGCGAAAACATGTTCTTCTCATATTCTTTCACTAGAAATTTCTAAACAAGCGCTTCAGACACATGCTCCTGTTTGCTTCGTGCGCGTGCACACACACTTGAAAATATAAGTATTTGTAAAAAAAATTCAAAATGACTGCATAAAATAAATGTTACTACAATGTGGTAGTTTTTGTAGTTAGTTTAAAAAAATAACTGTCAAAAACATTGAAAAATTTTGCTCTAAGTAAATTAACTACAATTGTAGTTAAAATAACTACAACCGCATTACTACACAAATAACTGTCATGTAGTAACTGCAGAACTTTTCTGAGTGTAGAAATATAAATTAATGAAACCTTCAAACAATTGTAAAATATAAACAGCAGTTTCTTTAGTATTCCCATAACGGTGATTTTTTAGTCAGAACTAGCGATTTTATTTCGCCTCTAGCGGGAAAAATTGTCCTGTTTTACATATTTTGTTATATTGTCAACACTATTTTTGTTTTGTAGCCAACAAAAATAGAAATTATCCTAA
This sequence comes from Leucophora obtusa, assembly GCA_949987735.1. NCBI lineage: Eukaryota > Metazoa > Arthropoda > Insecta > Diptera > Anthomyiidae > Leucophora > Leucophora obtusa. Next base: position 239,879,774 of record OX465295.1, on the reverse strand, counting down.
GTTGACTACAGCGGCAAAAGTAGTCGTGTAGCCGTGTAGCTGTGTTGTAGAGTTGTAAAAGTATTGAGTATTCCGGTACTGAGTACTCAATACTGGCTTTTTTTTTTGAGTACTCAATACTAAAACGGTACTACTCAATACTTTTAAAGATGCAATTTTCCGTAGAAATGTGTATTTTTCGTATGAAAATACAACTCTAAAAATAGTACTCTAAAAATACAACTCTCAAAATACAACTCTATTTGTGAAGCAAAGAAATTTGTAACGAATTTTTGGGAACAATTTTTTAATTAATTTATTTAAAATATTTTGAATTAATTAAAATGTAAGTAACAATAGTTATTTAACACGTGTATTTGAATTGTTATTATTTTTCCTAATAAATACGAATTCATAACATTTTTAAATTCAAAAAAACCGTTAAAAGTATTGAGTAGTATCGAGTACTCAATTGAAAAGTATTGAGTAGTATTGAGTACTCAAAAAGTATCGAAATTTCACAACTCTACTGTGTTGGTGTCAAAATAATCGTTTTCATATAAACGTGTGTATTTTATTTTTGACAGGCTGTAGTCGTGTAGCTGCAGTCGTCTATGTGTTTAATGCTTGAATTTTAGTGGTATTTTATTTAAAATGAGAGTTATTTAGTGGTATTTTTAGTTGCTATATGTATATATTTTAAGGTTGGTTACCGAAACGAATAGCGGCAAGGGTAATGGTATCAGATTTCGTTTGTTTAGGTAACGGTAAAGGTAACGGTATTTAAGACTGTTTCGGTAACGGTATACCGGTATACGTACCGGTATTAAAAATTATGTTAAAAACATAAAAACAAGTAAAAACATGGCATATTTTTAATTTTAAGTACTGAAAATACAGATTTTAAGCTATAAATTCAATACTGGTAGTTTTAATAAGTAAAATTACCCAACAAACAATTCGTTCCGCTTACGCACCGTTTTCGGTCCGTCATAAACGGAATCCAACTCCGTTTACGTGCCGTTTTCTGGATCCGTATACGAACCAGAAAACGGAATTTAAGGAACATCGAAACTGATTCGAATCCGTTGAAAATCCGTCAATGACGGACCGTTTACGGACAGTTGTGTCGTGTGAAAAACGGACAAGTCCGTTGAAAGTCCGTCAATGACGGACCGTTTACGGACCGTTACGTCGTGTAAAAAACGGACAGGTCCGTTGAAAGTCCGTCAATGACGGACAATTTACGGACCGTTATGTCCTGTATAAACGGAGTGACTCCGGACTTATATATCTACCTAAATTGAGTAGTAATTTTTATGCTTTTTTATATATTTATTGATAACGATATTAATTATTTACAATATATATTAGTACATCCCGCTTAGTTTAGTTCTATCCAGTGAATCAATACGCGATAGGAACCCATAATAAAATCGATCATCTACATGCAAAGGGAATAATAAATTAGCTATGGTTTAACTGATTGTATTTTCAATGGTATTTTACATACGATTCAAATTCGCACACTTTAGGCTTGTTCCACGTCGTTACCGCGGGTTCCCAATTTACTCGAAAAAACAACAATTTACGCATAATTTTGACGATGGAAACGCTTTTTGGAAAAATTGGGTAGACGCGTTAATGTACGTGGAACAGAGCTTTTGTTACAAAAACAAACCATCTTACGAAAACCATTGTGAAACATGCCCTAAATTTCAGAAATCTTACCATCTAATGTATCTATGCGACTTGAAGTTATTTGATTGACGATGTGTTGCATATATTCCCGCCATCGCGGCTAATTTCTCGCCACAAAAATACTTTTTTACCGACTAAAGGGTTGAGATTCATTTTTTTTAAATTTAATTGTTTTTATTTTGAACACAAATTAAAATCAACTCAGTCCGTATTTTATGGTTCGGAAACGGAGTTAAAACGTATTGTGTTCGAAAATCCGATTACACGGTCCGTTAATGTTCCGTATACGAACAAGCTTCGACGGATACGTGTATTACGGACCGTTAATGTGCAGTAAAAGCCGGATTCACGATTCCGTACGTGCCGGAGAGTCCGTAAAAATGTTTCTTGGGTATTCTCTATAAATTTTTTGTAAAAAAAAAACACTCAAGATTATAAAATAAAAAAATTGTAATTTTTATATAAAATAATAAATACCGGTAAAATACCGGTAACTACCCATAAAAATCACGGTATCGGTAACGATAACGGTATTTAGAAATTTTTTTAGAGGTATCGATAACGGTAACGGTATTCAATTTTACACGGTATTTTAGCGATAACGGTATTATAACGATAACGGTAACCAACCTTGATATATTTTAATACCCATTTCACAGTGGTGTTTTTTAACCAAAATCTTTTTAAGGTTAACGCTGAATTGCATACACTTTATGCTTTATCCTTTATCCACCTTTTTTATCAGAAAAAAATGTGGCACAAAAAAATATAATTACAACAGTATATACCTTTTTCCTATTGACATTTTTGCCAACGCTTTCTTCATGTATAGCTTTCCTTGTATGCTGCGTTGTGTTTAGACCTCTTGTTGTTAGTTGATATGCACATCTAATGCATACTTCTTTGCGTTTTTTATACAGACTCCCTTGTCTGTTTGTTGTTGTTGGAGTTGCTGCTGGGGGAGACAACTGCCAGTTTGTAGATATTACGACTTCCTTCTGCCGGAATGCACAATGAAGTACCTTTATTATATGGTTCAGACTGCCTTGTCTGTTACTGCTGTTGTTGGAGTTGCTACTAGGGGAGACAACTGCCGGTGTGTAGATACTAGTAGACCTTTTCTCCTAGTTTTTCCTGTCCTAGCCTATTCTAGGACTTTTTCGAAGGACCAAATGTTGAGTCTATTAACTCCCTTTCCACTGATGAGGATAAGTAAAAAAAACTCCGAGGGTTTTTTAATAAAAGCTTCTTGCTTTATTGAGGGCAATTCTTAGACTAAGTATTTGTATAAAAACTAAAAATGGAATTTAAAGTTCTCTAACTAAGTTAAAGCATTATATACAAAAAAGGCACTACAATAGTAGCCAATAACAAATTAGTTCTAGGAGAACTCAAATTATAAAAAATACTCTCCTTGAGTTATAAATAATAGAAATTATATGCATCAAAAAATACTGTTTTATGAGAAAAGATTTAAAGAGTACACAAACTGAATTAATGAGTTATTTAGTCAATCGCTTATTTAACTCTTACTGTTGAACTGGGTTCAACAAACACTCTCCTGTTAAAATGGCACATCTTTAAATTTGAAAATTCAAAAAAAGCAAATTAAGTAATTTTTTGGTCAAAAAGGTACCAAGACTCATTTGCCTCCAGATTAAAAGTTTATTTAAGAATACATATACAATAGTATTTATATTTTTCTGAAAGTGTATTTCTCTTATATGTGCCTAATGGAAAAAATATTCTCCACAATTTTTCTTCCCCCAGAACATTCCGAATTTGATTTTTATTCAATTTTCAACTTTAATAATTTTTTACTCTGAGTGCACCACCTGAATTTAAAAACTAAAAGCATGCAAAGATACCCAATCATAGTATACTATAGTAGCCCCACTCATTAAAAAATTGAGAGCTTGTCCCTATCTCATGTAGTTGTAGTGGTATTAAGAACCATATGTACAAGTAAAATTACAAACACTACTTTATTTTTTCAAATGACAGAAAATGAGTAAAGCTACTATATTATACTGTGTACCCAATGTTGTCCTCATATGACTGTATTTGTCTATTTATACCCTACACCACTATGTGGTCAGGGTATTATAAGTTTGTGCTGATGTTTGTAACACCAAAAAATATTGGTCGTAGACCCACCTTATAGTATACCGATCGGTTCAGAATTTTTTTTTATTTCGATTTAACGATGTCCGTCTGTCCGTCCGTCCGTCCGTCTGTCTGTCTGTCCATGCAATCTTGTGCGCACTCTACAGGTCGCAACTATTAAGATATTTTGATGAAATTTGGTACGCAGATCTATGTTGGCCCAAGGACGAACAAGTTTGATTTTTTTGAACATCGGTCCATGTTTAGACCTAGTGCCCATATAAGGGTCCTACCAAAATTATACTGTTTATATGCTGCAGGTCGTAAATATTAAGATATTTTGATGAAATTTGGTACACAGACCTATATTGGCCCAATAATGCAGCCTATTGATTTTGGTGAACATCGGTCCATGTTTAGACCTAGTGCCCATATAAGGGTCCTACCAAAATTATACTTTTTATAAGCTGCAGGTCGTAAATATTAAGATATTTTGACGAAATTTGGTACACAGACCTATATTGGCCCAATAACGCAGCCTATTGATTTTGGTGAACATCGGTCCATGTTTAGACCTAGTGCCCATATAAGGGTCCTACCAAAATTATACAGTTGATATGCTGCAGGTCGTAAATATTAAGATATTTTGATGAAATTTGGTACACAGACCTATATTGGCCCAATAATGCAGCCTATTGATTTTGGTGAACATCGGTCCATGTTTAGACCTAGTGCCCATATAAGGGTCCTATCAAAATTATACTGTTTATACGCTGCAGGTCGTAAATATTAAGATATTTTGATGAAATTTGGTACACAGACCTACATTAGGCCAATAACGCAGCCTATTGATTTTGGTGAACATCGGTCCATGTTTAGACCTAGTGCCCATATAAGGGTCCTACCAAAATTTTAATGTTTATACGCTGCAGGTCGCAAATATTAAGATATTTTGATGAAATTTGATACACAGACCTATATTGGCCCAATAACGCAGCCTATTGATTTTGGTGAACATCGGTCTATGTTTAGACCTAGTGCCCATAAAAGGGTCCTACCAAAATTATACTGTTTATACGCTGCAGGTCGCAAATATTATGATATTTTGATGAAATTTGGTACATAGACCTATGTTGGCCCAAGGACGAAGCCTATTGATTTTGGTGAACATCGGTCCATGTTTAGAACTAGTGCCCATATAAGGGTCCCCCCAAAATTGTATTGTTTATATGCTGCAGGTCGCAAATATTAAGCTATTTTGATGAAATTTGGTACATAGACCTATGTTGGCCCAAGGACGAAGCCTATTGATTTTGGTGAACATCGGTCCATGTTTAGAACTAGTGCCCATATAAGGGTCCCCCCAAAATTGGCTTGGTTACAAACTGCAGGTCGCAAATATTAAGATATTTTAATGAAATTTGGTGCGCTGACTCACATTATAGAAAATTTTGACATAAGCCCCATTTTAACCCATTCGAATTTCGGATCCAAACAATACACCAGACTGGTGTAGGGTATTGTATAGTCGGCTTTAACCTTTTACTCGACTTTAACCTTTTTACTCGTTTTAATATCACTTTAAGTGTGGACAAGACAACAAGAAGAGTAATAATCCCAATTTTGGAAATTTTTTGCAGTTTTTCGGAAGTTGTGGGATTCATCTTCATCTTATCTCAAATATTTTTATTATTTTAATTTAAAGGATTTGAGATTAGTCTAAAATTTCATTACATTACGATCATTAGCAACCCAATGAACAATTTTGCTGGAATTCAAGCTGAAATCAAGGGGAATTCCAGTCATTTATTCCAATTTCAAGCCTTGAATTATACTTTTATTATACTGTAATTCAATAGCATACTCCAGCGAAATGGATACTTGAATTCCAGTCGAACATAACAGTCTAAATAAGCTTTAACTCAAGCGTTGATATGTGGTATAATTCAAGCTTCAAACATAGTGGAAAAGCGCTTGAATTCAAAGCTCATATTATAGCCTAATATACTCGTAAGTGTGAAATATGGCCTTAATCCGCAATATAAACGTGTACAAAGATTTTAAAAAATATTTATTGATTTAAATAATATCCCAGTGTAGAAAATCATTACCAGATATGTGGTTATGTAACTACATACTTGGTAATGGTAACTAGTTACTTTTGTTATTACATTTCTTATTACCTTTATATGGCGATGTCGCGAAAATGAGTCGTCGTTACACACCAGCATACGAAAAATCAAAAAATATATCGTTACCTTTGTGCTTACCAGTACTGACAAAAATAATGAGTCTAAAAATAGATTTTCAAAAAAATAAATAATATAAAAAAAAATATTTTTTATTGTATTTTTTTTTTTTTTAATAAAATTTGCTGGTGCGGGAATCGAACCTGGGTCTACAGATTGCCAGTCAACAGCTCTACCATCTGAGCTATATCGACATGTAATATTTAATAGATAAAAACATAATTGACCTGCTGCACACAAGTAAGCTTACTCGCCAACATACAAAAAATCAAAAAATATGTGGTTACATATATCCTTACCAGTGTTTAAAAAATATTGGGTCTAAAAAAAGATTTCAAAAGATTTTCAAAAAAATCTAAAAATTTATTTTCTATTTGAAATAATGATAAAAATAAGTCATTATCAGTAACTCATTATTATATGTTTTAAAATAATGCAGAAGGTAAGTGGGTGTCATTACTGGTACTCCAAAAAATAATGATATGTCATTACCGTTTCTACACTGGGATATAAAGCTTATGAATATTAAACAATAAACTCTCGGGAGACATTCTATATAACAAACATATGAAAAAAAATTATTTTTCACCGCGGAAAACTTAACTTAAACGGCATTCACACCTAATTCTTAAACACGTGTTTAGCTAAAACACGTATTTTAGCTCTTTATTCTACTACAACAGTTCTTTAATCTTTTACACTTGTTTTAGCTAAACAGGTGTTTAAGATTTAGGTGTGAATGCCGTTTTAAAGTTGCATGTTAAATATCATCCATCAGATAGATCATCCATCAGATGCGTACGGGGAAAGTTAAACATATAAACTTGAAGTGTTTAATTCGTCCAGAGATTTTGAAGTTAGGGATTTTTTTGAAGATTATGGGGTTTGATCTGATGGTGGCATTTCATCCACAGGTTAATCTTTAAAGGAGCTTGTCTGAAAAATAAAGAAAATATGTATATACATAAGGACACAAAAAATGGTTTTCTTTTTAATTGCTGCTAACCAGGTTTGCCATTTTAGCACTTTAGGTGCTAGATCTAGCACTTTTTTTTGGCAGTTAGCACCCAAAAATTTAAAAAAAGTGCTAGGTGCTAGTTTAGCACTTTTTTAAAAATATTGAAATTTTTTAGCACTTTTTTAAATAATTCAATATCTATATGAAAAATGTCTTGAAACACTTCTCGAGTTCAAGAAATAACAAGATTTACAAATATCACACAAATATACATCTTCTCTGAATTGGGTTAAAGTTGAATAGTGAATAAATATCTTTACCAGTCATGCCAACTTTTTGTTAAATATTGGCATAACAATATTTACGAATTTCTAAAAAGAAGAAATAAGAAAAGTTAGTTTGGCATTTCTGACATAAGTTCACACTAGATCACTTCCAAAAGAGTTCCAATTTGAAAACCAACATCTGATTTTTAAACTTTTGGAAAGAATGGTAAAAATCTGTTTCGAAAAGAAATATTGCTAAGACTCTGGTGCTCCTGCATGTATATTAAAATTACAAAAGTATAGGACTAACAAAAAATATTGTTCAGTAAAAATTTTCTGAATCTTAAATAGTTTTTCTACAGCAGGAAGAATTTAAAATTAGATGGTTTCTCCATATAAATATAATTTTCTTGACAGCAAAAGGCATTAGAATCTGAAGATTTATCAATATAAAAAAATATTTTCAAAATCTGAAGGCATTTCTGTGAAAAAATTTCACATAATTGATGATTTTTCTAACGAAATATTTAACAAAACCTACAAGATTTCGTATAATAGCTAAACTTTCTGTAGAATCTGATATGTTTTAGCCTCAAAATCTGAAATTATTTCTATGGAGAACGTTTCTAATATATCTCCAAATTATGATTTTTTAATTTCTTTACTGATTTAAAGCCAGCAATAAATGATGACCCTTTGAAATGGCGACTGTATGAAATGCAAAGTTTTTTTTTTTATTAATAATTCAATATATCAATAAAAACCATGGTTTGTCAACACTAACCCCTAAACATCAATAACGATTTAAAATGAATTCAAATAACTAAAATTAACCTAAAAATACCATTAACGAAAAAACTTAAAATATCACTAACCGCAAAATACTTTAACGAAATTATTTAAAATACCGTTTAACCTAACACACCCTAACTCAAAAATTTTAAATATCCTATTGACCATCATTTACCTTAAAATACCACTAATGGCTGGTTTACATTATAAGATTTTCGGTGTGATTTTGAAATCCAGCCTATATGTTTTGCATGTGTACTAAAGCAAAATCATACCAAAAATCGTACAGTGTAAACTAGCCATAACGAAATAACTTAAAAAGCCTTAAAATAATCAAACGAAATAACTTTAAATACCGGTAACTCTAAAACAACTTAACGAAATAACTTATTATACCGATAACCTTAAAATACCCTAACGAAATATTTATGAAATAACGTTATCCATTAACACTAAAGACTGGTTTACACTATAAGATTTTCGGAAAGATTTTGCAACCTTGTCTATATGTTTTGCATGTGTACTTATGCAAAATACTACCGAAAATCTTATAATGTAAACTGGCCTTAACCTTATGAATCGGTTGCCAACTCTGATAAAAACCCATAATGCATGTTAAAAACAAAAAAAAAAAAAATCTAGCACTTTTTTTAGCACTTTTTATTTTAAATCTAGCACTTTCTAGCACTTTTTTTCAACGATCTAGCACCTTTTCGCATTTGGCAACACTGCTGCTAACTCACCTTCACTGATGTTTTTCCTTGATTTTAGGTTTTTGTATTGTAGTTATTAGGTAGGCATTCTTTTATTGATCCAAGCGACACAAAATTGTAACACATAAATATTTTCTTTTCTATTAGTTTTTGGTGAACAATTTCTGTAATCTGCTTATATTTTTATTTTCTAATTTTTTTGGCAGTTGTTTCAAATTTCACAATTTCAAACTTTTTTGTATGAGCTGGAATTGTGCTTTACAAATGGATTAAAATAAAGCTATTTTTAAGCCAAATTTAAAGCACTTGAATTTTTAATTTTTCACTGTATATTGGGAAATATTATATAGCAAAATAAAAGCTTAACCCTTTCACGACCAATGGTTGATATATGTCCCATTTCTATTTTTTGTTATATTTTCCACATATTCCAACGGTTTTTTTTTTAACTGACTTGCGTTAATAGAAGAGAATTTTTGCTTTCATATTTTACAAAATAATTGGCCCCATGTGTTCTTAGCGCCTAATTAATTGACCCCAAAATCTTAAAAATAAGATTTTTTGTTCATCTTTTTTGGATGTCATTTATTCAGATGTTATTGGTTTTGCAAGACCAAAATTTTGATATAGCATGGAAATATGCCTCCTGTTTTCAGAAATGCCAAAACATTAGGAATAGTTTTGTTTTCTTGCTTACAGGGCGCAAATTCAGCATGGGACATATGTGTCCCATTGGTCGTCAAAGGTAAACAAAGAAGAAGTTTTATAGTTTTGTTTTTTTCATTAAATTAAACAAAAAATTAATAAAATTAAATGAAGTATTCATTCGACCAAACATAAAAAGACTAAGATATTTGTTTTAAGTATACATATCGTCGCCTAAAATGCAGAAGGGCGTAACAACAAAAAATTCGAAATCGGGTTTTTGATTGATTATGATGCACTAGACTAAATACATGTCCCTACAAAAATTTAAACTTATATACAGAAAAAAGTCTATAGTCAAGAGAATAAATATATCCTTTAATTTAATGCAAAAAAAGTGTTGTTACGCCCTTTTGCAATTTAGGTGAAGATATATCGATTGAATTTCGTTTGGTTTCACTCATAGCTCAACCAAATGACAAATTGTAATTGTTCAAAGTTTGTTGAATTTTATATGCTCGATCATATGATGGATCGTGACGGCTTGGTTGCCGAACATTGTTTGTGAAATCCGAATTTCTTCAAATCGTGGCGGAACCATACTATTTGATACAAGAGGCACAGAGTATACTGGTTATATTAATTGGTGTGTTTCATCATTTTCACATGCGTTAAGCAATTCCACAACTTCATCCGCTGCATAAAATCGACGCTGATTAGTTCTTTTATTCTTGCAGTTATATATTACACCGTGCAACATTTTCAAATTTTGCTCCCACCCATGGAAGAATAGATATATGTGAAGGTAGACATCACTTATAGATGAACTGCATACCCACCACGTCGAGGCCCTATGCTCCTTATAGGAATGAAAGGAATCAATATATACATATACCCATTACGTCAGATGTCCTTTTAAAAGGACTTCGAAATAAGAATGCATACTAAAATGGCAATATATTTTTTTCTCACTTCTCTGCAAAATGGGCATCAAATAAGAAAGGATATTCTCCCCAGTTCAGTGCACCCAGAAAACAAATTCGTTGTAGCAACCGAATTTGTTGCCAATCGAATTTATGCGGTCCCACGTACTATCAAATAATTTGATTTTAGTTTCCGTCCTAGCAACCGAATTTTGTTAACATGAACTGAATATTAGCAATGCTTCGATTGTTGTGAGGTTTAAAACTATTAGTTGACAGAATGGAAAACAATAAAAAATCGTCCCTTACAGACGATTCCTTTTTGAAAATGCTGAATATTATTCCTAAGAATAAATCAATTGAAAACACAAATTTTTAAATATTTTAATAATTTTTTTATTAATTCTGCAATTATTTTTAAATTTGCTGTACAAAGTTAGATGAAAATAATTCACTGATTCTAGTGTTATAATAATTTCGATATTTTGCATATTTTTGTTTTTAAATTCCAGAAAAAGGAAATGTATTTAATTGTAAGATATGTATAAAAATTGATAAATAAAAGATGAAAAAATCAAAGTCATACGAACACTAGTTTTTTATCTTCAAAACACAAAATGTCTTTGAAAATAAAAACAAATTTTTATAATTTCACTCCCATTTAGAAAAAAATATTACTTTGATGGATAAGATTTGTTTAGACACATTTTTAAAAATTTTGTTTTCATTCACTTGCATTTTTTTTCTGATTGATGTTAATAAATTTGGTGATTAGAAAAAATCGTTAATAACTTTATACCTTCCCAAAAGTAATAAAGTTCCTTTTTTTCGATGTGCCATTTTCAAACAAATAAAAGAACTTAATTCTCTAAATTGTTTGAAAATGTTTTCTTATTAATTATTTTATCTATTGTATATTAATATGAAAACCCGCATTTTATTTTTTTTATTAATTTTTACACAGTAGAAGTTTGTTTTTATTTTTTCATTTATTTTTTTAAATTTGATTGCGACACAAAATTCAGCTTTAGTAAAATTTTTATATATTTATTTTTTTGGTATTTACAAAAAATTTTTGGTTCAAACAATATCCCATTGGTGAACAATACCAAAATCGGGTTAAAGTTAACTTTTTTGTTTTTTAACTAAAATATAATTCTAAATACAAACTGTTTTATATACTAACAACCGCCAATCAGGTCTAATAATAAAAAGCTCATATTCAGTTTAAAATATGTTATTATAATCAAAATTGTTATTATGGTTTCTAATATTTCGGGTTGAATCATTTTATATTGTATTAAATATGGTGATATCAATTAAATTTTTTATTCAAGTTGAATAACAACTGCTATTGGTATAAGGAACTACTTATTTCGTTGCAGATACCATCATTTTATTACAACTATCTTATATTTGTGATCCATGTTAAAAATCTATTGCAATTTTAAATCGTTAAGGATTATAAAAGAAATTCTAATAGCCTGACAAATTTTTCTCCGTTGAGCCCGATTTCTAACCAGTCTTTTTTCTGTGTGTGATAATGTAAATTTTGACAAAAAATGACGAAGAAAATATTTTTTGAAAATTTTCAGTAGAAAAAAACAGAAAAGCTTTTATTAAAATGTAGAAATTCTCCTCTTTCATTCGATCCCATATCAGCAGCATGGAATGTATAAAATATCCTTAAAAAAGGGTTTGTCAAAAACCATGCGTTGCCAATTTAAAGTCCTTTTATAAGGACTACTGAGGTGATCATGAAAAACTGAGTACGCAGTTTTATTAAACGTGGTTTCTTCTTTCACTTGTTAATTGATTTTTCCAAATGATCAAAAGTATTTTGAAAAAACGTAAGAACACTCGACTTTGAACACAAAACGCGATATGCAAACTACTTCGCATGATAAGAAAAAAAAAATTAAAAATTTACAACAACAACAAAACCAGAAATGCAACTACTTCTGCAAAAACTAAAACAAAATACACTATACTCGCTACGAGCAGAGTAAGTTAGTTGTTCACAAATTTTTACCGTTGACGACCAATGGGATATATATGTCCCATGGATTTTTTCGATGAAGGAGTTGAAAAAAACTATTTTTGACGACACTTTTGTTTAGAAATGTTGGGTCGATTATCACGAATCCGCAAAAAAAAATACAAATTTTCCAGCAGTTTATATTCGGTCGTGAAAGGGTTAACTTAACATATTCCGATAGAATGTTATATGTAAACTATGTCTAAATATCAACCTATTTCCCCCAAATTTGGAACATTTTCATAAAATTACCTTCAAATACAATGTGGCGAGTTTGAGCTGAATCGGATACAATTTTTGTAATAATTTTATACGATAATAATTAAATTTTTTGTAAATATGTTAAGCTTTTATTTTGTAATAGAATATTCGTTAGTGATATTATTGTAATGAAATTTTAGACAAAGCTGGGCCTTGCTATTCTTTATATTAAAATAAAAATTTAATTAAAATTGAAAATTCGTCCATAAATCGAGAAATGGCAAGCCTTCAAAATGTTCACATGCTCGAGGTGCCCTATTTCGGAGTCCATTAGCACAGCTCCCGATGAGTTTGTGGGATCGGCCGTCAAAATTTTAGATTAGAATTACGTTTACGAAAATATTTCGAAAACACCCCACTGTGCAATGTCAGCCCAATATTGGAGAGTAGTAACATACATGTATTTGCAATGCGTCGGGTTTTTAGCTTTTACTTTACTGGCATGTTTGCGAAATGATAACACCAATAACCGCATGGCCGTAATTATTTGCAAACTTTGGCATAGCATTATGCTGCCTACACTCGAAGGAAACGTACAGTATGAGACTCACCGTAGTAAGTTTTTAATTTGCTAATATGTTTTGTTAATTCTAAAATACAAATTTAGTTAATAATTAAATTTAAATAATAAATATTTAGTTAAAGTAAAATATTAAATATTTTAATATATTTAAGTAAAAACTAAAAAATGCAACGAGTCATAGCCTGTGAAGAGGGCTGTCGGTTCAATCCCCGGCCATGGCAATCCAGAAGAAGTTTTTCATATAAAAACAAATTAACAATTAAAAATTACTTTGATCAGTTGACACATAAACTAACCCCTGACGACTCTTTGGGTGAAACGAATCTGCGGCAGTCCGGTGATTCCCTTGTGTCTGTCAAATTTTGCAATAAATTTGTTTTCTTCTTCTTCCTATAAATCAGCTCTATAAAAAAAACCTTAATTTTGGTTTTTTTTTTCATTTGGTAACTTTTTTTAAATATTTTGGTTACAAAAAATTTTGGTTCGTGGCAACATTGGTTATGTACAATAACTACATACCTGGTAGTGGTAACTACACAGAAAAAACTACAAACGAATTTTAACAACGAAATTGATTATATCAATTAAAATTTTAATTGATTTTGCACCTACCATTCAAATGATACGGAAAAACTGCAGTTTATGGGGTTTCGGCAAAAAAAAAAAAAATATGACCCCCTCTGGAATTAAAAAAGAAAAAACCGAAATTAATTTTGGGAGGGGCTCAGCCCCGGCAGGTCCGTGGGGGGCAAAAAACCGGGGGGACATAGTAACATGTATGTGTGGGTACTAGAGTTTGGGATTTCCCGGACCTTTTTATTTCCCGGAAAACGGGAATGAAAAAATTCGATTCCCGGGATTCCCGGGAAATATTTTTGAACAAAATTGATAATGAAAACCACCCAGGTGGAAATTATGTGTGGTAACAAAAAAGAAGCATTGGCAAAGCGCAAGTAGACCGCGGTCTTACAAAAAGAAGTACTGGCAAAGCACTGAATTTGGACGCCTTCCCAACGATTTAAAAGGGTGAATTCCCAGTACTTGTTTTCCTATAACATTATTTTGTTTTTGAAAAAGAAACTCCAAAAGAGTGAATATTTAAATAATTTTTGACTCCACAATACAATAACTCCAAGAATCGTCTATTTTTAGAGTAATTTAAAATTCTTCAGTGATAAGGGCTCATAATTTGGTGGCAGGGAAAACACTTGATTTTTATGTTTCTTGGTGCTATCTCAATACTTTGCAAAGCATTAATTAGATCGGTGTTAAGTATCATTTGGGTGTCAGGAAAGCACTTTAATTTTTTTATTTGAGCGTTGGCAAAGTATTTGATTTTTATGTTTATGGGTGCTTTCCCAGGACTTGGTAAAGCATTGGCACCACCGTGGAACGGTGTTATCATTTGGGCGTTGGGAAAGCGCTGTTAACAAGCACTCATACCATCCATTTCGGTGCTTTGCCAGTGCTGGCGCCTTTGTAATTTTCTACCTGGGCACCTATATAAGTAACTTTTGTTAAAAACGAGTAAAAAGGTTAAAGTCGGGCATGCCGACTATACAATACCCTACACCAGTTTGGTGTATTGTTTGGATCCGAAATTCAAATGGGTTAAAATGGGGCTTATGTCAAAATTTTCTATAATGTGAGTCAGCGCACCAAATTTCATTAAAATATCTTAATATTTGCGACCTGCAGTTTGTAACCAAGCCAATTTTGGGGGGACCCTTATATGGGCACTAGGTCTAAACATGGACCGATGTTCACCAAAATCAATAGGCTTCGTCCTTGGGCCAACATAGGTCTATGTACCAAATTTCATCAAAATAGCTTAATATTTGCGACCTGCAGCGTATAAACAATATAATTTTGGGGGGACCCTTATATGGGCACTAGTTCTAAACATGGACCGATGTTCACCAAAATCAATAGGCTTCGTCCTTGGGCCAACATAGGTCTATGTACCAAATTTCATCAAAATATCATAATATTTGCGACCTGCAGCGTATAAACAGTATAATTTTGGTAGGACCCTTATATGGGCACTAGGTCTAAACATAGACCGATCTTCACCAAAATCAATAGGCTGCGTTATTGGGCCAATATAGGTCTGTGTATCAAATTTCATCAAAATATCTTAATATTGGCGACCTGCAGCGTATAAACATTATAATTTTGGTAGGACCCTTATATGGGCACTAGGTCTAAACATGGACCGATGTTTACCAAAATCAATAGGCTGCATTATTGGGCCAATATAGGTCTGTGTACCAAATTTCATTAAAATATCTTAATATTTACGACCTGCAGCATATAAAAAGTATAATTTTGGTAGGACCCTTATATGGGCACTAGGTCTAAACATGGACCGATGTTCACCAAAATCAATAGACTGCGTTATTGGGCCAATATTAGGTCTGTGTACCAAATTTCATTAAAATATCTTAATATTTACGACCTGCAGCATATAAAAAGTATAATTTTGGTAGGACCCTTATATGGGCACTAGGTCTAAACATGGACCGATGTTCACCAAAATCAATAGACTGCGTTATTGGGCCAATATAGGTCTGTGTACCAAATTTCGTCAAAATATATTAATATTTACGACCTGCAGCGTATAAACAGTATAATTTTGGTAGGACCCTTATATGGGCACTAGGTCTAAACATGGACCGATGTTCAAAAAAATCAAACTTGTTCGTCCTTGGGCCAACATAGGTCTGCGTACCAAATTTCATCAAAATATCTTAATAGGTGCGACCTGTAGAGTGCGCACAAGATTGCATGGACAGACAGACAGACGGACGGACGGACGGACGGACGACAGACGGACATCGTTAAATCGAAATAAAAAAAATTCTGAACCGATCGGTATACTATAAGGTGGGTCTACGACCAATATTTTTTGGGTGTTACAAACATCAGCACAAACTTATAATACCCTGACCACATAGTGGTGTAGGGTATAAAAAACACTATTTCAGAACAAATGCATCATCTTATTTGATCAGCATTACATCTTCGTGATATATAAACCAACCCCTGGTTATAAAATGAATTATTTCCGTTTATACATATGTTCAAATATCTCTTTTGTGATATTCTTGTCCATTCATCTAAGATTATAGTAAATCTTCTATTGTTAGAAATATGGCTCGATATTTCTTTTATCATGATATCTTTTACACGATTGTAGTAATCTCTATATATAAAAGAATAACGTGACTGACTGACTGACTCAACATCGCCCAGCCCAAACCGCTGAAGCTAGGAAGTTGAAATTTGGTATGTAGGTTCCTCTTTCGGGGTAGACGTCCGCTAAGACGGGATTTTTGGAAATTCCTACCGGAACGGGCAAAAAGGGGGAAAGTGTCCCCCTTGACGGCCTGCCAAAACCCCTTTGGCTAGAAAGCTGAAATTTAAGATATGTGTTCCTTGGAGTAGGGGCTAACTTTTCTGGAAAGTACTTTCTAGAATTTTGGACAGGGACGTTGTAAAAATGGGGGTTAAAAAGGGGAAAAATGCCCCCCTTGACGGCCTGCCCAAACCGCTGGAGGTAGGAAGTTGAAATTTCGTGTAAAGGTTCCTCCACTATCGTAGACATCCACCAAGACGGGAGTTTTGGAAATTTTTACAGGGACGGGCAAAAAGGGGAAAAAGTCTCCCCCTTGACGGCCTGCTCAAACTGCTGGAGCTATGAAGTTGAAATTTGGTATGTAGGTTCCTCGACCGGTGTAGACGTCCGTTGAGACGGCATTTTTGGAAATTCTTATCGGGAGGGGCAAAAAGGGGACAAAAAAAGTACCTTTTTCCAAAAAAGTACCTTTTCCCAAAAAAAGTACCTTTTCCCAAAAAAAGTACCTTTTTCCCAAAAAAAGTACCTTTTTCCAAAAAAAGTACCTTTTTCAAAAAAAAGTACCTTTTTCCAAAAAAGTACCTTTTTCCAAAAAAAGTACCTTTTTCCAAAAAAAGTACCTTTTTCCAAAAAAAGTACCTTTTTCCGAAAAAAGTACCTTTTTCCAAAAAAAAGTACCTTTTTCCAAAAAAAGTACCTTATTCCAAAAAAAGTACCTTTTTCCAAAAAAAGTACCTTTTTCCAAAAAAAGTACCTTTTTCCCAAAAAAAGTACCTTTTTCCAAAAAAAGTACCTTTTTCAAAAAAAAGTACCTTTTTCCAAAAAAAGTACCTTTTTCCAAAAAAAGTACCTTTTTCCAAAAAAAAGTACCTTTTTCCCAAAAAAGTACCTTTTTCCAAAAAAAGTACCTTTTTCAAAAAAAAGTACCTTTTTCCAATAAAAGTACCTTTTTCCAAAAAAAAGTACCTTTTTCCAAAAAAAGTACCTTTTTCCGAAAAAAGTACCTTTTTCCAAAAAAAAGTACCTTTTTCCAAAAAAAGTACCTTATTCCAAAAAAGTACCTTTTTCCAAAAAAGTACCTTTTTCCAAAAAAAGTACCTTTTTCCAAAAAAAGTACCTTTTTCCAAAAAAGTACCTTTTTCCAAAAAAAGTACCTTTTTCCAAAAAAAGTACCCTTTTCCAAAAAAAAGTACCTTTTTCCAAAAAAAGTACCTTTTTCCAAAAAAAGTACCTTTTTCCAAAAAAAGTACCTTTTTCCAAAAAAAGTACCTTTTTCCAAAAAAAGTACCTTTTTCCAAAAAAAGTACCTTTTTCCAAAAAAAAAGTACCTTTTTTCAAAAAAAGTACCTTTTTTCAAAAAAAGTACCTTTTTCCAAAAAAGTACCTTTTTCCAAAAAAGTACCTTTTTCCAAAAAAGTACCTTTTTCCAAAAAAAAGTACCTTTTTCCAAAAAAAGTACCTTTTTCCAAAAAAAAATTCCTTTTTCCAAAAAAAGTACCTTTTTCCAAAAAAAGTACCTTTTTCCAAAAAAAGTACCTTTTTTAAAAAAAGTACCTTTTCCCAAAAAACATACATTTTTCCAAAAAAATAACTTTTTCAAAAAAAGTACCTTTTCCAAAAAAAAGTACCTTTTCCCAAAAAAAGTACCTTTTTCTAAAAAAATGTTCCTTTTCCCAAAAAACATACATTTTTTCAAAAAAATACCTATTTTCAAAAAAAAGGATCTTTTCCAAAAAAAGTACCTTTTCCCAAAAAAAAGTACCTTTTTCTAAAAAAATTTTCCTTTTCCAAAAGAAGTACCTTTTCCAAAAAAAATACCTTTTTCCAAAAAACATACATTTTTCCAAAAAAAAACACCTTTTTAAAAAAAATACCTTTTCCAAAAAAAGTACAAATAAAGTACTTTGTAAAAACAAAGTATCTTTTTCCAAAACATTTCGTTTTTCCAAAAAGTACCATTTAAAATAATATATAATTTCAAAAAAACTACTTTTTTTCCTCCCCCCACGGATATCTCCACTAAACAAGGTTTCTTGATATTCGGCATAGACGTGCGCTAAGACGGGATTTTTGGAAATTCATACCGGAACGGGTAAAAAGGGGAAAAGTTTCCAAAAAAAGTACCTTTTTCCAAAAAAAAAAATTCCTTTTTCCAAAAAAAGTACCTTTTTCCAAAAAAAGTACCTTTTTCCAAAAAAAGTACCTTTTTCCAAAAAAAGTACCTTTTTTAAAAAAAGTACCTTTTCCCAAAAAACATACATTTTTCCAAAAAAATAACTTTTTCAAAAAAAGTACCTTTTCCAAAAAAAAGTACCTTTTCCCAAAAAAAGTACCTTTTTCTAAAAAAATTTCCCAAAAAACATACATTTTTTCAAAAAAATACCTATTTTCAAAAAAAAGGATCTTTTCCAAAAAAAGTACCTTTTCCCAAAAAAAAGTACCTTTTTCTAAAAAAATTTTCCTTTTCCAAAAGAAGTACCTTTTCCAAAAAAAATACCTTTTTCCAAAAAACATACATTTTTCCAAAAAAAAACACCTTTTTAAAAAAAATACCTTTTCCAAAAAAAGTACAAATAAAGTACTTTGTAAAAACAAAGTATCTTTTTCCAAAACATTTCGTTTTTCCAAAAAGTACCATTTAAAATAATATATAATTTCAAAAAAACTACTTTTTTTCCTCCCCCCACGGATATCTCCACTAAACAAGGTTTCTTGATATTCGGCATAGACGTGCGCTAAGACGGGATTTTTGGAAATTCATACCGGAACGGGTAAAAAGGGGAAAAGTCTCCCCATAAACAGTCTCACAAATTGGAAAAGTGCCTGCCAAAACCACTGGAGGTAAGAAGTTGAAATTTGGTATAAAGGTTCCTCCACTGTAGTAGACATCGACTAAGTTTGTATTTTTGGAATTCCCTACAGGATATCCCAAAAGGAAAGTCGGTATGTGAGTTCCTCCTTCTGTGTAGGCGTCCGCTTAGACGGAATTTTTGAAATTCCTATCGGGAGGGGAAATAAGGTAAAAGTCTCCTCCTGACGGCTTGCCCAATCCCTTTTGGCCAACCTAAAATTTTAAATATGTATTCCTTGGAGTAGGACTAACTCACCGACAACGTAATTTTTCTATTTTGGAACAGGAACATAGTAAAAATGGTGGTTGAAAGGGAAAAATGTCCCCACTAACGGCCTGCCCAAACCGCTAAGGCAATGCAGTTGAAATTTGATATGAATGTTCCTCATCCATCGCAGATAGCCGCGAAGATGGAACTTTTGTAAATTCCTAAAGGGAGGGGCAAAAAGAAGAAAAGCCTCACCTTGGGGGCCGGTAAAAACCCCTTCGGCTAGAAACCTGAAGCTTAAAATGTGGGTCCCTGGAGTGAGGGCTAACTTATTAGAAAGATACTTTTTTGAATTTTGGAGAGGGTCGTTATAAAATGGGGGCTCAAAAAGGGAAAGTTGCCCCTTAACGACCTGTCCAAACTGCTGGAACTAGGAAGCTGAAATTCGGTACTTAAGTTCCTCTCAGCCTGCTCAAACTGCTGGAACTAGGAAGCTGGAATTCCCTGTCGATGGATTTTCGGAAATTCCTACCGAGAGGGGCACAAATAGTAAAAGTTGACTAGAAACCTGAAATGTAAAACATATGTTACTTGGAGTATGCGCTCACTTACCGAGAAGGTGCTTTTTGGACAGGGACATTGCAAAAATGGGGATTAATGAAGAGAAAAGTGCCGCTTAAAGGCCTGCCCAAACCGCTGGAGGTAGGAAGTTGAAATTTGGTATTAAAGTTCCTCCTCTATTGTAGACATCCGCTAAGATGAGATTTTTGGAAATTTCTACAGGTAGGGTCAAAAACAGGAAAAGTCTCCCCCTTAACGGCCTGGCCAAACTGCTGGAACAAGGGATCTTAAATTGGGTTCCTTCTCCAACGTTGACATCCCCTAAGATGGTATTTTTGGAAATTCATACCGGGAGGGGTAAAAAGGGAAAAAACTTCCCCCTTGACGGCCTGGCCAAACTGCTAGATATAGAGACCTAAAATTATGTATGTAGTAGGTTCCTCCTCCAACGCAGACATCCTCTAAGACGGAATTTTTGTAAATTCCTACCGGGAGGGGTAAAAACGGAATAATTCTCCCCCTTGATGGCCTAACCGAACCCTTCGGCTAGAAATCTGTAATATATAATATGTTTTCCTTGGAGTATGGGCTAACTTATCGACAAGGCATTTCTAGGACTTTGGACAGGAACGTGGTAAAAATGGTGGTTCAAAAGCGGAAAATTGCCCCCCCCCCCCTTAACGTCTGCGTCTTTAGCTAGAAACCTAAAACTTAAAGAACAAGTGTATATGAAACACTAAAATTAAGAAACTAAATAGGAAACGAGTGGGATTGAAACACTACACAAGTGGAATGAAATGGATATAAACGTTGAACGAGTGGAATTGAAATTATAGACAATGCAAATGGATTGGAAGAGGAAATTACCTGTTCAAACACTATCAACGGAATATGAAACTTATGTAGCATTGAAACATACTCTCGAAAAAGTTAAACAAATTTTCTAAAAGAGAAAAAACCTTAGAAAAGGAATGGAACTTATATATTCCGATATTTAAACTTCATGTAACGAAGCACAGGTGGAAGAAACCGACGCAGTAAATTTTCCAACTGAATTTGTGAATTTACTTGAATTGCCAGGTCTACCTTTACATAAACTGGAATTAAAAAAAAACTTTAAGACACGCTAACAACGTAGCTTTGCCCGCTATTTTTAATATTATAAAATGCTTTCCAACCCTGCTTTACGTTATTTATTTTCATTCAAAACACAAATGAACAAAACTACTTACGGGTCTATCTACCTAAGTTCGCACTTTACTAAATTATCTTGACATACACACGTATATTGCAATTTATAATGGATTCATTACTAACAATCCACTTTCATGAGAAAAAGTGATCAAATATTTATTTATTTTAAACCCATTGTTGTGCAGAATTATTTATTTGTGGTGGCTGGGTGAAGGCTTTTATTATAAAAACTGTACTTTAAATAAAAAGCGAATTTAAAAAAAATTGTCGGGGGGAGGGGCGCCCCCCCCTAAACCTTAAGGCACGCCAACAACGTAGCGGGCTGCGACCGCTATCTTTAATATTATAAATCGCTTGCCAACCCTGCTTTACGTTTTTTATTTTCATTTAAAACACAAATGAATAAAACTACTTACGGGTCTATCTACCTAAGTTCGCACTTTACCAAATTATCTTGACATACACACGTATATTGCAAATTATTATGGATTCATTTAACAAACCACTTTCATGAGAAAAAGTGATCAAATATTTATTTATTTTAAACCCATTGTTGTGCAGAATTATTTATTTGTGGTGGCTGGGTGAAGGCTTTAAATAAAAAAACTTTAAATAAAAAACGAATTTAATAAAAATTGTGGGGGGCGCAGCCCCCCGGGGGGGAGGGCGAAGCCTCCCCCCCTTAACCTTTAAGGCACGCTAACAACGTAGCGGGCTGCGCCCGCTAGTTTAATATAATATTCTTTACATTTTTTCATTTTTCGGCAAAGCCATGTTTTTATTATAAAAAGTTTCTCGAATAAACGAAAATCTAGTTATGGTGCGGATTGACATTCCGCCGGTATTTGGATACCATTTCAGAAAATGTTTGCCCTACCATAAAACGTTCAATGCCTATAAAGCTTACACTTTTTTCTTCGGGTACTTTGCTAATGTTAGCTGGAACGTTATTCTTGTTGTTGTTTTCTTCAAGAAAAGTTGCATGACTATTAATTTTTTATTTTTTCTTTTGTGAACCAAATTTATATGCGCTGCGCTGTATTGTCCTTTTTTGTAAAGTATTTCCATACTCCTGACATTTTATTCTTTAATATAAAATAATATATTAGTACACTTACTTAAAAATATCACAATTATTAATGAAAACGTAACTTATAAAATTATTGTCCCTTAATATAAAGAATTACTTTCAATTTATAGTCGACTTTATTTTTAATCATACGGTTTTGTTCATTTTGTGTATGAAAACCCTACAAAAATATTTATATTTTCAAACATTTTGGTTGGTTGAAAATAAATTAACCAATCAGAATGCTCCAAATATAAACCAAGTCAAGGTATACTGCCACCCAATATTTTAACAAACTCGAATTTAACTAAAATACACATTTGAAAAATTTAGATAGTAAGGGCGATTATTTGTAAGAAACAAAATTTTTGTTCATATTTCTCTTAAACATTTTACCAAGTTTTTAGGTTTTACTACTTAAATTTTGAATAAGTTAGCGAAAAATCTTTATTAGTTGAAATGCTCCTAATTACTTGGAAACGATTTTTTTTGTGTGTCAAAGAAATTGATTCCCTTTTAAAAGATTTTAAAAATAACATTTTTGTTTTGGTATTTAAAATGTCTTATGAATAAAATTAAAAAATCCTATTCTAAACAAAAACAATTCAATACTTTTAAAATTTCCCGTTTTCCCGGGAAAAATATATTATTTTCCCGGAAATTCCCGGCAAACTTTTCTCGGGATATCCCGGGAATTCCCGCCCTGGAATTCCCGAACCCCAAACCCTAGTGGGTACTCAAATTAAAGGAAATTGTCGCACGATTCCAAAAATGTTATTTTTTTTATATCCATAAAACGCAGCCCTAACTAGAGTCATTTTTCGACCAATAGGGGTGTCGAAAAAAGTGAGATATTAATATGAACGAAAATGGTAGTCAAATGAAAGGAAATTTTCTCACGATTTCAAAAATGATGGTTGTTTTACTAATCCATTGGACGTGAATCGAATAAGGGGCATTTTGTTAAATTTTAGACCTCCGCAAAATTAAAAAAAAATCTAAAATCACATTATTTTCGTTTTGTAAAACCTTGTAAATCTCCATTTTTGTTGTTTATTTTGAAAATTTGGAACACAAAAGGCAGTTGGAAGGGGAAATGACAAAAGGAGTAAATTTTTATTAATGAGAAATGCAATTTCAGAACTGATATAGTTGAATTGGACCGCAGGCAAAATTTTTTTTTTGTAAAAATCGTGCGATTTTTTCAAAAAATTTTTATTTTCTTTTTTTTTTAACGTTAGGTATACTTAAACTTTTTAGATAATCGGCCTGATAACGAGTGTCGAATTTGTAGTCGAAATTTTCGACTCCATATAAAATGATTTTGTATATACAGTAGACGCTCGCAAATTAGAGCTTTCAGTAATTCGAACGTCCAGAAATTAGAATCAATGTTTGCAATACATTAAAGGCTCTGAAATTCGAATTTAAAATTCTAATTTCTGAGCGTTTTTTTTTTTTTGTTATTTGAATACACAGGAAATCCTCAATTTATTTTTATTCTGTTTGAATAAAGTAAAACTAAAAAGGGGAATCACCAAATTATATATGTTTTTCCCTATTTGTTTTTTTTTTTTGTCGCATTTATGTACATTTTTGGCTAGTTTATTTGTGAAATTTGATACGCGTGTACATATTATTTGGCAGTCTCTATTAAATAGTGAAAGTGTATCATTTAAAATGTTAAATAAACGTAAAAAAACACTTTATCATTGGAAACTAAAGTCAAAATATTAGAAAAGCTTGACAAAGGCGTTCAAGGGAACCGGTTAGCCCTAGATTTTAATGTGACAACATCTTCAATCAGCTACATCAAATCACATAGAACAGCAATATTAAATGCTGTTTCAAACACATATCAGGAGGCAAACAATAAATCTTTGCACAGCGCTGAATATCCAAAAATGGAAAGTCGTCTGTATGAGTGGTTTTTAAATCAACGAGAAAAAAAGTGTACATTGACTGGGCCAATATTAAAAGAGAAAGCTAAACAAATATTTAGAGAGGAATATTCCGATAAAGACGAAAATGCATTCCGGGCAAGTGATGAATGGTTTACCAAATTTAAGAAGCGACACGGTATCGGTTTTTTTAAAATTTGTGGCGAGATTCTTTCCAGTGATGTTGCTTCAGTCACTCCTTTTATTCATCGATATCGTGCAAAGATCGCTGAGATGGGTTTAATGGAGTCACAAATATATAATGTCGACGAAACCGGATTATTTTTTCGTTGTCTACTAGACAGAACCTATGTCTCTGCTTTTGAAAAAAACGCCCCTGGACATAAAATTCAAAAAGACAGAATTTCAGTCCTACTTGGTGCAAACTCTGATGGATCACACAAATTAGTTCCATTGGTAATTGGAAAAGCAAAAAAACCCAGGTGTTTTAAAAATTTCAATAATCCTCTGCATTACAACTTTTCAAAAAATGCTTGGATGACTTCTCGGATTTTTCACGAATGGTTTCACGGAATATTTATTAAAGAGGTAAAAAAAAATATTGATTTCAGGTTCAGTATATAATTTTTAAATTTTTTTCAATTCACAGGTGATCCGCTTTTCTCAGGAAAATAATCTGCCTCCGAAAGCCATTTTGCTTATAGATAATTGCTCCGCTCATACATCCATTGAGAAACTTAAAAGTGACGATGGAAACATAGTTGCATTATTCTTTCCACCAAATGTGACAGCAGCTTTACAACCAATGGATCAAAACCCTATTAAGTTAACAAAGCTCAATTACAGAAGTATGTTTCTTTCTCAGTTAATTGCTGAAGGTGGTGAACTGAAGAATCATTTAAAAACCCATTCGATCCGCAATGCTATATTATTACTGAAACAAGCTTGGGATGCGGTACCACAAAGTGTTATGAAGAAATCTTGGTCGAAGTTGTCCAATTGGGACTCTAACCAATACGACAGCGACGATGACGTGCCAATAGCAAATACATCAGGACTGCAACGAAGTTATTCAGATAACTCAAGCTCTTTTAAAAGAAATAGCTCCCAACGATTGCATCGGTATAGAAGACATCGACAGATGGAATGAAGATATGTTTGATGACGGATCTGTTTATGTTCTCAGTAGCGATGGTGAGTCTTCAGATAGCAGCGAAGACGACGTTGTTGCAGTATCATCAGTTGTCTCTAATACTACAGCCATTGAAATCGTAAATAATTTAATAAAATGGTGCAATAACAGTGAATTGTTTTCAACTCAGCACATAAGTAATCTTTTGGCTCTCCGTAATGATATTTCGGATTTAAAGAAACCAAAAAAACAAACAAATGTAACTGATTATATATCAAACAAAGATTAGTTGTTAACTTGGCCATTGTTTAATTTTAATTGTTTAATTTTTTTAAATACAGTTTTTTAGTTTTTAATTAAAAAAAATACATGTGATGTAATTGGACTGCATTGCTATGTTTTGTTGCCATTCGTTTTTTTTATATTCATATTTTTAATTTAAAAAAATACATTTAATGTATTGGACTAAATTGTTGTGTTTTGTTTTCTTGTTTTTATCAAATAAAATTGAATTAAAAAATATTAAAAAGAGTTTTATTTAAGTTTTTGGAAGTAAATTTATTCAATTTTTTTTCGAAAAAAATGTCCAGAAATTAGAATAATTCAGAAATTAGAATTGCCTCAAAAACAAAGCGGTTCTAATTTGCGAGCGTCTACTGTAATGGAAATTATAAGGAAATGAAACTCTGATACTGGATTTTTTTTAAATCTGAGTGTTATATATGCGAAATCCAATTGTAAATGTCTAAATTTCTAATGTGTTTATCGATTATTGAAAAAAAAAATAGTTTTTGAAGTCGTGGGGGGACATTTGTTATCATTTGAGTACCATTTTACCATACAAAAAAATTTCATCATTTGCAGTCCTCCCTCTTAAGGGACTATAATGGCTCTAGTTAGGGCTACGATTTGTGGATTAAAAAAGAGTAAAATTTTTTATATCGTGAGACAATTTCCTTTAGGTTGAGTATCCACACTTATTTGTTTTTTGCCCCCGATGGGCCACCCGGGGCCGAGCCCCTCCCAAAATTTATTATTTTTAATTCCAGAGGGGGTCATAGTTTTTAAATATTTTTTTTTACGAAACCCCATAAACTGCAGTTTAGCCAATGATACTATTAATTACTAAAAATTGTATACGATTAATTGAAACAAATTTCAATTAAAGTAGTAATAATATCAATTAAAACATTAATTGAAAATAAAAAAAACTAATAATTTGAAATTGTAAAAAAGTGTGTGTATGTCATGTTAGGGTGCACGACTTTTCGATTTGGACATGATAGAATCTCTTATTTTGTGAGGTTCGTAAAAAAAATGCATGAGCCAAAAAATGGAAAATTTTGGGTGATCAAAGTTGGGACGGCAGGGAAAAAAATCCACAAAAATGCCCAAAACTGCCCCGGAGTCGCTCCTAAGGGGTTAAAATGTAAGACGGACCCCTATTAATTTTTCTTACCCAACATTTTTTCCGAACATACCTACCCCGTAACTTCATTCCTTAAAGTGTCTCCCATACAAATTTGAAGATTTTAAGAAATTGTTAAAAATTGCCCCTAGGGGCTCATAGGCTGCCCCTAGAGGGGTCAAATGTATGACCGACTCCTATTTATTTTTTACCCCCAACATTTTTTTAAGAATATACCTACTCCCTATTTTCACATCCTAAGGGGTCTCCCATACAAAATACACTTCACAGACTGGAACAAAGAGCTGAAAAAAACACAAATAGCCCAACAACTTCCCCGCAGTTACCCCTAGAGGGGAAAAATGTAAGATCGACTCCCATTATTTCGACCTCCGAATTTTTTTTTTTCAAACAGACCTACCCCCTATCTCTAATCCGTAAGGGGGTTGCCATACAAAAATTACATTTTTAAAAAATTTGCTCCCACCGCTCTAATGCAGAGAAACAAGCCAGCCGCCGTAAGCCGTTTAAGCCGCCGCCGCCGGTCATTTTTGCTTCAGCGGCCGCCGCCGATTTTTTTCGGCTTATTTCGGCTGGAAGTATCAATTTTCCAAAATAAAAAAATTAAAAGCAAATGTCATTTTTAAAACAAATTTTCTACTTCATCATTTCCTGAACCATCAAGAGTATTTTTTTTTTAGTTCAAAAGAAATAAAAGAACCACCCAGCCAGAAATTGATGATGGTGCAAAAAACTAAGTACTCTCAAAGCATTGTTTATACCAAAAATAAAACGTTTTGAGAACGTTTGGAAAATACCATCTTTAAAATGCTTTGATAACGATTTTTAACAAATTTTACAACTGTTGATTAAAAGAAAGATTGTATGTGTTTTAGTACTAAAAATTATTTTTATTACTTTTGTAATATTTTGTTGCAATTATTTATGTAAAAGGGAAATAGCAATTGATTCGTTATAAAATGTTGTAAGAATGCATTTAGCTTCCATCATATGTATACCTATTTCAGTGTTGTTTTCATCTAAATTTGTTACATTATATAATCCGATCTCCTTTGATTAGATCTGGTAGTTAAAAAACTTTCTAGTTTCCTTGAAATTGTTCCTTTCAAATGCATATCACTGTATTTGTGTTTCGTATGTTTTGTACTAAAAATTTCTTTCACAATCATAATGTTCCCATTGTGTAATAAACATACATATATTATCAGGATGAATAGATGTAATTCGAAATCCATAAATGTTTACGAATGAAAAAACTCTAGATTCAGAAGTGTGTAAAGGTTTCCCCAGAGAATAGTTGCTGCTCTTATTGAAAGGATATACTAGTGGAATATTATTTGGGGAATTGGTATTAAAAACATGCAATTTCCTTTGTATATGGGAAATGGGATTAGTTGGAGATTTTACAATTTTTACAAAACCTAAGCTATTTTCAAAATCAAATGCTGAAAATTGTGATATAGGCGCCCCCATATTATTTACGTCATTTGAAATATGTATTAGATTATAAATATTCATGGTCACTGAGCTTGAGCCATAAAAATGTGGCATAAGTTCCACAAATTTTCTTAAAATCTTAAATTAATAAAAATTTGATTACTTAATGAAGTTTGAGACTAAAAAAATATTTATACCTTGGCTTCCAAAACAAGTTCTGCACTTGTGTGCAGCAGGTCAATTATATTTTTATCTATTAAATATTACATGTCGATATACCTCAGATGGTAGAGCTATTGACTGGCAATCTGTAGACCCAGGTTCGAATCCCGCACCAGCAAAAAATACAATAAAATACATTTTTTTTTATATAATTTATTTTTTTGAAAATCTATTTTTAGACTCATTATTTTTGTCAGTACTGGTAAGCACATATGTAACGATATATTTTTTGATTTTTCGTATGCTGGTGTGTCATTATTTTTCGCGACATCGCCATATAAAGGTAATAAGAAATGTAATAACAAAAGTAACTAGTTACCATTACCAAGTATGTAGTTACATAACCACATATCTGGTAATGATTTTCTTCAATGGGAAGATTAGACTTTATTACAAAATATTGAAAATTTCCCAAAGTATCGTCTAAACCTAGCATCACTTTAGAATCGCCGCTCAAAGTAGATGTTAACAATAAAGTTTTAGAACCTTCAAATCTCAGTACCATTAATATTTCGTCTATAGAGGTTTGTGATTTTCCCTACAACCCAATTTTTCAGTTTTGAACACATCTACATTTCTCTTAATATCCTATAATTTTTTAACATAATCATTTAAAACTAATTTAAGTTCTAATAAAATATATAAAAAATAAATGTTTTTTAAGTACTAAGAAATTACTTTATTTTTTGTATTTAGAGTACTGGAAAATTGCTCTACTTTTCGTTTTTAAAATTCTCGGAAGACACTCCACTCTTGTATTAATACAATTTAAAATCACTTTATTTTTAGTTTTTCTAATGTTTTGAAAACGTTCTATAAACAAAAATTATAACGCTTTAAAATCACTTTATTTTTTGATTTTGCAACGTTTCTAAAATACTCTAAATACAAACATGAGACCATAAATCATGGTTATAATTTTAGTGTTCTGAGAACACTATAAAACCCAAAAATATGTTGCTTTGATAACGGTTCAACCACCATACAAAGTGCTTTCAGAACGCTTTTATGTTTGTCAATTTCTGGCTGGGCAGTTTTATAGTCAGAGCTAAGAAGGATTTTTGTCATAAATGTTTCTTAAGTTGGAAGTTTTGCTTGAAAACTTCTGACAGATTTCGCTGAAATTTGGATATTCAATAGAGGAGAGAATCCAAATGAACACGTCTTTAGCACCCATAGTTTTGGATACAATTTACACAGTGTTACAAAATAAAATAAAATACTTTTCAAATGACCAAGTGTAGATTGTAGGCAGAGCTACGAAAGAATTAATTCAATTTTAGCTTAATTCGCACAAAACCGAATTCAGCTTTAGAAATTGAATATATATCATTCCATCAAACCATTGCTTTATAATTAATTCATAGGTTTCATTCCCAAAGTTTAATATTAAATAGAATGCATTCTTATGTTGAATACATTCCTTATAGAATTACAATCAATTTAAATAATTAATTTTTTCATTAATTCTAATCTTTTACAAAATGGCTTATTAAAATTGTCATTTTATTCAATCAGTAAAATATCTAAGGTATGAATATACTAATGATTCTGACAACACTTTAGTTTATAATTACAAATTAAATAAAAATGTGGCTTATTTTAGGGATTTAATATTGATATCATATACAAAACCCATAAAAATAATTAAAAACTCAACATTTGTTTTAATCTTTTACAAACCGAATGAAACGTGAAAGATCATTATAAAAAGAATGAATTCATGAAAGAATTCATTCATTATTCATGAAAATTAAAAGAATGAAGTGAATGAATTCATAAGGAATAGTATAAACGAATGATACATTAGTAAATTTTAGTTAAAATTCCAAAAGTGAATTAAAGAATTAATTCATTCGAATTTATGGTCGTAGGTTTGGTTGAGTAGATCACATCACATTTTTCAGAAATTTCAGTACACCTGAAATTATCAAAAGACACATTTTTAAGACATTGCGGACGAAAAAAAATGTTAAGTTATTTCTCGGTCGACTTATAAAATTGGGGAGATATTTACAATAATCGACGCTGTTCTGAGTTCCGAATCCACAAAAAAATTCTAAAGTGAAACATTCCGAATTTTTTTGCTGTTCCGTGATCCACGTCGGAGTTATTTTTTTCGCTTGATGATAGTGAAACGAATATATATTTTTTAACGACAATTATTATATAATAATTTATTTTAAAATTAGTCTATGAATATTAAAATTTGGTAGAAACAACAAATTTTCGAAATTTTTAATTCCGTGTGATTTTACAAATCAACTCGAATTAAAAAGTTTCGGAAATAAGAACAGGGGTGAATATCTTAATTTTTTAACTTTTCTTCTAAGTTTTTCAACTTTGACATCTTTTCGAGCATAATTTTTTTCGAGCTATTTTTTTTCTAGTTTATTCTAAAAACACATTTAATTTTGAGTGAAAATAGAGTTTGTTTATTTCAAAGTTCCGAATCCACATAAAAAATTCTAAAGTGAAACATTCTGATTTTTTTGCTGTTCTGTGATCCACATCCGAAATATTTTCTTCGTTTTATTTCGTGTTGGAAAAGCTTGGTGAAAGTAAAACGAATATTTTGTGGCAAAAATTAATATTTTAAAATTTATTTCAAAATTTGTCAGTAGGCTAAAATTTGTTCGAAACAGTCAATTTCCGACATTTTGAATTTAAAAAAAATTAAAAAGTTTCGGAATTCAGAACAGGGGTGATAGTGTCATTGTGGGTGAAATTTAGCAATTTTTCAACCGGCGGCTTTTTTACGGCTTTTTTACAGTATTAAACAATTCTTTACTATTGTAATTTATTCTAAAAGTGGGTTTAGTTCTTAGTAAAATCAGATTCTTTTGTTTGAATTAATTGAAAATAGAAAAAGTTATCGTAATTTTTCTAAACATTTAATTCCAGCTATTATAAGACAACTCGATGTTTTTGTTTGCAAACTCATTAAGGCTAATATTTTCAATTTTCTTATAAATACAAAGATTCCATGTTTATAAAAAAATGTATAACTTAAAGTAGAACTTCATTTTACCCTGAATTAAGAATAAATTAGATCAAAATTAGTTTTTTTATACAAAATATTGCAATTAAAAGCCGCAATTAAACAAAATAAGAAAAAATTAAGAAAATCAGTTTTGTTTGAAAATATTTCCATACAATTTTGTTGAATATATAAACATATGTATATATTTGGAAAGCCCAACTATCTCTCCTTGTAGCTCCGTTCAAAAACTAAAAATCCTAAATTTGTAATTTTAATCGATGAATTTAACTTAAAATTATTTTTATTTGATAATTCCAAATTTTTTGTACAATTTTCTACTGCTATATTTTGGAAAAAACCTTAAACATCTTTAAATTACGTGTATAATTTTTTATCAAGACGATTAAGCCGCCGCCGCCGCCGATTATTTGGTTGCGCCGCCGCCGCCGATTTTTATCCGGCTCAACCTTAATCGCCGCCGCCGCCGCCGATTATTTTGATCGGCTTGTTTCCCTGCTCTAATGGTCCCAAGGGTGACCCTAGGGTGATCAAATGTTTGACCGACCCCCAAAATTTTTTCAAGCCCAACATTTTCTCAGAACATACCGACCCTGGATCTTGAACCCTTATAGTGGTCCCCATACAAATTTTAAACTTTTTTATAAAATTGAAAATCCCGATTGTTAGCTTTTTAATTTATAATTTTATTGAACTTTATTGAGCGGTAGTTCTCACGCTCTTTCCAGGTTTCGCTCTTTCAGTATCCATAAAATCTTTTGACAATCCGAATCGTTCGAAAAATTTTGAAGTCTGAGGTGTGACGTAATGGCTTAAATCTTTCTCCATTAGTTCTTGATTTATTTGTTTCTTCTTTGTTCTTCGACGCTAGCTCGTCCATTGGCAAGCCTTTTTGGTGCTTCGTACCATGCGTGAGTTTTCCCCTCGTGCTGGAAGGTTGCCAATGTCCAGCCAATCCCTAAAAAGGGTGCGGCTAACAACCCTGAAAATTACCGCCCGTTCGCAATATGCTCTGCGCTCTCAAAGGCGATGGAGGCAGTGATGCCAACTTGGTGCTTTAAGCACTATTTATGGTGCTTTTTGATGACCCAAAACGCCAAAATTTTGCTCATGGTGCCAAAACAAAAAAAAACACTAAAATAGTGCTTTTTTATTTTTTGGTTAGTGCTTTTAGTGCTTTTTTTTTAACAATTTTTCAGATTCGTGTTTTTGCTATTAAATTGTTCTAAAAAAGGTCACTAATTTTTTTAAGTGGAAGATTTTATATAGAAAATTTTTTCAGGTTTTAAGGTTACTGTAGGCAGTAGTACCAGACCAAATGTAGAAATAAATCATCAAAATCGTCAGGCATTTTATTTTATTTTTTAATCGTCATCAGTTAAATATCATAAAAACACTAGTTATATATATTTTTTTATTCGAAATTTAATTCATTTTAACCGCTGCTTTTAAAATAATTCACAGCTTTTATAAATTCGAATTATAAACTGGACGTTATTTTTTACTTCACCTGTAAAAAGGTGGTATTTGTGCTAAGATTAGTTACACTCACAGAAATAAACCTGTAAAAATAGCAGTAAAAGTTACTAAAAATTTGTTAAAAATTATGCTGCAGAAAAAACTGCTAAAATTAGCAGATTTTTTTACTAAATACTAGTAAAATGAGAACACCAAAATTAAAACCGTTAAATTTACAGAATTTTAGTTATATTTAGGCCAACTTTTAGTCAATTGAAAATAGCAAATTGTACTGTAAAATCTGCAGAAAATTTTGCTAAATATTTGTAAATTAAAAATAGAAAAAATAAACTGATATAACTACAAAATTTTTGCTATTTTTAAGCTAAATTTAGCAGAAATATTTGCTAAAAAATTGTAAACTGCTGTTTTCAAAAGGCCCCATTTTTTTTGCATTTAAAAAAATCGAAAAAAAAACTTTAAAAATTTTTAATTTTTTGGTAATTTTTCAGGCTACTAATTATTTAGCAAAAATTTTTGCTGATTTTAGCAGGTTAATTTGCTATTCTCCATTTACAAAAATGTAGATCAAATATAACTAAAATTCTGTGTATTTAACGGTTTTATTTTTGCAGTTCCTATATTACTAATATATAGCAAAAATAATCTGCTAATTTAGCAGTTTTTTTCTGCAGCATCATTTTTAACTAATTTTTAGTAATTTTAATTAAATTTTTTAATGACTTTTTTCTATTAGTGTACAGATAAAACATCTCATCATATGTTATGCGGTTTAAGTTCTCAAAAATAATTTATATAGACTTTAAGTTCGTGGTTCCGAACTCTGTTTTTAAAACTTTTAGTCACGTCATAATTGTTCTATAATTTACAAATAAGCCAAACACAGAGTATTTCGGCATTTTTAACCGCGATTTTCTAAAAAGTGTGACATGATTGAGACATTTTAAAAACATATTGAGAATGACCTTGTCTAAATTTATAAAAATGTTGTACCAAAGTTTAAATCCCTGCAAAAAATCATTTTGTAAAGCTGTGTAAATTAAAAATTAACCTAGTTCCAAATTTTGTTTGTTAATTGTTTTCAAACATGAACGTATTTTTCCACTCAGACCTGAGAAGTATTGCGAATCACAAAAACGCGATTCGGAAAGAACAATTTGCGGTTTTTTAAACCCTTTTTTAATAGTTTTGTGAATTGGATGGTATATATAATTAAAGAAAATATAGAAACTTGTTTATTTTTTTTAAATTAAAATATTCATGTGCTCTTTTACGCTTTTTTAAGCGAAAAAACTACACTTTTTACGCTTTTTTGCAAAACATTTGCGCTTTTTACACAGAAAAATTTGGCAACACTGGATGGAGGGTATGGTTAATTACCATCTTGTGAATTATTTAGAGTCCAACTCACTTCTTAATGACCGAAAGTATGACTTCCACAGACGTCGTTCTACGGGAGACCTGTTAGCGTTCCTCTCGGAGCGTTGGAGTCGGTCCATCCACCGTTTTGGTGAGAGAAAAGTGGTTGCTCTGGATATTTCAAAGGCCTTTGATCGTGTATGGCACGGGGCGCTTATTTCAAAGCTTATTGCTTTTAGTGTGGGTAATGACTTCGCTCGTTTAATTTCGAGCTTTCTCAGAGATCGCACTATTCGTGTTGTTATAGATGGGGCCTCATCCTACGATACTAAAGTGTCTTTAGTACGATAGTAACCTTAGTAAAAAATGTATTTATTTGGATAACTTTTGCAAATGGAAACTGTTTTGCTTGAAATTTTGCAGGCTTGTAGGCTGCTATAGATGAATACATTTTTGTTATTGAAATATTTTCCTTTTAATTGCTTCCTTACTACGACATTACATTTATTGAGGTCGATTGTACATTTGGCGACTAAAGTCGCTGAAATAGCAAAAAACCATAAAAACCTATATAAAACGCTAAGTAGTGGTTTAAATATCAAGATAAGAACATCGCATTTATATCGTAAATATGGCCACAGGTCCTGTGCTTACATTTTAACACAAAAAAATTCATATTAATTGAATTTAAAAAATTTTTTATATAAAAAACTGAATGGACAACCGCCAAACTTTAAAGACATTTAGCGAAAAATCTGTAACATTGATCGAAAAATAAAGTACGCCATTGTAATCAGCATGTTAGAAATATATAGAAATGATGGTCAGATCTTCATTAATTTTTTGAGTGTCATGCAGTGTTATTAAAAACATAATTTGGTAATTTCGTCAGATTGTCAACAAAGATAGAAACAAAACTAAATATCGGCAAATACTTGTTTAGAAACAATTTTTATTTTTAATATATATTTAATTAGATATTTAAGGTTAATAATTGTTTCTGTGTAATTACTTTTATTATTACCCTACGGGAAGTTTTAACAAACTGCCACCGAACTGGCCCCTTTATATGAAATAGAGTGGTCACTTTTACATAGGGTTGCCATTTCCGTTTTGAGAAAAAGAGGACGTCAACCTCTAAAAAGGAGGACATTTGTCTTAAAAACGAGGACAATTTAATAAATTAATTTTACAAAAATCAGCAACGCTATAAAATATACAAATAAAAATTTATTTTACAAATAAGACAATTTTTATTCCCACTAAAAAAAAATTCACCAAAGGCAAAAAAATCATTCTGAACTTTAAATTAGTGGTACATAAATAAACAAAAAAAAATACATTTTCAGGAACGTACATTTCTATAATTTCTTGGTACGAATTGTAAAGGGTTTCAGGAATGTTTTTCAATGCTTCCAATTTGAATCAATATATTACTATAGCATTTCTTCAAATATTCATAAAACTCTTGAAAAAATCAACATTTTTTTTTACTCTAATAATATCAGAAATATAACTAGAAATAGTTTCTGGATTCAATTTCTTGATTAAAAAAAAATTCACAAAAAAGATAAAAAATCATTCTGAAATTAAAATCAGTAGTTCCTGAATAACCAAAAGAACAACGATTAACAAATTTTTGCATACATTTTCGGGAATGTACATTTTAATAATTTCTTGATATGAATTATCAACAGTTTTCTGAATATTTTTCAAAGCTTCCAATTTGAATCAATATATTACTGACGCATTTCTTCAAATATTCATAAAACTCTTGACAATTCATATCAAAATTATATTTGACTCTAATAATTTCAGAAATAGTTTCTGAATTTAATTTATTTCTTTTTGGGGTCCACTGCGCCTTAATTAAAGAAAATATAAGTTCTACACAGAGTTTTGAAAAATTAATTCCTTAATTAAATTTTGAATTCTGAATTAAAAATTCGATGACATCATTTCACAAAGCACCATATACTGAATGTAATTAATTCATAAAGCAATGTTAAATTTTTTTAAAAATTCAACATTTGGCTCTCTGCTGATAAGCTTCAGATTTTGGCAATCAAAGTAAGTAATGCCAAGTCAATTGAAATAACAGCGACAAAGTAGTAATGCCAACAATTGAAAAGCTTAGAAGCAATAAAAAAAGTTATGGAGAAAAGCGCAAAAAGTAGGACAACCACGGACACTTACTGAAAAAGAAGGACTGCCCCGGACGCCCTAAAAAAGAGGACGGAGTCCGGAGAAAAGAGGACGGATGGCAACCCTACTTTTACATGACGTTGTCATAGGAGGGGAAATTGACTCCTTGTGACATGTCACAAGACAAATCCCAGGACAGGTCCCTGAACTTTGTTTTTTTATGAGAGTTCAGTAACCTGTTCTAGGATTTGTTTTGTGACATGTCACAAAGGGTCAATTTCCCCCTCCTATGACAGCGTCATGTAAAAGTGACCACTCTATTTCATATAAAGTGGCCAGTTCGGTGACAGTTTGTTTAGATTTCCCGTAAGGTATATTTGTTATTACTTTTGTAAAATCAGAAAATATGTTATTACCTATGTGCTTACAGTATTGACAAAAATAATGATTCTAAAAATAGATTTTCAAACAAATAAATTTTATAAAAAAATTTTTATTGTAAAATTTTTTTAATAAAATTTTCTGGTACGGGAATCGAACCTGGGGCGCTAGATTGCCAATCTATAGCTCTACCATCTGAGCTATCTCGACATGTTATATTTTATAGATGAAAACATAATTGACTTGCCACGCACAACCCAGCAAAATATTGAATGACACCTCATTACTATCTGCATTACCAAAAATGATATATCATTACCTTTTGCATTATTTTATAATATAAAATAATGACTTCCTAATAACGGCCTATTGTATTCATTGTTTCTAAATATAAAATAATGACTTACTCGTAATAGTTTAAATAAGTACATTTTACACATTTAAATTTTATACATTTTTACCCAGTGTAGAAACGGTAATGACATATCATTATTTTTTGGACTACCAGTAATGACACCCACTTACCTTCTGCATTATTTTAAAACATATAATAATGAGTTACTGATAATGATTTATTTTTATCATTATTTTAAACATAAAATAATTTTCTAGATTTTTTTTTTTTAATTTTTTGAAATCTATTTTTAGACTCAATATTTTTTAAACACTGGTAAGGATATATGTAACCACATATTTTTGCTTTTTTGTATGGTGGCGAGTAAGCTTACTTGTGCGCGGCAGGTCAATTGTGTGTTTATCTATCAAATATAACATGTCGATATAGCTCATATGGTAGAGCTATTTACTGGCAATCTGTAGACCCAGGTTCAATTCCCGCACCAGCAAATTTTATTAAAAAAAAATAAAAAAAAAATTTTTTTTTATATAATTTATTTTTTTTTAAATCTATTTTTAGACGCATTATTTTTGTCAGTACTGGTAAGCACATAGGTAACGATATATTTTTTGATTTTTCG
This sequence comes from Leucophora obtusa, assembly GCA_949987735.1. Lineage (NCBI taxonomy): Eukaryota > Metazoa > Arthropoda > Insecta > Diptera > Anthomyiidae > Leucophora > Leucophora obtusa. The sequence continues at coordinate 239,841,916 of OX465295.1, read as the reverse complement.
TATGCTTGTGTGTAACCATAACTGATTATTTTTCGCGACATCGCCATATAAAGGTAATAAGAAATGTAATAAGAAAAGTAACTAGTAACCATTACCAAGTATGTAGTTACATAACCACATATCTGGTAATGCTTTTCTACACTGGGTATTTATTATATGTAAATAGGTTTTATGTTTAAATTTTTATGACGAGTCCTAAAATTACACACTAGAAAAAACTTAAATTTTCTGAATGTATTTCCTCAAGCTGTAGCAAATACTATTTGCTCCCAGCAAAATCTTTCATTACCAAATAAGTGGTTATATATTAGAAATTCATAGCTCCGTACAACTTATTTTTTGGTGTCTAAACTCATTATTTTTGTTTGGCGTGGTCGTTTTTATAAGTAGTCACGCTTACCCGCTCGCTTACGAAAAAATGAGAAATAAGTAGTTACGAGATTTTGAATAATAAGTGGTTACACACATGCTTACAAAAAGTTGAATTATAAATGGTTATCCGATTGCTTACTTGATTCTTAAAAATAAGGAGTTAAGCAAATACTATTAGATTAAGGAAATACATTCAGAAAAATTTAAGTTTTCTATAATGTGTAATTTTAAGATTCGTCATAAAAATGTAAACATAAAACATATTTACATATAATAAATAAAAATGTATAAAATTTAACTGTGTAAAAAGTACTTATTTAAACTATTACGAGTAAGTCATTATTTTATATTTAGAAACAATGAATACAATAGGCCGTTATTAGGAATTTATTATTTTATATTATAAAATAATGCAAAAGGTAATGATATATCATTTTTGGTAATGCAGATAGTAATGAGGTGTCATTACCAATATTTTGCTGGGCTTAACTCCTTATTAGTAAGTAAGCAATCGGATAACCACTTATAATTCAACTTTTTGTAAGCATGTGTGTAACCACTTATTATTCAAAATCTCATAACTACTTATTTCTCATTTTTTCGTAAGTGAGCGGGTAGGCGTGACTCTTATAAAAACGACCACGCCAAACAAAAATAATGAGTTTAGACGCCAAAAAATAAGTTGTGCGGAGCTATGAATTTCTATTATATAACCACTTATTTGGTAATGAAAGATTTTGCTGGGAAGTCAGCTTAATCGGCAACATACAAAAAATATGTGGTATCATTACCAGTGTTGACAAAATGTTGAGGCTAAAAATAGCTTGAAAATAAATTTATAAAAAAATTTAGAACAATGATAAAAATAATTCATTATTGGTAATGCATTATTCTAAAATAATGGGAAAAGTAACTAGTTATTAGCAACTCACTATTATATCTTTTAAAATAATGCAGAAAGTAAATCGGTTTTGTTAGTGGTAGTCCAAAAAATCATGATATGTCATTACCGTTCTACACCGGTATATAAAATTCAAAAAAAACAAACATTTTGTATTGAAAAACTATACAATTTTCCCTGAAATCATAAATATATTGCTTTGGTTAAATGCTGGTTTTGAGACTTTTTAAATCAAGAGTTTTGGTATTGGTTTGGATATCAATTTGAAAGGTTTTCCGTTTCAGGATAACGTTATTGAAATGGATTACGTTGTTATATATATATATCGGTTGCCAATCTTGCTCAATACATATACTTCCTAAAAAGAAAAAAAAAATTATGTCATTGTATAGTTCAAGGGTGGGCACGGATTTTGCACCGGGGGCATTAAAAAAAGTAAAACTACAAATCTTTACCTTAAATGAAAGTGGACGGAACAAATGTTTTATTTTATTTTTCATGTAAGAAAAAAATCTGTTCTCAAATCCATTCCAAAACTGGTTCCACAAGAACTCATTGCAAACTCAACTTTTTTCAAATTCTGTTTTGATATTTTTTAATTACATAAGTAGAATTAAACATTTTTGGAGCGTTTTTTTCATATTTTTTGTATTAAACTGCGGTGTCGCGGAATCGGCCAACGAAAATTTAAAACTCAACGAGTTATAAAAGACTGAATATTATTCCGACAACAAAAACGTGTATAAAAAATTATATCCTTGATTCGGGTTTTAATTTAATAATTTCGTTGCGCACAACAAAAAAACTCTCCCCTTTAAAGGAACACTATGCACTAAAGGGTAAATTTAAACGACGCACATAGGAGTATTTGACCCAAAAAGCTGGCCAAAAAGGCAAAACTGAATTTGAAGAAATTAAAAAAAAAAGTACGCAGCTCAATAGGCAACTAAATTCTGCATTATGTTGCAAATTCTCAAGATTTTAAGTTGAGATTTGTTGTTTCGAGACACTGTTAAAGTCAGGAAAAATAAGAAAATTTCATCCCCTTTCATTGATTTTTTTCAGTTTTAAAAGGTTAATATTATATTTTTTTATGGGAGTTTTGTTTTCATTTAGGGTGGTAAGTTGTAGCGATGCATGGAAAAACCGATAAGTTTGATATTTAGGGCGCTTTTTCCCCTAATTGTCTTTCCACAGGATTACCGTATTGGCGGACTATTAGGAGAACATAGATCGTCGATGACCCAAATAGGGAACTGGCCACCAAAAGAATGGTCTCTAGGCCCCTTAGGTGTACGGTAGGGTCTGCAATGATAAATTGAGGGAGTTATCTACATGATATTAAAGAGTTATTGCGATGGGGAAGGTCATTAAAATTTGTGCAGAAAACTCTCTGTATGCAGCTTTTTCCCTATTTGAACAATTTTTTTTAATAAATATCAAAAATCAATTTAAATATATTTAAAAAAAAACTTTAAAATATGTAGAGATTTGTTCTACAAAAAATACAAAATTTTAGTTTTCGAAAAACCTTGATTAGTTCCGAAGATACAGCATGTCAAAGTTTGAACTTTAGTTCCAAATATTTCCGCTAGGGGGCGTTGCAAAGGCACAAAATTAATCTAAAATACTTTATTTATGTGTATCCATGTTTCTTAAAACTTTGGTCGAAAAAGGATTAAAATACAAAAAAATATTTGGAAACTCGCATTCTTCAGCGAAGTACGAGTAAGCGTGGGATAAAAAAAAATACGAACCCTCCAAAAATTCGCCGCTGGATTCTATTTATCAAATTAAACCCAAAACTATCAAAAACCCCGAAGTTTTAGTCCAAAAAACACGTTTAATAATTTTGGCCAGCTTTTCGGGTCAAATACTCCTCTGTGCGACGTTTACAAACTTAAAGATTTAGTCAGTAACTTGAGTGCTTTTTGATGAATTAAAACGCCAACTTTTTCACACAGTTCTAAATTTAAGACCAATGCGGTGCAGTATTATAGTAAGCACAAAGTACGAATTTTAATAACACTTTACTTTGGTAAGAAATTTTCAAACAAATTTTCTTACTAAAGTGAAATCTGAGTTTAAAATCATGCTTTGTGCTGCCTATAAAACTCGTCCACCCAACAAAAGTCTGAAGTGGCTAATGAAAATTTTGAAGTTATTACTGAAAATTTACCTATTTTGAGCCGTGCGGTATATTCTGTAAGTTTAGCAACGAAATTTAACGATTTGTAGTATAAAGAAATTACTAGAAAAAATTAGTAAATTTTAGTAAAATTGTTTTAAACTGTAATCTAGAAATTATTGCTGAAATTACATAAAAATTTTGCTTAATCTTAGTATCACTCGGAGAGAACCTCCATAATATTTATAAAAAGCTTCATAAATGTGATGAAAAACAAAAAGTAAACTTGAAAAATGTGACAAAGTTTTTCTTAAATACAAAATTACATGTTTTTTTTTAATTTGTGACAAAGTAGTTGTCAATGTCGACAGTAGCGTAAAAGATGTTGAATTTATTTTGTAAAGAATTAATTGCCAGTTTCATAGTCAGAACTAAGATCGATTTTTGTCTTAAATACTTTTTAAGTAAGAAATTTCTAACTAAACTGGCCCTAAGAATAATATCAATTGTTCCTTTAAATATCTCTTAAGTAAGAAACTTTCAAATCGATCATAGCCCTGACAATTAAACTGGCCCTTATTATATATATATAAAAATTTTCCAAATAAAAAATTGTAAAACATTGCGAAATAAGATATTAAAAAAATTTTGAAATAAAAAAAATCTTAATTTAAATTTCAACAAGGGCCGCACAAAAATCAGCAAAGGCCCGCATTTGCCCACCGTTGGTATAGTTCTTAAGTTAACAATGACAAAGCGAATTATTAAAAACAATCATTAACGCACACAAATCGTTTTATGTATATTTTATTTATTTAGTCAAAGTATGCTTATTCAGCAGGGCTAGAAAATCTGTGGCACGTAGTAGTGGCATGTCAGTGAATTTTCGGTGACATGGGACTAGGGTAGCCATTAGGGTTTGGGGTTCGGGAATTCCCGGGCGGGAATTCCCGGTTAATCCCGGGAAAAGTTTGCCGGGAATTCCCGGGAAAATAATATATTTTTCCCGGGAAAACGGGAAATTTTAAAAATATTAATTTTTTTAAAATTGTTTTTGTTTCGAATAGGAGTTTTTCATTTTAGTCATAAAAAACATTTTAAATGCCAAAACAAAAATGTCATTGTTAAAATCTTTTAAAAGGGAATACATTTATTTGACACACAAATAAAATCTTTGCCAAGTAATTAGGAGCATTTCAACTAATAAAGATTTTTCGCATAACTTATTCAAAATTTAAGTAGTAAAACCTAAAAAATTGGAAAAATGTTTAAAAGAAATATGAAAAAAAACTTTGTTTCTTACAAATAATCGCCCTTACTATCTAAATTGTTCAAATGTATAATTTAGGTAAAGTCGACTTTAGTTAAAATATTGGGTGGCAGTATACCTTGACTTGGTTTATTTTTGGAGCATTCTGATTGGTTAATTTATTTTCAACCAATCAAAATATTTGAAAATATAAATATTTTTGTAAGGTTTTCATACACAAAATGAACAAAACCGTTTGATTAAAAATAAAGTCGACTTTAAATTTAAAATACTTCTTTATAAAATTAAGGGTCAATAATTTTATAAGTAACGTTTTCATTAATAAACGTGAAAAGAAAAGACTAATGGTTAACGGTGGTATCTAAATTTGGTTATCCGACATCTAAATTTGGTTCCCAAAAAAAAAAAAAAATTGATGGTCATGCAACTTCTCTTGAAGAAAACAAGTATAACGTTTCAGCTTAAATTAGCAAAGTACCCGAGGAAAAAAGTGTAAGCTGAATAGGCATTAAAGGTTTTATGGTAGGGCAAACATTTCCTGAAATGGTATCCAAATTAGCCGCAGTCAATCCGCACCATAACTAGATCTTCGTTTATTCGAGAAAGTTTTTATAATAAAAACCTGGCATTGCAAAAAAGTGAAACCGATGTAAAGAACATTATATTAAATTACTACAATCATGTAAAAGATATCATGATAAAAGAAATATCGAACAATATTTCTAACTAGGAGATTTACTATAATCTTAGATGAATGGACAAGAATATTACAAAAGAGACATTTGAACATATGTATAAACGGAAATAATTCATTTTATAACCTGGGGTTGGTTTATATATCAGGAAGATGTAATGCTGATGAAATAAGAAGAATTGTAGAAATAAGACTAGAAGAGTTTTATTTGTCTTTGGAAAATAACATTGTGGCCATCATATCTAATGGGCCAAGTGTGATGAAACGGTTTGTTTCCGACAGTCCAGTAGTAGGTGCTTTCTGCTGGAATCATGCAATTCATTTGGCAGTGCTGCGAGTAATTTATGTGAAATCAAATGTTCAACATTCTGATATTTTTTACTTTGAATTCTCACTACACAGACTGCTTTTGTACTGAAATAGTGTTTTTTTTAACAAAAATTACTTATACATGTGGTTTTCATTAACAATTTTGTTCAAAAATATTTCCCGGGATTCCCGGGAATCCCGGGAATCAAATTTTTTCATTCCCGTTTCCCGGGAAATAAAAAAGTCCGGGAAATCCCAAACCCTAGTAGCCATATGCCAAAAGTCAAATAACTGGCTAATGGAAAAAATTCACCTGGATTTAAAAAAAAAATAATTGGATAATTTATACATGGACTTACATATATATCAAAAAAATAAGCTTTTATTAAAAAATAAAAAAATACCATAAAAAACAAGGAAACGTTGTTACGTTTCCTTGTTTTCAGTCTTACGTCATATTACATATATATTAATTTAAATCACATAAAAAAGGATAATTACACTGCATGACAAAATCTTGACTTTTAAAAATTAATAGAGCTCTGACTATCAATTCTATATATTTTGGGCATGCTGATTTTTTATAAAAAATTATAAATTTAGAATCTGCTCCCTCTGCTCTGAGCTATCTCGACATGATATATTTGATAGATGATAACATAATTGACTTGCCACGCACAAGTCAGCTTAATCGGCAACATACAAAAAATATGTGGTATCATTACCAGTGTTGAAAAAATGTTGAGTCTAAAAATAGCTTGTAAATAAATTTACAAAAAAATTTAGAACAATGATAAAAATAATTCATTATTGGTAATGCATTATTCTAAAATAATGGGAAAAGTAACTAGTTATTAGCAACTCACTATTATATCTTTTAAAATAATGCAAAAAGTAAATCGGTGTCGTTACTGGTAGTCCAAAAAATCATGATATATCATTACCGTTTCTACACCGGTATATAAAATTCAAAAAAAATCAAACATTTTGTATTGAAAACTATACAGTTTTCCATGAAATCATAAATAAATTGATTTGGTTAAATGTTGGTTTTGAGACTTTTTAAATCAAGAGTTTCGGTATTGGTATTGGATATCAATTTGAAAGGTTTTCCGTTTCAGGATAACTTTATTGAAATGGATTACGTTGTCATTAGGGAAGCCAATCGGGATTGGTTTTTTAAAATCCCGGGATTCGAGATTTTTAAATTAAAAAAACGGGATCCCGGGACGGATCGGTATTTTTCGGGATTTATTAAAAAAAAAATGTGTAAAAACTTAAAATTTATGTAAAAAAATATAGGGTCACTTAAAATTAAAACAAATTTTGCATACAAATTTCATTTTATAAATATGTTATAAGGTTTTCAAATTATTATACATGAGCATTGTAAAATATAACTGTTTTATACGTTTTTTTATATTTACATATTCCTGTTTATTTCTAAAGAACGAAAGAATTGAAAAAACTCAAGAATTAAGATTTTAACTCTGTCGATATGTTGTGTGCTATTTTTGTTTATAATAATTTTATATTCACTATCCTTATATCATTGTAATTTAAAATTGTGAATTAAATTTTAGAATTTTTAATTCGTTTCAGAATTATTTAATTGTTTTCCACATATAGTGCAGAAATTCAAATGAAAAATTCTGAAATACAACTTTTTATTATAAATTTGAATCGATGATATCCGAAATATAATAAAAAATACAGCACAATATAGATTTATATAAAATTATATTTAGCAAAAATGGTTTTAAAATATCAGCAGGCCCTAGTAAAAATGATTTTTAATAATCATATATGATTTTTATGCAATCATTTATGATTTTATACAATTATGACTTGTCGAGTATTGTGAAACATATATTTTTATATGATTATATCACATATATGTCGATTTTTAGCTGGGTAGTTAATTTTTTATTTTATAAGAAAGACACATTTTATAAGAAAGACCAAAACTCTAACCTAGAAAAAGTTGTTGCGACAAATTTTTGTAATGTTTTATTTTGTCAGCTATTTCCAAGTTTATTAGCAAAAATTGTTCTAAACATCTAGCATTAGTATTTAATATGAATGAAATAAGTGATCTCAATAATATTTACTAAAATTTTCTTCGAAAATCTTCATAAAATTATATGTATTTATATATAATTTGATGCAGTTAGATAGACCCATTTTTCGGATCAAATTGTTTCAGGTGAGATAACATGCTTATCTCGCTTGATATAATTATATATTCCAATATTCGGATCAAATTAGATATGGACGTATATATGGGTTTATATATGGTGATATATGATTATATAACATCTTTTTTAGTCGGGTTAATAAATTTCTGAAATACAATTTTCAGTTTCTGAAATACAATTTATAAAATCTGAAATACAATTGGTAGTTTCTGATATACAATTGATAAATATGAAAATCAATTGATAATTTCTGAAAAGCAATTATAAAACTGGAAATAAATTGATTATTTCTGAAATACAATTGGTAAATCTGAAAAACAATTCATAACTTCTACAATACAATTGAGTAAACTGAAATTCAATTGATTATTTCTGAAATACAATTGATAAATCAGAAAAACAATTGATAACTTCTGAAATAAAATGATAAATTTTGAAATACAATTGAAAATGTTGCAGTAAGATAAAAACAGCAAAAATAAAACTTCTAAATTTAGAAAATCTGCAGAAAATTTTGCAAAATATTAGTAAACTAAAAATGGCTAAAAAAAACTGTTGTATCTAAAAAAATGTTTGTTAAATTTTGTTCAATGCAAATAGCAGTTTATAAAATCAACAAAAATATTTGCTAAAAATATTAAACTGTTCATTTCAGAAGGCTAGATTTGTATTTCCATTAAAAACAAAAAAACCAGAAAGGAACTTTGAAAATTTTAAATTTTATGTGATGTTTTTTGTCTACTACTACAATTTAATTTTATTTTCTAATCAATGAAATTTAGCTCAATTATAACTAAAATTTTGTAAATATATTAAACAGTTTTATTTTTGCTGTTCCTATCTTATTTATATTTAGCAAAACTACTCTGATAATTCAGCAGTATTTCATTTTGAACTAATTTTTAGTAGCTTAACCAAAATTTTTACACACTTTTTTCATTAAATAATCAAAAATCAGTCATAAAATATTTTCTAAACTTGAAGTAAAATGTTTATGTCCATTAAAAATTTCATAATTTCTCAATTTCATTCAAATGTACAAATTCATCAGTAACATACCCAGCAAAATATTGGTAATGACACCTCATTGATGTCTGCATTACCAATAATGATATATCATTACCTTTTGCATTATTTTGTAATATACAATAATGACTTTCTAATACGGCCTATTGTAGTCATTGCTTTTAAATATAAAATAATGACTTACTCACAATAGTTTAAATAAGTACTTTTTACAAAGTTAAATTTTATACATTTATATTTATTGTAAATATGTTTTGTGTTAAAATATTTATGACGAGTTCTAAAATTACATACTAGCAAAAACTTTAATTTTTCTGAATGTATTCCTGAAGCTAATAGTATTTGTGTAACTCCTTATTTTTAAGAATCAAGTACTCAGTCGGATAACCACTTATAATTCAACTTTTTTAAGCATGTTTGTAACCACATATTATTCAGAATCTCATAACTACTTACTTCTCATTTTTTCGTAAGCGAGCGGGTAAGCGTGACTACTTATAAAAACGACCACGCCAAACAAAAATAATGAGTTTAGACGCCAAAAAATAAGTTGTGCGGAGCTATGAATTTCTATTATATAACCGGTAATGAAATATTTTGCTGGGTATGAATACCCAGCAAAATATTGGTAAGGATACGTCATTACTATCTGCATTACCAAAAATGATATATCATTACTTTTTGCATTATTTTATAATATAAAATAATGACTTCCTAATAACGGCCTATTGTATTCATTGTTTCTAAATATAAAATAATGACTTTCTCGTAATAGTTTAAATAAGTACTTTTTACAGAGTTAAATTTTATACATTTTTATTTATTATATGTAAATATGTTTTATGTTTAAATTTTTATAATGAGTCCTAAAATTACACACTAGAGAAAACTTAAATTTTTCTGAATGTATTTCCTTAAGCTAATAGCATTTGCTTAACTCCTTATTTTTAAGAATCAAGTAAGCAATCGGATAACCACTTATAATTCAACTTTTTGTAAGCATGTATGTAACCACTTATTATTCAAAATCTCGTAACTACTTATTTCTCATTTTTTCGTAAGCGAGCAGGTAAGCGTGACTACTTATAAAAACGACCACGCCAAACAAAAATAATGAGTTTAGACGCCAAAAAATAAGTTGTGCGAAGCTATGAATTTCTATTATATAACCACTTATTTGGTAATGAAAGATTTTGCTGGGTAGAATTATAAAATATATATAAAAAAAAATATATATAAAAAAAAAAAAATAAAAAAAAATAATTTTATATGAACATTCATATATCTCCATATATGGCCATATACCCTCAAATTTCGGATCGGAACCCATATATGAACCCATATATGTTGCCATATATGGCCATATATGAACATTTTCACCTGGGAAGTTATAATTGTATAAAATCATAAATGCCCGAGTAAAAAAGTGTATATAAAATTATATGTGAATGGATATATTTGCAATATGTAACTGGATATAATTTCATCCGAAAAATGGTTATATTAAATTGTATCATATTGGATATAATTGTATTTACAAGGATACAAAGTTATATCAAATGATAAACTTATATCCGAATTTTGTCCCGATCAAATTGGATATAAGTTAATCCAATACGATATGATTAAATTTAAATGATAAAAAAAAACTTTGAATTGGAGGGCAGCAGGATTTCGGGTCCTACACACTCAGGGGTGTGATGAAAATCGAAAACGAACAGTTTTTCAATCTAGAATAATTTGTTTCGCGAAAATCCAATTGGCTTCAAATTATTATTTTTTAAATTAAAAAAAAAACTTTTATAAGTAAAAAAGCTCAGAAAATATTAATTTAATGAAAAAATTGAGTAAAGCATATAAAAAATTGTTTTTGATCAAATATTACATTAATCTCGAATATATTAGTTAATCTCGAACATGGGTCTGATATTAACTAATATATCGTCGGCTTGCCTGCAAGAAGTGCTATGTTTTTGGTTTTAACAGGTTTTCAGGAGAGCGAAAAAACTGATTTATATTATCCTTTTAAGATATTTTAAAACCTGTTAAATAACACATAACACTACTTGCAGGCAAGCCGACGATATTGTTATATAAAAAATAAAATTAAAAATATTTTTCGTATCTATTTATATATAAAATTTTGAACGGTTTTATCAATAATATATTCCTATATCGTTAGCTGAAATGCAAAACCACGTAACTAACATTTTTACTATTTTACAGGAGAAACAAAAAATGTTATATATTGAAAAATAAATGGAGTTTTGGTAATCAAATATCGCAGATTTTCTAAATATAGACTGATTAATTCATTTCTGGAATAAAAGTAATAATTTATTAATGTTTCAAAGAGTTAAGTTAGTTATGCGCTTTTGAACTCGTATTTTCTTAAACAAAAACACGTAACTACAATGAATTTTTTTTAAGTTTCAAGGAAAATTTTGTTTTGCATTCATAAAATGTAGAATAAAAGAAGTTGTTCTCTTGTTATTTAATATATCGTTTTATATATTTATTATTTTTTTTTAAATATGAAAATAAAAAATGATTTACAAAAGCAAAAGATAATTAACAACAATAACTACAATACAAATAAAGGAAAAAATTAAACCTTTACTTCTCAAATGGAATTTCATTGTAATAATAATGACAATCGGGTGGAAGAAATGGTTTAAGGTCCTGAAGATGTTGCCATTTTTTGCTTGAAATTTTTATTCTTTGTAAATGCAACTTCAAAGTTTCAAACGCTTTTAATTTGTTTCCAATTCTTTGTGGAAATTCCTTAAACTCATCTGTTGCACTTAATTTAAAATAAATTACTCCAGAGGGATCATACGCTAATACACGAATCATATTGACTGTGGGATCTCCAAAAAAAAAATTATTATAATTAACAAAGTAAAAATTTCAAACTATAATCACTATAATTATAAGAAAATAGGACTACTAGGGGAGGGGAGCGTAGTAGCACTATCCGCTAGTGAAATATAAAAATTCAAATCCTACTATGAATAAATAAAATTCAATAGAAATAAATATGTGTTAGTTACAATTTTCAAGCAACAAGTATGTAGTTACGTGCTTTCGATTTTCGCTAATAATATGTCTAATTTTTATTATATGACAGTAAAAATTGGAGAAGACGTGGACCTCGTTGATATGCATCATAATCGATCAAAAACCCGATTTTGAATTTTTTGTTAGTTACGTGGTTTTGCATTTCAGCTAACGATATATACAATTTGCACTAAAGCAAATACTGATATATGATTTAATATGATTACATATGAGAAAATTTCTAAAAAAATTTCTAATATCCCGAGTAAAAAAGAGTATATATAACATATATTTTTTAATATTAAAATATATGATAATATAAAATATTGTGTGCGACCTTATATGTTTTTATATGGTGATATATTAGAAATTTTTTTAGAAATTTTCTCATATGTAATCATATTAAATCATATATCAGTATTTGCTTTATTGAAAATTGTATATATAGGAATATATTATTGATAAAACCGTTCAAAATTGTATATATAAATAGATACAAAAATATTTTTAATTTTATTTTTTATATATAACAATATCGTCGGCTTGCCTTCAAGTAGTGGTATGTGTTCTTTAACAGGTTTTCAGGAGGGCGAAAAAACTGGTTTATATTATCCTTTTAATATATTTCATTGACATCATATTCCTTAATAATGATTGTAATAAATAAGGTCGTGAATCATTAGGGCATATGATGTCAATAAAATATCTTAAAAGGATAATATAAATCAGTTTTTTCGCTCTCCTGAAAACCTGTTAAAACCAAAAACATAGCACTTCTTGCAGGCAAGCCGACGATATATTAGTTAATATCAGACCCAAGTTCGAGGTTAACTAATATATTCGAGATTAATGTAATATTTGATCAAAAACTATTTTTTATATGCTTTACTCAATTTTTTCAATAAATTAATATTTTCTGAACTTTTTTACTTCTAAAAGTTTTTTTAATTTAAAAAATCCAATTTAAAAAAATTAACATTTAAAATCATGGCCCGGCTCGTAATGGGTTAATAAGTCTAGGCATGTTGCATATCATTGAAAAGGTATTTCAAGTACCTTCCCAACGATATATATATTTTGTTCTTGTCCGATAAGTTTTGAGTGGAGAAATACGAAATAAGCCATTGAATATTGTTGTAGATCATCTTCAGCTCCATAAATCGGGAACTATGAGCCTCCAACAAAAAAGAAGTGCATTGCCGGGCTAACCATTAAAATTTTATTTAAAATAAAAAAGCTTAACATATTTTAAAGAAAATTCCCATATTTGATAAAAAAATATCTAGTCTTTAAAGAATAACAGATTTATACATTAACGTCTTTAATAGTTACTCATTACACTATGGAACATTTTTGGGATTATTGTCTGGGGGGTGAGAAATTCCAAGTCAGGGTGATGGTACTAGGTCAGTATAGTAAAACTCTCAAAGGGTTTGGCGTTCGTATGTGTCATTTTTTTTTTATGACCTTTTAAATTTTTTCCTTATCTTGATGTTTTTTCGCTTAGTTGTAACTCGAGAACCACTTGTCCGATTTTGATGAAACAAATTTAGAAAAATTTAGAATTACAATTTCTTTAAGCCGTTCATATAACATTTTTCTTTATAATCAACAGTTTTGCCGGTAAAAATAAATTTGTGGAGAAAAAAAAATATTTTTTTGCCTAAAAATTAAAATTTTTTATGAATTTAAAAAAAAAAAATTTAATTTTTAAAAAAAATTTTCATATAACATTTTTCTTTATAATCAACAGTTTTGCCGGTAAAAATAAATTTGTGGAGAAAAAAAAATATTTTTTTGCCTAAAAATTAAAATTTTTTATGAATTTAAAAAAAAAAAATTTAATTTTTAGGCAAAAAAAAAATTTTTTTTCTCCACAAATTTATTTTTACCGGCAAAACTGTTGATTATAAAGAAAAATGTTATATGAACGGATTAAAGAAATTGTAATTCTAAATTTTTCTAAATTTGTTTCATCAAAATCGGACAAGTGGTTCTCGAGTTACAACTAAGCGAAAAAACATCAAGATAAGGAAAAAATTTAAAAGGTCATAAAAAAAAATGACACATACGAACGCCAAACCCTTTGAGGGTTTTACTATACTGACCTAGTACCATCACCCTGACTTGGAATTTCTCACCCCCCAGATTGGCTGTTGTACTGTGTTATCAACAGTAGCCCTCGTCTGACAGTCAGGCATGTGATGAATATCGAAAACGATCTGATTTTCAATGGTAAATATTTTAGGATCTGTACAATACCAATTATATTTTATTTCCTAATTTACATGTCCGGCGTCAAATAAAACGATAAATAATAATTTGAAGCCAATTTGATTTTCGCGAAACAAATTATTCTAGATTGAAAAACTGTTCGTTTTCGATTTTCCTCACACCCCTGAGTGTGTAGGACCCGAAATCCTGCTGCCCTCCTATTCAAAGTTTTTTTTTATCATTTAAATTTAATCATATCGTATTGTATTAACTTATATCCAATTTGATCGGGACAAAATTCGGATATAAGTTTATCATTTGATATAACTTTGTATCCTTGTAAATACAATTATATCCAATATTATACAATTTAATATAACCATTTTTCGGATGAAATTATATCCAGTTACATATTGCAAATATATCCATTCACATATAATTTTATATACACTTTTTTACTCGGGATATCACAATATAAAAACATATAAGGTCGCACACAATATTTTATATTATCATATATTTTAATATTAAAAAATATATGTTATATATACTCTTTTTTACTCGGGTGATTGTTTAAAAATCATATATGAATATATAAAAATCAATTTTACTAGGGGTGTAACAATTTTTGAAAAATTACCACAAGTTTTTGCAATTGTTAAAATCCCGGGATTCGAGCTTAAGAATCCTTGGGATTCGGGACTCATTTTTATTGAATAATCCCAGGATTTTGGGACTCGGTATTTCGGGATTGGTATATATATATCGGTTGCCAATCTTGCTCAATACATATACTTCCTAACAAGAAAAAAAATTATGTCATTGTATAGTTCTTAAGTTAACAATGACAAAGCGAATTATTAAAAACAATCATTAACGCACACAAATCGTTTTATGTATATTTTATTTATTTAGTAAAAGTATGTTTATTCAGCAGGGCTAGAAAATCTGTGGCACGTGTGCAAGTAGTGGCATGTCAGCGAATTTTCGGTGACATGGGACTAGGGTTGCCAGATGCCAAAAGTCAAATAACTGGCTAATGGGAAAAATTCACCTGGATTTAAAAAAAAAATAATTGGATAATTTGTAAATGGACTGACATATATATCAAAAAAATAAGCTTTTATTAAAATTTTTTTTTTTTTTTTAAATAAAAAAAATATCATAAAAAACAAGGAAACGTTTTTATGTTTCCTTGTTTTCATTCTTACATCATATTACATATATATTAATTTAAATCACATAAAAAAGTATAATTACACTGCATGACAAGATATTGACTTTTAAAAATTAATAGAGCTCTCACTATAAATTCTATATATTTCGGACATGCTGATTACAGTGGCGTACTTTATTTTTCGATCAATGGTACAGATTTTTCGCTAAATGTCTTTAAAGTTTGGTGGTTTTTCATTTAGTTTTTTATATACAAAAATTTTTAAATGCAATCAAAATAAAATTTTTGTGGTGAAATGTAGGCACAGGATCTGTATTCATATTTAGGCCTAAAAAATTCTAAATTTAAAATCTGCCCACCTGAACTTGACATGTTTAAAAATTTTAATTTCACATTTTTCAAAATTTATGGGTATTTTCCTGAGCAACTTTTGACTAAACTGAGCTCAGAATTAAAATCTGCTCCCTTAGCTCTATCCACTCATATGACCAAAGCCCATGCAGGTCTGTTCGAAATTGGCCCTGGGCCCACCTAGACTTGACATGTTCAAAAATTTAAATTTCACATTTTTCAAAATTTATGGCTATTTTCCTGAGCAACTTTTGAATAAACTGAGCTCAGAATTAAAATTTGCTCCCTCAGCCCTGTCCAGTCATATGACCAAACCCCATTCAGGTCTGTTCGAAATTGGCCCTGGGCCCACCTGGACTTGACATGTTTAAAAATTTTAATTTCACATTTTTGAAAATTTATGGCTATTTTCCTGAGCAACTTTTGAATAAAGTGAGCTCAGAATTAAAATCTGCTCCCTTAGCCCTATCCACTCATATGACCAAACCCCATTCAGGTCTGTTCGAAATTGGCCCTGGGCCCACCTGAACTTGACATGTTTAAAAATTTTAATTTCACATTTTTGAAAATTTATGCCTATTTTCCTGAGCAACTTTTGAATAAAGTAAGCTCAGAATTAAAACCTGCTCCCTCAGCCCTATCCATTCATATGACCAAACCCCATTCAGGTCTGTTCGAAATTGGCCCTGGGCCCACCTGGACTTGACATGTTTAAAAATTTTAATTTCACATTTTTGAAAATTTATGGCTATTTTCCTGAGCAACTTTTGAATAAAGTGAGCTCAGAATTAAAATCTGCTCCCTTAGCCCTATCCACTCATATGACCAAACCCCATTCAGGTCTGTTCGAAATTGGCCCTGGGACCACCTAGACTTGACATGTTTTAAAATTTAAATTTCACATTTTTGAAAATGTATGCCTATTTTCCTGAGCAACTTTTGAATAAGGTGAGCTCAGAACTGAAATCTGCTCCCTCAGCCCTGGCCACTCATATGACCAAACCCCATTCAGGTCTGTTGGAAATTGGCCCTGTGCCCACCTGAACTTGACATGTTTAAAAATTTAAATTTCACATTTTTGAAAATGTATGCCTATTTTCCTGAGCAACTTTTGAATAAAATGAGCTCAGAATTAAAACCTGCTCCCTCAGCCCTATCCATTCATATGACCAAGCCCCATTCAGGTCTGTTTAAAATTGGCCCTGGGCCCACCTGGACTTGACATGTTTAAAAATTTTAATTTCACATTTTTGAAAATTTATGGCTATTTTCCTGAGCAACTTTTGAATAAAGTGAGCTCAGAATTAAAATTTGCTCCCTCAGCCCTGTCCAGTCATATGACCAAACCCCATTCAGGTCTGTTGGAAATTGGCCCTGGCCCCACCTAGACTTGACATGTTCAAAAATTTAAATTTCACATTTTTGAAAATTTATGCCTATTTTCCTGAGCAACTTTTGAATAAAGTGAGCTCAGAATTAAAATCTGCTCCCTCAGCCCTGGCCACTCATATGACCAAACCCCATTCAGGTCTGTTGGAAATTGGCCCTGTGCCCACCTGAACTTGACATGTTTAAAAATTTAAATTTCATAATTTTTGAAAATGTATGCCTATTTTCCTGAGCAACTTTTGAATAAAGTGAGCGCAGAATTAAAACCTGCTCCCTCAGCCCTATCCATGCGTATGACCAAGCCCCATTCAGGTCTGTTCGAAATTGGCCCTGGGCCCACCTGGACTTGACATGTTTAAAAATTTTAATTTCACATTTTTCAAAATTTATGGGTATTTTCCTGAGCAACTTTTGAATAAACTGAGCTCAGAATTAAAATCTGCTCCCTTAGCTCTATCCACTCATATGACCAAAGCCCATGCAGGTCTGTTCGAAATTGGCCCTGGGCCCACCTAGACTTGACATGTTCAAAAATTTAAATTTTACATTTTTGAAAATTTATGGCTATTTTCCTGAGCAACTTTTGAATAAACTGAGCTCAGAATTAAAATTTGCTCCCTCAGCCCTGTCCAGTCTTATGACCAAACCCCATTCAGGTCTATTAGAAATTGGCCCTGGCCCCACCTGAACTTGACATGTTTAAAAATTTAAATTTAACATTTTGGAAAAACAGCAAATTTTTTACTGGTAAAAAGGTTCCTCCTCTGTCGTAGACATCCACTAAAACTGCGTTTTTGAAAATCCCTACAGGGAGGGACCAAAAGGGGAAGGGGAATGTAAGTTCACCCTCCTATGTAGATGTCCGCAATGGAGGGATTTTTAGAAATTCCTATCGGGAGGGACAATAAGAGAAAAAGTGTCCCTCTTGACGGCCTGCCTAAACCCTTTTGGCTAGAAACCTAAAATTTGAAATACATATGTATGTATTCCGTGGAGTGAGGCTAACTCACTGATTTTTCCGATTTTGGCCAAGAACATGGTAAAAATTGGGGTTGAATGGGGAATATGTCCCCACTAACGGCCTGCCCAAACTGCTGAGGCAACGAAGTTAAAATTTGGTATGAAGGTCCCTCCTCTATCGTAGAGAGCCGCAAAGATGAAATTGTTTGAAATTCCTTCAGGGAGGGGCAAAAAGAAGGAAAGTCTCCCCTTGATGGCCTGTCAAAACCCCTTTGGCTAGAAACCTCAATTTTATAGTATTCATATGCCCTGGACTATAAGCTAACTTATCAGTAAGGTACTTTCTTGAATTCTCGACAGGGATGTTATAAAATGGGGGCTCAAAAAGGGAAAGTGGCCCCATAACGGCTAGTCCAAACTGCTGGAACTAGGAAGCTGAAATTCAGTATATGGGTTCCTCCTTCAACATTGATGTCTGCTAAAACGGCACTTTTGTAAATTCAAACCGGGAGGGACAAAAAAAGAAAACGTGTCCCCCTCGACGGCCTGCACAAACTGCTGGAACTAGGAAGCTGAAACTCGGTGTGTGGATTCGTCCTCCAGCTTGAACGCCCTCTAGGGCCGGATTTTCGGAAATTCTTTCCGGGAGGGGCATAAATAGTAAAAGTCTTCCCTTTGACGGCCTGCCAAAACCACACTAGGAATCTGAAGAATATAAAATATGTGTTCCATGGAGTATGAGCTCACTTAGCGGGAAGGTACTTTTTGGAATTTTGGACAGGGATATTGCAAAAATGGGGGTGAAAAACGGAAAAGTGCACGTTTAAAGGCCTGCCCAAACCGCTGGAGGTAGAAAGTTGAAATTTGGTATGAAGGTTCCTCCTCTATTGTAGACATCGGCAAAGACGGGATTTTTGGAAATTTCTACAGAAATTAATTACATTAAAAGTCTTCCCCATAAGGACCTGGCCAAACTGCTGGAACTAGGGAGCTAAAATTCGGTACGTAGGTTCCTCCTCCAACGTAGACGTCCAATAAGACGAAATTTTTGGAAATTCCTACCAGGAGGGGTAAAAATGGAAAAAGTCTCCCCTTTGATGGCCTGGCTAAACTGCTGGAACTAGGAAGCTCAAATTCGGTACGTAGATTCCTCCTGCGGATTAAACGACAGAGAAGACTGCATTTTTGGAAATTCTTACAGGGAGGGGCAAAAAGGAAATAATTTTTTCCCCTTGATGGCCTGCGCGAACCCCTTTGGCTAAAACCTGAAATTTATGTGTGTGCCTTGGAGTATGGGCTAACTTATAGACAAGTTATTTTTTGGGAATTTGGACAGAAACGTGGTAAAATTGGGGTTAAAAGGGGGAAATTGCCCCCCTTAACTCCTGCCTCTAGAAACCTAAAATTTTAAAACCGAATATAGTTGGAATGCCAAAATTAAGAAAGGAAATGGGGAACGAGTGGAATTAAAACCTATACAAGTGGGATGAAATGGAAATGAACGCGGAACGAGTGGAAGTAAAACAGTGGGCAATGGAATGGAAGAGGGAACCAAATGGAATAGAATATGAAACAAAATGCAATAGGGAGCGAGATAACATGGAATGGCGAGCGAGTGGAATTGACACACTACAGTTAAAAACAGGAATGGAACGGAACAGGTGCAAAGGAATGGAATGGAAAGAGGAACGACTGATATTGAAACACAAGACAGTGAGTGCGAAATGGAATGCAACGGTGAACGATTGGGATTGGAACAATAGATAACGGGAACGAAATGGAATCTGGAATGGAATGAAAAGAAATGGAAGGCGTAACGAGTGAAATTGAAACATTAAATAACTGGAGGGAAATGGAATGGAATTTGAATGACTAAAATTGCTGAAGTTTGGTACTTGAAATTTCGCATGGACTACCTTTAACATAGACATACATCCACTAAGGCATGATTATATACATATGTTTGGGTTTTTTACGGGGTGGAACAAAAAAGGATAAAGAGTCCCTTTTAATTACATGTGCAAACATTTTCAGTAAGGAATATGAAATTTAGCATGAAGCACACTCTACCAAAAGGTTAAACAAATTTATTAAAAGACAAATAATCTTAGAAAAAGAATGCAATTTATATATTCCCATATATCGGTGGAAGGAACCGGCGCAGTAAACTTTCCAATTAAATTTGTGAATTTACTTGAATTGCTACTTTTATATAAACTGGAATTATATAAACTTTAAGGTACGCTAACAACGTAGCGGGCTTATCTTATCAAAGTATATAATACGCTTTTCATCATGGTTGCCAATCACTAACCATAAAATACCAATAACGATTCAAAGCCCTTCCAAATCACTACCGTTGACCTTAGAATACCACCAATGAAATACCGCCGAACCGAATACGACCACGAATACAACCACGAATACGACCTATCTACGCCGATGGCTTGAACAACAGACAATTAATTGTTACATGCCCACGTGTTGGTATGTAACAACACGCTCAAACATTTTCATATTTGGTTTATGTATGGACACATGTGAACAAATATGGATTTTTTATGAACATATATGGATTTTATATGATCAGATATGGAAGTATATGTGATTCCAGATATGGTAAAAGCTTTCATATACAGACATATATGGAGGCATCTGTTATTTCATATATGGAAAAGGAACTCATATATGGACAAATATGGAAGTAAAGGGGTTTTCAATAAGAGCGCTACAAAAGTAAAAAAGTTTAAATAAAACAAAAACGGTTTTGGATATCAATGAAATTATTTATTCCTGTGAAAGTACGTTCGATGCCATTATGTATGGAAATCGATATCTTTTGCATGGTCACCACGGGCACGCTTGCAGAAGTCTAGACGCTGAACCCAATTTTCGACGGTTTTCAAGCATAAATCGGCCGATACTGCTGCAATTTCACGTTCGATATTCGTACGAAGTTCATCAATCGTCGCTGGCTTGTTGGCATAGACCATAGATTTGACGTAGCCCCACGCTCAATTGTTGATCTGCTAGGACGATTATGACGACCATAAATTGGACGTAGCGCTCTTAACGTTGAGGCCACTGACTCCGAATTTCGGTAGTAAATTTTTATAATTTCGACTCGTTGTTGGCTCGTATATCTTTCCATCATGAAATGGCAAACCTTACTGAAGAGAAATGTCAAAAGAGCGGCAAGAAATATGGCGTCGTTTGCTGTCCCTGTCTTTCTACTTTTGTAGCGTCGCTGTTGAACAACCCTTTATATGTTATTCAATTTATGCAAAAGGTGTAGGATCGTATTTGGAAGAATACATTTTTCCATATTTGTAAAAAGAGCTCCTATGGATAAATATGGAATTATATTTAATGCCATGAATACAAAAAGGAACATATGTAGCGCATAATTTGAATATCATACATAAATTTATATCTGTAGTACAACCTTATAATAAAGGACAGCAACGTTCGCATGTATTCGCATATATTTAATAAATGTGTATGTCCATATATGAACATATACTTAGGTGTTACCTCATTTTTCGGATCCATACATATATGGTTGAACCATAAATGTTCATATATGGACATTTTTCACCGGGTATTTATATAAAAATGAAGAGACAAAAAATAGTGTTTGTACTTAAACATTACAATAAATTTACCTTAAGAATTATTTTACCTTATCAACAAATATTGTGTTTTATTTTATCTAAAAGAAATTTAATTCTAAACTTTAAGGCATACTAACAACGTAGGGGTCTTCGCCCGCTAGTAGGTAATAAGTTACATGGATAAGAAAGAAATTTTGACCCCTTCTAACTCAGAAACTTTTTTACCGATCTTATTGAAAATTTGTGTCTAAACTACAATCCAATAGGACAAATTTCATCCAAATCGGAAGACATCGATTTCAAAAGTTGGGTCACTTGAGATGAAATCCCCCATATATAATGTTACATTTTTAAAAGTGATTTAAATGTGCTTTTTATAATGTATGAAATAGCATATTTTGGAGGCAATTTTAATGTTTAGCCTTTACCTATTTCTGAACCTATTGTGTAACAGAATCTTTAATTATACCCTACACCACTATGTGGTCAGGGTATTATAAGTTTGTAACACCAGTATACCGATCGGTTCAGAATTTTATTTTATTTCGATTTAACGATGTCCGTCCGTCCGTCCGTCTGTCTGTCCATGCAATCTTGTGCGCACTCTACAGGTCGCAAATATTAAGATATTTTGATGAAATTTGGTACGCAGACCTATGTTGGCCCAAGGACGAACAAGTTTGATTTTGGTGAACAGCGGTTCATGTTTAGACCTAGTGCCCATATAAGGGTCCTACCAAAATTATACTGTTTATACGCTGGAGGTCGTAAATATTAAGATATTTTGATGAAATTTAGTACACAGACTTATGTTAGCCCAATAACGCAGCCTATTGATTTTGGTGAACATCGGTCCATGTTTAGACCTAGTGCCCATATAAGGGTCCTACCAAAATTATACTGTTTATACGCTGCAGGTCGTAAATATTAAGATATTTTGATGAAATTTGGTACACAGACCTACATTGGCCCAATAACGCAGCCTATTGATTTTGGTGAACATCAATCCATGTTTAGACCTAGTGCCCATATAAGGGTCCTACCAAAATTATACTGTTTATACGCTGCAGCTCGCAAATATTAAGATATTTTGATGAAATTTGGTACACAGACCTATGTTGGCCCAATAACGCAGCCTATTGATTTTGGTGAACATCGGTCCATGTTTAGAACTAGTGCCCATATAAGGGTCCCCCCAAAATTGGCTTGGTTACAAACTGCAGGTCGCAAATATTAAGATATTTTAATGAAATTTGGTGCGCTGACTCACATTATAGAAAATTTTGACACAAGCCCCATTTTAACCCATTCGAATTTCGGATCCAAACAATACACCAGACTGGTGTAGGGTATTGTAAAGTCGGCATGCCCGACTTTAACCTTTTTACTCGTTTTTATTTTATTATCAAATAAAAAAGTTATTGCTTAATTTTTTCAAAAAAATTATTTAATCATTCAAATAAAAATCAAAAAACAACAGAAATTTATAGAGTAAAATATAAAAATTGAAAAAATTAAAATCTTTGCCAAACTTTGTAATTTTTTTGTGCAATATGATTTATAAAATATAGTGCATTATTGTAATATTATAATTAAATAAATTTGGGTGGTGACTTTTTAAGAAATATAACAGTTATTTTGGGTCTCCGCGTTTCTTACCACAATATAACAAATCAGTCAAGATTTTTTTACGTTATAGAAAAAGCATTTCATGTTAAAATTTCAGTGTTGTTAACTTTATTTAAAATTGCTAAAAACAAAATAATGCAAGACTTAAAGAAATTTTATAGGATTTCAAAAAATATACAGATTGTACAGAACCGATCAGTCTCTCTAAATTTTACTATTTCATTTGACAAAAGGTCGATATTGCTAATTTTTCGTTAAAAGCCACGCCTACTTAAAATAAGTGCCAAAGTAAAAAAAACGTTACCGTAAAATTTTTAACAATTTTCTGATCCATCTCTTCGCCTTTTGGGGCAAATTTAGCCACTGTTTTGATCGTTAAAAATAAAGGCAATGAGAATAAAATTAGGAAAAACATGAATTGTTTCTATTGTATTTTCCACCAGTGTATTTGCATTTAGTGAAAAGAAGAATTCATATTTGGGTCATAGCCCAGGAGATTCAATGGGATCAAATTCTTTATTTCCTTCCCTTTTTAAATGGGAACTGTAATTGAAGTATTTTTTAAAATATGTGCGAATAATTAAAAAATTTTTAGAGATAAAAAATTTAATCTCTAACAACCCTAGTAAAAAAAATTGATCTCGCGCATAATCAAATCATATTTGATATTGTTTAAGATCTGCTGTGATATCTTGCTGATCCAATTAGATCTCAAAATTGGGTGTATCCAATGCTATCGTATTAGATCCCATTGCATATATAGGGATAAACTAAGATCAAGTCCAATGATATCTTTGGGGATAAACCTAGATCTAATTTAATCAGAAAAATGGCAGATCGAATTAGATCCAGCTATATATTTGTGGATAAACTTAGATCTAATTTGATCCGAAAAATAGCAGATCGAATAAGTTCCAGTAATATATTTGTGGATAAACTTAGATCTAATTTGATCCGAATGAGTGGCACATCGAATTAGATCCAGCAATATATTTGGGGATAAACTTAGGTCTAATTTGGTCCGAAAAATGGCAGGTCAAATTAGATCTAGCAATTTATTTGGGGATAAACTTGGATGTAAATTTATCCGAAATACGGCACATCGAATTAGATCCAGCTATATATTTGGGGATAAACTTAGATCTAAATTTATCCGATAAAAGGCAGATCGACTTAGATATTTTGGGATTTGGTAAGATTTAGATTTATTCGAAAAATGCCAGATTAAATTAGATCCAGCAATGTATATAGGGATTAAATAGGTCGAAGTAGATGTAGGTATATATTTTGGGATTAAGTTGTATCTAACTTTATCTGGAAAACGGCAGATCGAATTAGTTCCAGCAATATATTTGGGGATTAAGTAAGATTTAAATTTATCAAAAAATAACAGATCACATTGATCCAGTAATATATTTCGGGATTGCGTAAGATCTTAACTTTTCCGATAAGTTGCAGATCGAATTGAATCCACTGATATATTTAGTGATTTGGTAAGATCTTAATTTTTCCCATAAATTGCAGATCGAATTAGATCCAGAAATTTATTTCGGTATTAAAATGGCAGATCGAATTAGAAGCAGCAATATATTTGGGGATTGACATGCAAAACTATTCACAAAAATTACAGATAAAATTAGATCGCGCATTATATTTGGTTACTACGTAAGATGTTCATTTATTTGGGATTAAATAAGATCTCAGATAGATATTGACAACTGTTCAAAAAATAATACACTAGCAGAGCACTGATTTTATAAAAATTACAATATTTCTTTAAAATAAGGTTTAAACTCGGAAGGTCTCGAATTCGATACCGTTCACGGCTATCCATTTATTTTATAAAATTAATTTCTTTTTATAAAATTATAATTTTTTTTCTATAACTGTTTTTATAAATTTATATTTTATTAAATTGAATTTTTTTAATAAAATAATTTTATTTACATCTTTTTGACGCTCTACACCATTTTCAATTGTATCAATAGGTTTTAAGATTTATCAATTGTATTTCAGAACTTATCAATTATTTTTCAGATTTATTCAATTGAATTTCAGTTTTATGAATTGTATTTCAGAAATTATCAAACTGCATTTCAGAAATTACACAGGTCAACAACGAAAAAAGGCTTGAATAACCACTATATAGATTTGATGCATCATGGATACCTAAGTACAAAAATGGTAAAATTTTTCAATTCTAAGGATAAATTTTTTTTTTAATAATTTTTTAGTAAAATTGGAAATATTTTATGTCATAATTTTATGTTGTCATAATTCAAAAACAACTTGTCCGATTTTGTTAAACTAAATTTACAAAAATTTTGGTTCACAATATCTTAAAATGATGTATACAATTGTTTTCAATGCAATCAATGGTTTCAAAGTTATGAAACAATTGTTAGGCAAAAAATAAAAAATTGGTAAAAAAAAAATTTTTTTTTTTTTAAATCTGCAAAAAATCGAAATCTGTAAAAAGTATTAAATTTTATTTGTAGTGAAGCTACATATCATGTGAATTAAAGTAGATATGGATGATGAAAAGCGATGCATGCTTTACGTTTCTATTTACAATTGATTGAAGGTATTGCATATTGACAAGCACTGTAGAAAATGGTATAATGAAAATGCAGAACATAGAAACACAGGTGCATTTTAAGACACGGATTTTGGCAAACCCCCTTTACATGTAGCAAATTGTTTGGAAAAAACCTTTATAACATTTTTATGATTTTCAGAATTAAAAAAAATAAGTAATAAACATTACGATTGCAGTAGCAAAGTAATAAACGCTCATAAAAGTGCGTGCACGCTGAATTGCTCTTTTTCCGTTTGCTAGCTGGAACGGATGATTTTTTTTCATAAAATTCCTTAATGTTTTTTATGATTCTTGGGAAGAAGAAAAAAATTTGCAGAACACACAAACTCACTGTAGCCAACTTTTTTTCTAAAAATATCGCTAAATCAAACTAAAAAATCACTAGAAGATAGCTTAGTTATGAAAAACTTAAAAAATTTAGCGATAAATTGCTAAACTTCAAGAACTTTTCGAGTTCTGTTGAAAAATTTCCCAAAAATAGCTATATTTTTCGAACTTTTTAAAACTTTACTAAAAATTGTCGATATGTCGCTAAATTTTTCCAACTTTTAAGTTTTCCGTAAAAATTTAGCGATAAATCGCTAAATTATAATGATTCAAAAATTCTGTTTATGAAATAAATTGAAAAAAAGCTAAGAAAACGTCAAGATTAACTTAAAAAATCACTAGTTTTCCCGCTAATAGCAAAATCATATTTTATCCAGCTAAACAGGTTGAAATATCGCTAGATTTGACGAGAAAATAGCTAAATTGTCAACAGTGCACAAACTGTACCCACATAGAGGGTTATCCCAAATTATAGTATCAGAGCTCCTTGAGCCATTTTATTTTATTCAAGAAGTGTTTGCGATAACGGAAACATTATTTTATCCCTATAAAAGAGTCATTCAGCTTACAAGTTAAAAACAATTTACAAGTGTTAATAAAAACGAGTAAAAAGGTTAAAGTCGGGCATGCCGACTATACAATACCCTACACCAGTCTGGTTAAAAGCCAACTAATGTTTTGATCCGAAATTCGAATGGGTTAAAATGGGGCTTGTGTCAAAATTTTCTATAATGTGAGTCAGCGCACCAAATTTCATCAAAATATCTTAATATTTGCAACCTGCAGCGTATAAACAATATAATTTTGGGGGGACCCTTATATGGGCACTAGGTCTAAACATGGACCGGTGTTAACCAAAATCAATAGGCTTCATCCTTGGGCTGACATAGGTCGGTGTACCAAATTTCATCAAAATATCTTAATACTTGCGACCTGCAGCGTATAAACAGTATAATTTTGGTAGGACCCTTATATGGGCACTAGGTCTAAACATGGACCGATGTTCACCAAAATCAATAGGCTGCATTATTGGGTCAACATAGGTCTGTGTACCAAATTTCATTAAAATATCTTAATATTTGCGACCTGCAGCGTATAAATAGTATAATTTTGGTAGGGCCCTTATATGGGCACTAGGTCTAAACATGGACCGATGTTCACCAAAATCAATAGACTGCGTTATTGGGCCAATATAGGTCTGTGCACCAAATTCCATCAAAATATCTTAATATTTGCGACCTGCAGCGTATAAACAGTATAATTTTGGTAGGACCCTTATATGGGCACTAGGTCTAAACATGGACCGATTTTAACCAAAATCAATAGGCGTCGTCCTTGGGCCGATATAAGTCGGTGTATCAAAATATCTTAATATTTGCGACCTGTAGAGTGCGCACAAGAATGCATGGACAAAAAAAATTCTGAGCCGATCGGTATACTATAAGGTGGGTCTAGGACCAATAGTTTTTGGTGTTACAAACATCAGCACAAATTTATAATACCCTGACCACATAGTGGTGTAGGGTATAACAATCCAAATTCATTTTGTTATGTATGCGGCCAATATATCACCGAGAAAAAACGGAACTGCTTCTTAATTTCATTGCAAAAGTCATATGAAGATTGCTATAATATACTATGAGCGTCAAAAGTAATTATACATGTAAGTTCGTCATGTGTTCATTTATATTTCAGTATTTTGCAATTCTATTTTATTCACCATATTGTGCATTTCGAATAATATAATTTCTCCCTTCTCAATTTATAAAACAACAACAACAATTATCTTACAGCAACAAGAATTAGACAACATAAACTAAAAATATTGCATATTTGAAGCGTCAAAAGTAAGTATACAATTCGACAATGAAGTATTCTGAAGCTTTTGTGCAGTTAAAATTACCGTTATTTTTGGTAATTTGTTTTAGTTACGCATTTTAAAGAATATTAATAAATAATTATTTTTCTTATTTTGCTCGTGGTCCGTACAAATCATTCTTTTTTTGTATAAGTGACTTTATTTTCAAAATGGGTCGATTAACCTCCTTGAATGTCCTTGAAATTGTGCAAACATATTACCTATAAAGTAGGAAAAAATTGTATGAAATTTATTTAGTTATTGACAGAATCCACAATATACAAATTACATCGATAGGGGAGCCCTCAAATATAAATCGAAACTCATCTACCTTGTTCTTAAGACTCTGAGCGTTAATGTGACAGAGGTGGATACCTTCTTTCTGTTTAGCAAGATTCCGAATTAAATTGAAAATGCTATCCTTGGAACTACCATTTGTTTCTAGTTATCATTGGGATTGCAATAATTCACATAAAAAACAAACATAACCGCAATGCATTTAATATTAATACTATTAAAAGAAGGCTTGTAGCGTATATTAATGCACAAAAAGGAAAGACATATAAAAATAAAAATTTTGAAAAATTTAGTTCTAATTATAAACTTGGCATTCGTACAAATAGGTATAAAATTGTGATTGGATTCAATTGACATTAAAATATGAAATATAAATATTAGATAAAATATATGATTTAAATAAAATGATTTAAATAAAATATGAATTAAATAAAATAAATGGTTTAAGTAATTTAAAAAGCTGGTATTAATGTATTGAAACGTAGCAAATTTGTTAATTTTATTCTTGAAATAAATTTGTTAGTTGATCCGAGTTAAGCTTTTTTATATACACTAGTCCCCGTAAAGTAAAAGTTGTTTTAATTTTTCCAGACTTTTTGATTTTTCGTGCCTCTTTAAATATGTTGAAGTTATGTGGTCCCAGCAAAATATTGGTAATGACACCTCATTACTATCTGCATTACTCAAAATGATATATCATTAACTTTTGCATTATTTTATAATATAAAATAATGAATTCCTAATAACCGCCTATTGTATTCAATGTTTCTAAATATAAAATAATGACTTACTCGTAATAGTTTAAATAAGTACATTTTACGCAGTTAAATTTTACACCTTTTTATTTATTATATGTAAATATGTTTTATGTTTAAATTTTTATGACGAGTCCTAAAATTACACACTAGAGAAAACTTAAATTTTTCTGAATGTATTTCCTTAAGCTAAAGTATTTGCTTAACTCCTTATTTTTAAGAATCAAGTAAGCAATCGGATAACCACTTATAATTCAACTTTTTGTAAGCATGTGTGTAACCACTTATTATTCAAAATCTCATAACTACTTATTTCTCATTTTTTCGTAAGCGAGCGGGTAAGCGTGACTACTTATAAAAACGACCACGCCAAACAAAAATAATGAGTTTAGACGCCAAAAAATAAGTTGTACGGAGCTATGAATTCCTATTATATAACCACTTATTTGGTAATGAAAGATTTTGCTGGGGTGTTAAGTTTTCATTTATATAAATTGGAAGATCACCGTCTGCGTTTTCACGGACATAACAGGCTTGACGCAAGCAAAGAGTTGTGTTAAATTTACGTCTATAATTAGCAATTGTCTTTAAAAGATAGTTTTTTTCATAAGGAGAACTTAGTTTGGCTCTATAACTTCATCAGTTGGTGTGTAAGGCTTATTATTTTTGTATATTTTATTAAGTCTATATATATTTTCAATCTGAGGAGAAGGAATTTTCAGACTATCACAAATATTACCAAAAATATCATAAAGGTTTTCCTTTTCAATGTAGGGTACACCAACTATTCGTATACCACTAGACACTACCGAATTTTCTTGTTTTAAAAATGTTCTCTTAAGTTTAAGTATTTCATCATTTATGCATTAAACACATAGACGACTGCAGCTACACGACTACAGCCTGTCAAAAATAAAATACACACGTTTATATGAAAACGATTATTTTGACACCAACACAGCTACACGGCTACACGACTACTTTTGCCGCTGTAGTCAACTTAGGATAATTTCTATTTTTGTTGGCTACAAAACAAAAATAGTGTTGACAATATAACAAAATATGTAAAACAGGACAATTTTTCCCGCTAGAGGCGAAAAAAAATCGCTAGTTTGACTAGAAAATCACCGTTATGGGAACACTGAAGAAACAGCTGTTTATATTTTACAATTGTTTGAAGGTTTCATTAATTTATACTTGGAAATAATTTTATTGTGATGTTTTGTAAAAAAAATGGATCCTTCAAAATTAATAAAATATTCCTCAGCCATTATTTTAGAAGCACAAACCAAAAAAGATTAATATTTATCAAAACGTCAAATTTTTAGGATCAGTTGTTTACTATGTTGCTGTCGTTTTCAAAAAAATTAAGTAGCTGAATACACGACTACAATTGCAGCCAGCAGCATTTGTAGTCGTGTAGCCGCAGTCGTCTATGTGTTTAAAGCTTTAGTTTTACTGCATCTTTACTCTTCAATTCAAGATTATTAACTCTTTCATTGATTGCACTTAATTCGATTTGTATTTTTTCAACTCTATTGTTTATCTCGGAGAGAATTTTTTCTTCACTTTCTTTTAGCATTTTTTAAATAGTCAAAGTATTTTTCTTCACTTTGTCTTATAGAGTTTTCAGCAGTGTTGCCATTTCGGGTATTTTTTGGTGCTTTTTTCCTTCTTGTACCCGGTGATTTTTTACAAATACCCGTTTAAAAAAAGCGGGTATTTACAGTGCTTTTTCAGATTTCTGTCAGTGCTTTTAGTGCTTTTTGTACAGTTTATATTTTTGGTATTTGTTCTCGTTTTTTTTTAATTTTTCTTCAATTTTTTGTCAAAGTTGAAAAAATAATACGAACTAAACAAAAAATACATTTTTTCACAATGTTTGTAGTACAATTTTAAATAGCAACTTCGATATATTTAAACTTCAAAATTTTTAGATTTTAGTTTGGTGCTTTTTTACCCCTTTTTTGGTTATTTTTTTAACTTTTTTTACACGATTTTACAAAACTAAAATGTGTTTTTAAATTCTTGACTTAAATTTTTCAAAAAATTAGTATCGTGCTTTTTTACCCCATTTTTGGTAAATTTTTACCCTTTTTACCCGTTTTCACAATCCTCACGGTGCTTTCCTGCCTTCAAAAGTTGGCAACACTGGTTTTCAGCTTCAGATGTAATTTCTTCAGTTTCTCTTATTAAGTCTCTAATAAAAGCTTTATCATTACTGGTTAGACGTGGTATTTTGACACTGTTTTCAAGAGAAGTATCTTCCGGAGTTTCTCTTGTTCTCTTATTAGCTTTGCTTGTTGTTGTTTTAGACATGATGGTTTTAATATTTATGTTTTTTGTGCTTTTTTTTGTATGTTTTTTGCTGTATTCGCTTTTTATTTATATTTGAGCAATTTTGTTAAAGTTTTTGATTTTTGTTTACGAAGAAAACTTTTTAATTGAAGTTTAATTTTAAACTTATTTGTGTAATATTTTCCTTATTAGCAAAACACTGGTGATTATATTATAAATTTATTTTATTTCAGTTTTCAAACTAATGAATGTTTTTATTTTAGGTTTGTTTTTTTCGAATTTTATATCTATATCTATAACTACTTGTAAAAAAACGACTATCCGTACTTACCTGACTTTTCTTTTTTGTAAACAAATAAAATTTAAACATTTGGGTTCCCCTTTGTACAAAAGCTGTTTTCGTACAAAGCCTTCGCCGGAACGCGAAATGGAGCAATAATCTTGTGTGCCCTGCTCTACCTTTGCTAACAAACGCATAATTTATTTGTTAGCTTTTGTTGTTTTTAATATTTTATGAAATAAAAAAATATTAAAATTTCAAATATTTTTATGACAAATATTTTTGTTTACATTTGAAAGAGAATAGCCAAGAATTTTTAAGACTTGGTAGCATTTTTATAACTACTTAATTTTTAAGAAGCTAAATTTATACCTACTTAATAATTTTATAAATGCTTAAATTTGTATGGAATATTTATAAAAAATTCGAAAAAACAAACCTTTTATTTTAATATAAAATCAAAAAAATATAAGAGCTAATTAAAACACAACCGTCTCTGAGCGCCGAAGATGGAAAATTTATTTTTTCAAATAAATTTTCTATCTTTTTATGGAAAAATGGGCGTGGTAGGCGTAGTTAAACAAAGAAAAATTTAATAATTATTCTATACGATTTTTCCAGTACACATTTTATTAGCATATAGTGCAAGACTAATTGTAACGGTGGTATCGGTGACATTTAAGCATTTTTAAAATTTTTCTTGGATATTTTAAAGGCATTTTCCGTGGGATTTTTCCTAATATTTCGGACAATGGGTCGTATTTCAGCCTCATTAAGTCTCATGGTCATACCAGATTAGTGCTGATTTTGAAATTTTGGAAACTTTTTATATTTCTCAATAATTTTTACCAGCCCAAGTAAAAAAAATTGATATGGAGCCATATGAAGTTATATTTAATTATATATAATCTTTTATGTAATTAGATATAATTATATCCGAAAAATGAGAACGTCTTATTGTATCATATTGTATCGAATTGTATACAATTGTATACAATTTGGTACAATTTGATACAATTTTATGCAATTCGATACAATTGTATCCGAATTTTGTCCTCATCCAATTACATCAAATTATATCTTTTTGTATAAAATTATATAAAATGTTATAAAAGTGGACATAGTTTGATACAATTATATTTAAATATTAACCTTATACTTTTTATCATATTATATAGGACCATATCTAACAATATACAAAAATTATTTTTTTAAATAAAAAAAAAAGTTCAATTACTTGTAATTGTAATTGTTCTTTTCTGAATTGCAATTACAATTAATTGTAGTTGAGTTTTTTTTCAATTACAATTACATGTAATTGAGTAATTGCATGTGTAATTAATTACAAAATGTACCCAGCAAAATATTGGTAATGACACCTCATTACTATCTGCATTACCAAAAATGATATATCATTATCTTTTGCATTATTTTATAATATAAAATACTGACTTCCTAATAACGGCCTATTGTATTCATTGTTTCTAAATATAAAATAATGACTTACTCGTAATAGTTTAAATAAGTACTTTTTACACAGTTAAATTTTATACATTTTTATTTATTATATGTAAATATGTTTTATGTTTACATTTTTATGACGAGTCCTAAAATTACCCACTAGAGAAAACTTAAATTTTTCTGAATGTATTTCTTTAAGCTAATAGTATTTGCTTAACTCCTTATTTTTAAGAATACACAGAAAAAATTTACAAAATTCTGTTTGTAATGTTAAACACCTTTTTTGCATAAACAAACAAAAAATTTTTTAAAAAGGCACCAACAATGGAATTTGTATATACAAATCCCTTTTTGTAACTTTTTTGTAATTTGTTAAAAATAAAATCAATTTTTTTTTAACAATGTGTTTTGTAAATACAATATTTTTTTTTTGTAACTTGTTTGTATTTGTTAAAAATAAAAAAATAAAATTCAACAACGGGTTTGTTATATTAAAACAATTATTTGCTTTATGTTGTCGTATTGACAAAAAAAAAATACTTTTTTGAAATTTTTGTTACAATTTACAAACATTTGAGCAATTGAAAACAAAAAATAAATGATTTGTTTTTTTTTTGTTTCAAAAAATTCTAAGGCTTTTTTTTTGATATTTTTGATACAATTTACAAACATTTAATAAAAAAATTGTTAGATATCTAAGTAAAAAGCCAACAATTTTTTTTAATTACTTAAAATTTTGTGATACTTTTTTCTGTGTATAGTAAGCAATCGGATAACCACTTATAATTCAACTTTGTGTGTAACCACTTATTATTCAAAATCTCATAACTACTTATTTCTCATTTTTTCGTAAGCGAGCGGGTAAGCGTGGCTACTTATAAAAACGACCACGCCAAACAAAAATAATGAGTTTAGACGCCAAAAAATAAGTTGTGCGGAACTATGAATTTCTATTATATAACCTCTTATTTGGTAATGAAAGATTTTGCTGGGTAATAGCAAATTGAAAGAAAATAACTCAATTAGGCTAACAATGCTATTTTTATCTTCTGTTATTACTGTTTTTGCTGTTATTTTGTTTTAGTTTTTGCTGCTTCCTATGGAATTCAACTCTGATCGACAACTTATAAAGCACAGAGAACGACAACGAAAATATTTCCTAGATAGTAGTTCGCGATTTAAACTGTTAAACGAACTGTTCTAGAAAAAGTGGAAGTCATGGATTTTTTATATTTAGCCCTTCTTTCAGAATATATTAAGTAGATTTTGTCATTTGTACAACCAAAGATGAACTTTGTCGGACGGCGTTTTAATAGAAATCGAGTTTTTCAAGTACAACATATGTCGGATTTATTTATTTTCTATTGAGCGGGAATTCCCGGGATCCCGGGATATTCAGAAAAAAATCCCGCTGTCCCGGGAAAAGAAAAACCCTATATACAACCAAGATATAATATAAAAAATCAGTCAAGTGTAAGTTATAGAATAGAGAATTTCGTATAGAGCTTCAGTGTTGTTAATGTTATGGGTGCGTAAGCCATTTTTGACTCATGCTCCTAAACAAAAACAAATTACTCACGCACGAGCATTTCGTTTCTTACTCAGCACACATGAGTATATTAAAAACTTACAATCAGAAAATTCTCACGCAAAACAGTAAAAATTACTAAAAACATATGATGCAAAAAATAAACTCATACACGAATCATGCACGGATTATTCTTACTCACGCTCACGCACGAATCACTTAAGTATAGTAATTATTACTCGCGATCACGTGTGAATAACGTGACTCACGAACATTTCGTGTCACGCGCCAATCCCTAGTAATTACTAAATCTCAAACTAGTTCAAAATCATTGATAACATGGAACCAAATATAATATAATGCGGTTTTATATGGACCTTATATATTTTTATATAAAATCACTTTGAAAAAATTGCCTATGTGGGATGATATATAATTATAGATGATTTTATAAAGAACGTTATAAGTTATATATGGGTTCATATTCGTCAATATATAATCATAACTAACACAAATTATAAAATATTTTTTATATGGATCCACATAGTTTTATATTATTATGTATAGTATCATACTAAATTATATATAAACGTATATGTAATTATATCTTTTATATGTTACTTTATGTACTTACATATAGCATATACATATATATGTAGGCCAGTATGTAATAATATAAAATCACATATGTCTCCATATTAAAACCTTTGAGGAAAAAATATCTAATATATGACTATATAAAAGTATAAATGCTTGAATTTAAAAGCATATGTGGCCATATGTAACTATAAGTTACTATATGCAATTAGATAAAATAATATGTGATTATATCAAAACTTTTTTACTCGGGAGTATATTGTGGATTCTGTCAGTAACTAAATAAATTTCATTTCATTTATTCAGTCTATGGATACAAAATTCCTTACAGACTATGATGTTACAATTTTAAAATAATCTAAATATTAATTTATACATTATTTTATTAATTTACAAATTTAAACCCATCAAAATAGAATATAAATATTGCTTAAAGGCAGATTTTGATGCACAAAACTCTATTTGCGGTTTTAAATGAATTTGTTGATAATGATTAATGTCATTCAGTTGAATAAACGTGCGGGTCAAAATGCTATTAAGACCATAATTGGTACGATTTCATACAATTTTTTCCTACTTTATAATATGTTTGTACAAGTTCAAGGACATTCAAGGAGGTTTATCGACCCATTTTGAAAATAAAGTCACTTATACAAAAACAGAATGATTTTTACCGACCACGAGCAAAATGAGAAAAATAATTATTTATTTATATTCTTTAGAATGCGTTACTAAAACAAATTCCCAAAAATAACGGTAATTTTAACTGCACAAAAGCTTCAGAATACTTCATTGTCGAATTTTATACTTACTTTTGACGCTTAAAATATGCAATATTTTTAGTTTCTGTTATCAAATTCTTGTTGCTGTAATTATCTAATTCTTGTTGTTTTATAAATTGAGAAAGGAGAAATTATGTTATTCAAAATGCATAATATGTTGGATAAAAAGAATTGCAAAATACTGAAATATAAATGAACACATGCCGAACTTACATGTATACTTACTTTGGACGCTCATAGTATATCCGTACAATTGGAACCAGCATTGGACACCGAGTACTATATGCATTTCATGTCGATGGAATTTATGTATGAGGTCTTCTAATGTAAAGTAAGTATAGGTTAATACATTTGGAATATTTTATACTTAAAGTATTTCTTAATTAAATTTTGAATTCTTCATATTCGTTATTTCAATTTTTTTTAATTTTACAGACGACACTTGCAAATTTCGAAGCGAGCCACGAATCCGATTGTTATTTTAGTTTAAGTACAAAAACCGGCTTCGGAAAACATATGAGATGGTCTTACCCCACGAGGTCTGCTGATGGGTTTACACTTGCAGTTCTAGATTCACCAGAAATTAAATATGCTCAAGTCGGGGTCGAAGCTGTAGTCAAGTGCTTTCATCTTCACCAGGACATTCAACCTCAAGTATGTGTTACCAATCAGATAGTTCACATCCAGCACTACCATCTACATCTGAAAATGACGAGTTCATCCCACACAAAAATTTCTCGCCGAGACCATGGAATCAAGACCAGCTTAATGATGTAATTAGAGACTTTGGATTGTCGAAAAGATCTTCGGATTACTTGCGTCTCGGATGAAAGAAACAGATCTCATAACTAAAGTTTCGTATTACCGTACTCGAGAAGAAGGCTTACTTCATTATTTTGTTGAAGAGGATGATTTTGTGTACTGCACAAATATTTCTAGTTTGATGACTGCCATGCGAATGGCGTTTATTTATCGACTCATCAAAACGCAGCTTGAAGTGTGTCCTTTTGCATAATGGAAATAAATTTCACTTTTTGCCGATCGCACATTCAACCAAAGTAAAAGAAGAATACTCTGTATTACATTGGTCATGAATAAGATAAACTATGCTGAACATAACTGGGTAATTTGTGTTGATCTTAAGATGGTAAATTTCCACTTAGGTCAACAAAGTGGCTTTACAAAATATCCTTGCTTTTTATGTTTATGGGACAGCAGAGCTAAAGCAGAATATTGGAAGAGAAGACAATGTCCTCCTAGGGAAACACTGGTTTCAGGTATGCCAAATATTATAAATGTGGCTCTAGTGCCCCGAGATCGCATTATATTACCCGCGCTTCACATTAAACTTTGTCTGATGAAACAATATGTTAAAGCACTTAACAAAGATAGTGAATGTTTCCAGTATATTTCAAGGAAGTTTCCTAATCTGAGTATGGAAAAACTGAAAGCAAGCATATTTAACGGCCCACAAATTAGCAACTTGGTGAAAGATACTGATTTTGACAATTCAATGTAATGGAGGAACGATACCAGGGTCGCTGGGATGCACAGATGATTGCTGATTTGTGCTGGAATATTCAGAGTAACACTTCGTTATTCAACAATAGAAAATCGAATAAAAGAAAATTCCAGAGTTTGTGGTTTATAATAATTATTTATTTTCTTATTTTATTTCTTATAATAAATTTAAATAATAAAATGTAAATTTTCTACTGTTTAATACATTTAAACTCATCCAATTCAAGTGTTTTTCCGAAGAATAGAATCAGTATTGTAGGTAGCGGTTTGCCAAAAAATACAGAAAAGTTACTATGTGATGAATTTTCGATGTGAAAATTTTTACATAGCATGTGGAAAATGTTTTCAAAATTCAATAAATCGAAAGCAGAACGAACATTAACTACTCAATTTTATGTATATCAAACAATAAATTAAAATTTTGTGAAAATGAGGGAATTCACTTAATTGTGAATAAATTCGAAAAGAATCAATAGATTTTTATGATCGATATCTCATTTTATTGCTATTACATGTGCTTTACGATAAAGCAATAAATCTGAACAATTTTTGCCGTTTTCGATTTTTCATGATTTTTCTAAAACAAAAAATTTGCTATTTTCAAGTAAAAAATATATTTTTTACTTAAATTTTTGATTATAACTCCGAAACTACTGAGCCGATTGAAACGCAATATACAGTGATGTGCAATAAAATAGAGCCATTCAAGTGTTTTTCTAATTTTATTCTCGTTGCCTTTATTTTTAAAGATCAAAATAGTGGATAGATTCGCCCAAAAATGCGAGGAGATAGTTCAGAAAATTATGTAGAATGTTAACGCGACGTCTGTTTTTTTTATTTTGTTACCTGTTTTAAGTAGGCGTGGCTTTTAATGAAAAATAAGCAATATCGACCTTCTATCAAATTATATAGTAAAATCTTGCGAGTACTGATCAGTTCTGAAAAAAACTGTATATTTTTGGAATTCCTATAAAATTTCTTCTACAAATGGTCGCCAGACTTAAAATGGCAGTGCCTTAAACATGACCAGATTTTTCATTGTTTTTAGCGATTTTAGAATAAAGTTAATAACACTGAAACTTTAAAGTGAATGGGCTTATTTTATACTTACCGCGATATAACAAATCAGTCAGGCCTTTTTTACGTTATAGTATAAAACATTCCCTGTTTAAATTTCAGTGTTATTAACTTTATTTTAAAATCGGTAAAAACAAAGAAAAATTTGGTCATGTTTAAGGCACTGTCATTTTAAGTGTGGCGACCATTTGTGGAAAAAAAATAATGCAAGACTTAAGAAATTTTATAGGAATTCCAAAAATATATACTTTTTTCAGAATTGATCAGTACTCGCAAAATTTTACTATGTAATTTGATAGTAGGTCGATATCGCTTATTTTTCATTAAAAGCCACGCCTACTTAAAACAAATAACAAAATAAAAACAGACGTCGCGTTAAAATTCTACATAATTTTCTGAACTATCTCCTCGCATTTTTGGGCGAATCCATCCACTATTTTGATCTTTAAAAATAAAGGCAACGAGAATGAAATTAGAAAAAAACTTGAATGTCTCTATTTTATTGCACATCACTGTATAAACGGATTAAAGGTTATGTAAATCTTAATTTTTCTAAGTTTATTTTAATAACATCGGACTAACACTTTTTGAGTTATCATTAATTATGTGGAGAAACTTCTAAAAAAAACTTATAATTTTACTAAAAAATTGTTTTAAAAAAACCTCTCCATAGAATTTTAAATTTGGACCATATTTGTCCTACTGTAACCACAACATATCAAAATTGTATAGTGGTTTTTAAAGCCTTTAAAATTTTTTCGGCCTTTATAATATTTGATATGGTATATATGATTATAAATTACATAGCATGGCTGATCTTATTGCATATATCTATATATATTAAATTCTCGTGTCAAGGTGTTTGTGGTCGAACTCCTTCGAAACGGTTCGACCGATTTTTATGAAATTTTGTATGTGTATTGGGTAGGTATGAGAATAGGTCTTAAGGTATTTTTCATACCGCTAGGGGATTAGGGCGTCCTTACATATAAAATTTTCGTGTTGCTATGACAACCAGGCCTTGGCGTTACTATGGCAACCACTTAATATAATCCAACCTTATCTAATCTAATCTTAATCCCTAATCCTTAATCATTAATCCTTATCTTATCTTATTGTATCTTATCTTATTTTATAAAATTTTCGTTTTGCTATGACAAATAAGACTTGGCGTTACTATGATAACCAGGCAGCACTTATAGCATTAACCTAATTTAATCCAACCTTATTTAATGTGTTGCTTTATTTGGAAAGGGGATAAAGAAGAGATAGGAGGTGGTGAAATATGAAAGGCCTCAAATATGGCAACACTGTAATTGCGCGAAATGTTGAATTTTAGAATAGTTGTTGCGCGCCTTTTGATGGTGAGTTATCGAACTTTTGTTGAGGCTGTTTATTTCAAATCCCTATTATATTATTTTACTTCGGTGGGGTTAAGTGCTATGGGAATAGTGAAGGAGTACACTGTATTAGGGATAGAAAAGTCATACACATTATTTTTCCAAATATATGTTGCGGTAGCTGGGGATCGAACCCGCTACCACATGTTTAACAGTTCATCGCGCTAACCATTACACCACAGCCCTCACATCGTCATCGTTATTTATTGTTAATTATTAAGTGTGTCTATTTGATTTTATTTCTACTTTTAAGTATGCAATAAGATCAGCCATGCTATGTAATTTAGAATCATATATACCATATCAAATATTATAAAGGCCGAAAAAATTGTAAAGGCTTTAAAAACCACTATACAATTTTGATATGTCGTGGTTGCAGTAGTACAAATATGGTCCAAATTTAAAATTCTATGGAGAGGTTTTTTTTAAACAATTTTTTAGTGAAATCATAAGTTTTTTTAGAAGTTTCTCCACATAATTAATGCTAACTCAAAAAGGGTTAGTCCGATCTTATTAAAATAAACCTAGAAAAATTAAGATTTACAAAACCTTTAATCCGTTTATATATTGCGTTTCAATCGGCTCAGTAGTTTCGGAGTTACAATCAAAAATTTAAGCAAAAAATATATTTTTTACGTGAAAATAGCAAATTTTTTTGTTTTAAAAAAATCATGAAAAATCGAAAACGGCAAAAATTGTTCCGATGTATTCCCAGTGTAGAAACGGTAATGACATATCATTATTTTTTGGACTACCAGTAATGACACCCACTTACCTTTTGCATTATTTTAAAACATATAATAATGAGTTACTGATAATGACTTATTTTTATCATTATTTCAAATAGAAAATAATTTTCTAGATTTTTTTTTTAAATTTTTTGAAATCTATTTTTAGACTCAATATTTTTTAAACACTGGTAAGGATGTATGTAACCACATATTTTTGATTTTTTGTTCTTGAATGGCTCTATTTTATTGCATATCACTGTATATTGCGTTTCAATCGGCTCAGTAGTTTCGGAGTTATAATCAAAAATTTAAGTAAAAAATATATTTTTTACTTGAAAATAGCAAATTTTTTGTTTTAGAAAAATCATGAAAAATCGAAAACGGCAAAAATTGTTCAGATTTATTGCTTTATCGTAAAGCACATGTAATAGCAATAAAATGAGATATCGATCATAAAAATTCTTTTCGAATTTATTCACAATTAAGTGAATTCCCTCATTTTCACAAAATTTTAATTTATTGTTTGATATACATAAAATTGAGTAGTTAATGTTCGTTCTGCTTTCGATTTATTGAATTTTGAAAACATTTTCCACATGCTATGTAAAAATTTTCACATCGAAAATTCATCACATAGTAACTTTTCTGTATTTTTTGGCAAACCGCTACCTACAATACTGATTCTATTCTTCGGAAAAACACTTGAATTGGATGAGTTTAAATGTATTAAACAGTAGAAAATTTACATTTTATTATTTAAATTTATTATAAGAAATAAAATAAGAAAATAAATAATTATTATAAACCACAAACTCTGGAATTTTCTTTTATTCGATTTTCTATTGTTGAATAACGAAGTGTTACTCTGAATATTCCAGCACAAATCAGCAATCATCTGTGCATCCCAGCGACCCTGGTATCGTTCCTCCATTACATTGAATTGTCAAAATCAGTATCTTTCACCAATTTGCTAATTTGTGGGCCGTTAAATATGCCTGCTTTCAGTTTTTCCATACTCAGATTAAGAAACTTCCTTGAAATATACTGGAAACATTCACTATCTTTGTTAAGTGCTTTAACATATTGTTTCATCAGACAAAGTTTAATGTGAAGCGCGGGTAATATGATGCGATCTCGGGGCACTAGAGCCACATTTATAATATTTGGCATACCTGAAACCAGTGTTTCCCTAGGAGGACATTGTCTTCTCTTCCAATGTTCTGCTTTAGCTCTGCTGTCCCATAAACATAAAAAGCAAGGATATTTTGTAAAGCCACTTTGTTGACCTAAGTGGAAATTTACCATCTTAAGATCAACACAAATTACCCAGTTATGTTCAGCATAGTTTATCTTATTCATGACCAATGTAATTACAGAGTATTCTTCTTTTACTTTGGTTGAATGTGCGATCGGCAAAAAGTGAAATTTATTTCCATCATGCAAAAGGACACACTTCAAGCTGCGTTTTGATGAGTCGATAAATAAACGCCATTCGCATGGCAGTCATCAAACTAGAAATATTTGTGCAGTACACAAAATCATCCTCTTCAACAAAATAATGAAGTAAGCCTTCTTCTCGAGTACGGTAATACGAAACTTTAGTTATGAGATCTGTTTCTTTCATCCGAGACGCAAGTAATCCGAAGATCTTTTCGACAATCCAAAGTCTCTAATTACATCATTAAGCTGGTCTTGATTCCATGGTCTCGGCGAGAAATTTTTGTGTGGGATGAACTCGTCATTTTCAGATGTAGATGGTAGTGCTGGATGTGAACTATCTGATTGGTAACACATACTTGAGGTTGAATGTCCTGGTGAAGATGAAAGCACTTGACTACAGCTTCGACCCCGACTTGAGCATATTTAATTTCTGGTGAATCTAGAACTGCAAGTGTAAACCCATCAGCAGACCTCGTGGGGTAAGACCATCTCATATGTTTTCCGAAGCCGGTTTTTGTACTTAAACTAAAATAACAATCGGATTCGTGGCTCGCTTCGAAATTTGCAAGTGTCGTCT
The DNA here is from genome assembly GCA_949987735.1 of Leucophora obtusa. Lineage (NCBI taxonomy): Eukaryota > Metazoa > Arthropoda > Insecta > Diptera > Anthomyiidae > Leucophora > Leucophora obtusa. The sequence goes on along the minus strand of OX465295.1, from coordinate 239,799,096 downwards.
GTAAAATTAAAAAAAATTGAAATAACGAATATGAAGAATTCAAAATTTAATTAAGAAATACTTTAAGTATAAAATATTCCAAATGTTTTAACCTATACTTACTTTACATTAGAAGACCTCATACATAAATTCCATCGACATGAAATGCATATAGTACTCGGTGTCCAATGCTGGTTCCAATTGAACGGATATACTATGAGCGTCAAAAGTAAGTATACATGTAAGTTCGTCATGTGTTCATTTATATTTCAGTATTTTGCAATTCTATTTTATTCAACATATTATGCATTTTGAATAACATAATTTCTCCTTTCTCAATTTATAAAACAACAAGAATTAGATAATTACAGCAACAAGAATTAGATAACATAAACTAAAAATATTGCATATTTGAAGCGTCAAAAGTAAGTATACAATTCGACAATGAAGTATTCTGAAGCTTTTGTGCAGTTAAAATTACCGTTATTTTTGGTAATTTGTTTTAGTAACGCATTCTAAAGAATATTAATAAATAATTATTTTTCTTATTTTGCTCGTGGTCGGTAAAAATCATTCTGTTTTTGTATAAGTGACTTTATTTTCAAAATGGGTCGATAAACCTCCTTGAATGTCCTTGAACTTGTACAAACATATTATAAAGTAGGAAAAAATTGTATGAAATTTATTTAGTTACTGACAGAATCCACAATATATTGGTAAAAATTATTGAGAAGTATAAAAAGTTTCCAAAATTTCAAAATCAGCATTAATCTGACCATGAGACTTAATGAGGCTGAAATACGACCCATTGTCCAAAATATTAGTAAAAATCCCACCGAAAAAGGCTTAAATGTCACCGATACCACCTTTACAATTAGTCTTGCACTATATGCTAATAAAATGTGTACTGGAAAAATCGTATAGAACAATTATTAAATTTTTCTTTGTTTAACTACGCCTACCACGCCCATTTTTCCATAAAAAGATGGAAAATTTATTTGAAAAAGTAAATTTTCCATCTTCGGCGCTCAGAGACGGTTGTGTTTTAATTAGCTCTTATATTTTTTTGATTTTATATTAAAATAAAAGGTTTGTTTTTTCGAATTTTTTATAAATATTCCATACAAATTTAAGCATTTATAAAATTTTTAAGTAGGTATAAATTTAGCTTCTTAAAAATTAAGTAGTTATAAAAATGCTACCAAGTCTTAAAAATTCTTGGCTATTCTCTTTCAAATGTAAACAAAAATATTTGTCATAAAAATATTTGAAATTTTAATATTTTTTTATTTCATAAAATATTAAAAACAACAAAAGCTAACAAATAAATTATGCGTTTGTTAGCAAAGGTAGAGCAGGGCACACAAGATTATTGCTCCATTTCGCGTTCCGGCGAAGGCTTTGTACGAAAACAGCTTTTGTACAAAGGGGAACCCAAATGTTTAAATTTTATTTGTTTACAAAAAAGAAAAGTCAGGTAAGTACGGATAGTCGTTTTTTTACAAGTAGTTATAGATATAGATATAAAATTCGAAAAAAACAAACCTAAAATAAAAACATTCATTAGTTTGAAAACTGAAATAAAAGAAATTTATAATATAATCAACAGTGTTTTGCTAATAAGGAAAATATTACACAAATAAGTTTAAAATTAAACTTCAATTAAAAAGTTTTCTTCGTAAACAAAAATCAAAAACTTTAACAAAATTGCTCAAATATAAATAAAAAGCGAATACAGCAATAAACATACAAAAAAAAGCACAAAAAAACATAAATATTAAAACTAGAGCCCCCCATTACCCGGTTTTCGGTCTACCCGGTCTACCCGGTCTCAAAACCGGTCTTACGGTCTACCCGGTCAGACCGAAGACCGGGTAGACCGAAAACCCGGGTAGACCGGTCTGACCGGTCTACCCGTAAAAGCCATAGAAGAAAGTAACTTTTACATAAAAATGTACATTTTTTCGAAAACAATACTTTTTTCCAAAAAAAAATATATTTTTTAAAAAAAGTACTACTTTTTTACAAAAAAAACTACTTTTTTGGAAAAAAAAGTTTTTCGGAAAAAAAAATTTTTTTTACAAAAAAGTACTATTTTTGAAAAAAAAAAATTTTTTTCCAAAAAAAAGTACATTTTCCAAAAAAAAGTGCTTATTGCATAAAAAAGTACTTTTTGCATAAAAAAGTACTTTTTCCATTAAAAAGTACTTTTTGCATAAAAAGTACTTTTTTTTTTTTTTTGAAAAAAGTACTTTTTCCTAAAATTTTTTTTTTTTTATAAAATGTTTTTTTTGTATGTCCTTTTTTCAGAAAAAGTACATTTTTATATGATAGTTTTTCTATGGTACTACAGAAAACTCTACTATAAGTTGTATATTAGGGCGGGTCGATTTAATAATCGCCCATGCCTCAGTGAAAATCGTATTCTAGGGATCAAAATAAGAAACTTTGCCGAAGGAACCATACCTCTAAAACGAATTCTACTACCCCCAACTGTTGACTTTTGTCCCGTAGGGTCAAGTTTTGAAAAATCCCACTTTGACCCATTTAGAGTGCCCCAATCGAGTCCAAATGTATGACCGACCCCCACTAACTTTGGAGGGCCGATTCACCCATGCCAGTGGCACACCCCCTGGAACTCCCCTGGGGGGTTCCCCATACAAACATTTTAAAAAATCACCATTTTTGTAACTTTATTTTATTATTTTTTATTTATTTTATTTATTTTTATTATTTTATTTATTTTTTCTCTTTAGAAATTTATTTAGTCAGAACATATGTAAATGAAAAAATTAATTTAACTTAGTAATAGAAAAGAAAAAATGCCCAGACTTGAAAGCAAAAAAGACTTCAAACAGTAATTTTTTTTATTTTCTTTTCTATTACTAAGTTAAATTAATTTTTTCATTTACATATGTTCTGACTAAATAAATTTCTAAAGAGAAAAAATAAATAAAATAATAAAAATAAATAAAATAAATAAAAAATAATAAAATAAAGTGCCAAAAATGGTGATTTTTTAAAATGTTTGTATGGGGAACCCCCCAGGGGAGTTCCAGGGGGTGTACCACTGGCATGAGTGGATCGGCCCTCCAAAGTTAGTGGGGGTCGGTCATACATTTGGACTCGATTGGGGCACTCTAAATGGGTCAAAGTGGGATTTTTCAAAACTTGACCCTACGGGACAATAGTCAACAGTTGGGGGTAGTAGAATTCGTTTTAGAGGTATGGTTCCTTCGGCAAAGTTTCTTATTTTGATCCCTAGAATACGATTTTCCCTGAGCCATGGGCGATTTTTTTGCCTCCCCACAAATCGACCCAGCCTATTGTATATTCATATAAAAATACCACGGTCTTTTTCGGGTAGTAGTACGGCGTTTTTACATCGTAGTTTCAAATGGGCTGAAACTTTATAGGAAATATCTAGACATAAATTGGACCAAGAATTATGGATATCTGTTTAGATCGTGGAACAAAAATGTTCCGAAAATCGTAATAGAATTCAGAAAGTGCTGCATTTCCCATACATTTATATGAAACTGTCACGGTCTTTTTCGGGTAGTAGTACGGCGTTTTTACATCGTAGCTTTAAACGGGCTGAAACTTTACAGAAAACAAGTCAACATAAATTGGACCAAGAATTATAGACATCTGGGCGCATCGTGGAACAAAAATGTTCCGAAAATCGTAATAGAATTTAGAAAGTGCTGCATTTCCCATGTATTTATATGAAAATGCCACGGTCTTTTTCGGGTAGTAGTACGGCGTTTTTACATCGTACCTTCAAATTGGCTGAAACTTTACAGGAAATATCTAGACATAAATTGAACCAAGAATTATGAACATCTGTGTAGATCGTGGAACAAAAATGTTCCGAAAATCGTAATAGAATTCAGAAAGTGCTGCATTTCCCATGTATTTATATAAAAATGCCACGGTCTTTTTCGGGTAGTAGTACGGCGTTTTTACATCGTACCTTCAAATGGACTGAAACCTTACAGGAAATATCTAGACATAAATTGGACCAAGAATTATGAACATCTGTGTAGATCGTGGAACAAAAATGTTCCGAAAATCGTAATAGAATTCAGAAAGTGCTGCATTTCCCATACATTTATATGAAACTGTCACGGTCTTTTTCGGGTAGTAGTACGGCGTTTTTACTTCGTAGCTTTAAACGGGCTGAAACTTTACAGAAAACAAGTCAACATAAATTGGACCAAGAATTATAGACATCTGGGCGCATCGTGGAACAAAAATGTTCCGAAAATCGTAATAGAATTCAGAAAGTGCTGCATTTCCCATGTATTTATATGAAAATGCCACGGTCTTTTTCGGGTAGTAGTACGGCGTTTTTACATCGTAGTTTCAAATGGGCTGAAACTTTATAGGAAATATCTAGACATAAATTGGACCAAGAATTATGGATATCTGTTTAGATCGTGGAACAAAAATGTTCCGAAAATCGTAATAGAATTCAGAAAGTGCTGCATTTCCCATACATTTATATGAAACTGTCACGGTCTTTTTCGGGTAGTAGTACGGCGTTTTTACATCGTAGCTTTAAACGGGCTGAAACTTTACAGAAAACAAGTCAACATAAATTGGACCAAGAATTATAGACATCTGGGCGCATCGTGGAACAAAAATGTTCCGAAAATCGTAATAGAATTTAGAAAGTGCTGCATTTCCCATGTATTTATATGAAAATGCCACGGTCTTTTTCGGGTAGTAGTACGGCGTTTTTACATCGTACCTTCAAATTGGCTGAAACTTTACAGGAAATATCTAGACATAAATTGGACCAAGAATTATGAACATCTGTGTAGATCGTGGAACAAAAATGTTCCGAAAATCGTAATAGAATTCAGAAAGTGCTGCATTTCCCATGTATTTATATAAAAATGCCACGGTCTTTTTCGGGTAGTAGTACGGCGTTTTTACATCGTACCTTCAAATGGACTGAAACCTTACAGGAAATATCTAGACATAAATTGGACCAAGAATTATGAACATCTGTGTAGATCGTGGAACAAAAATGTTCCGAAAATCGTAATAGAATTCAGAAAGTGCTGCATTTCCCATACATTTATATGAAACTGTCACGGTCTTTTTCGGGTAGTAGTACGGCGTTTTTACTTCGTAGCTTTAAACGGGCTGAAACTTTACAGAAAACAAGTCAACATAAATTGGACCAAGAATTATAGACATCTGGGCGCATCGTGGAACAAAAATGTTCCGAAAATCGTAATAGAATTCAGAAAGTGCTGCATTTCCCATGTATTTATATGAAAATGCCACGGTCTTTTTCGGGTAGTAGTACGGCGTTTTTACATCGTAGCTTCAAACAGGCTGAAACTTTACAGAAAACAAGTCAACATAAATTGAACCAAGATTTATAGACATCTGGGCGGATCGTGGAACAAAAATATTCCGAAAATCGTAATAGAATTCAGAAAGTGCTGCATTTCCCATGTATTTATATGAAAATGCCACGGTCTTTTTCGGGTAGTAGTACGGCGTTTTTACATCGTAGCTTCAAACGGGCTGAAACTTTACAGAAAACAAGTCAACATAAATTGGACCAAGAATTATCAACATCTGTGTAGATCGTGGAAGAAAAATGTTCCGAAAATCGTAATAGAATTCAGAAAGTGCTGCATTTCCCATGTACTTATATGAAAATGCCACGGTCTTTTTCGGGTAGTAGTACGGCGTTTTTACATCGTGCCTTCAAATGGGCTGAAACTTTACCGGAAATATCTAGACATAAATTGGACCAAGAATTATGAACATCTGTGTAGATCGTGGAACAAAAATGTTCCGAAAATCGTAATAGAATTCAGAAAGTGCTGCATTTCCCATGTATTTATATGAAAATGCCACGGTCTTTTTCGGGTAGTAGTACGGCGTTTTTACATCGTACCTTCAAATGGGGTGAAACTTTACAGGAAATATCTAGACATAAATTGGACCAAGAATTATGAACATCTGTGTAGATCGTGGAACAAAAATGTTCCGAAAATCATAATAGAATTCAGAAAGTGCTGCATTTCCCATGTATTTATATGAAAATGCCACGGTCTTTTTCGGGTAGTAGTACGGCGTTTTTACATCGTACCTTCAAACGGGCTGAAACTTTACAGAAAACAAGTCAACATAAATTGGACCAAGAAATATAGACATCTGGGCGGATCGTGGAACAAAAATGTTCCGAAAATCGTAATAGAATTCAGAAAGTGCTGCATTTCCCATGTATTTATATGAAAATGCCACGGTCTTTTTCGGGTAGTAGTACGGCGTTTTTACATAGTAGCTTCAAACGGGCTGAAACTTTACAGAAAACAAGTCAACATAAATTGGACCAAGAATTATAGACATCTGGGCGGATCGTGGAACAAAAATGTTCCGAAAATCGTAATAGAATTCAGAAAGTGCTGCATTTCCCATGTATTTATATGAAAATGCCACGGTCTTTTTCGGGTAATAGTACGGCGTTTTTAGATCGTAGCTTCAAACGGGCTGAAACTTTACAGAAAACAAGTCAACATAAATTGGACCAAGAATTATAGACATCTGGGCGGATCATGGAACAAAAATGTTCCCAAAATCGTAATAGAATTCAGAAAGTAATGCATTTCCCATATATTTATGTGAAAATGCTACGGTCTTTTTCGGGTAGTAATACGGCGTTTTCACACCGTAGTTCCAAATGTGTTGAAACTTTGCAAAAATTATAGGAAGGTAAATTCGATCAATATTTAGAGATATCTGTCTACTTTGTGGAACAAAAATATTCTGAAAATTACTATAGAATTCAGAAAGTACCGCATTTTCCATACATTTACATGAAACAGCCACGAAAAGGACGTTTATTTGGTTTTTCGCCTCTAACACCCAGAGGGCAAAAATCGAAAAACCAAATAAACGTCCTTTTCGTTCTAGCATTAGTAGTTTATGAGATATTTGCAATTTTAAAATCTAGCAGAGTTAGCTAAAATTTGATTTCACTAAAAAGGTTTTATGGGTGTATTAACACCCAAAGGCAAAAATTTTAACCATTTTGCTCTATCTCGCTTAGTTTTCGAGATATTAAAAAGATTCCGCGGCAGTTTCATGTGACTGTATATAAAATGCAGCACTTTCTGAATTCTAGTGTAACTTTTGAAATATTTTCGTTCCACGACCTACGCAGATGTCTATAATTCTTTGTCCAATTTATATACAGATAACTGGTTTACGTGTTTAACCTATTTGGAGCTACGGTGTAATAACGCCATGCAACTACCGGAAAAAGTGTCATTGTCATATAAATGTATAGAAATCGTAGTAGTTTCTGAATTCTATTGTGATTTTCGGCACATTTTTGTTCCATGACCTACACAAAAGGCTATAATTGGGGATAAAATTCACGTCCAGATAATTTCTGTAAAGTTTAGACCTTTTTGGAGTTATCGTATAAAAACGCCGTACTAGTATCCCATAAAGACCGTGGCATTTTTATAGAAATGTATAGAAATCACTGCACTTTCTGGAGTCTAGTTCGATTTGCGGAACATTTTTGTTCCACGACCTAAAAAACTCGCTACTATTGTTGGTCGAATTTACAACAAGATAATTTTTGTAATTTTTTAACTCATTTGGAGTCACTGTGTAAAAACGCCGTACTACTACCCGAAAAAGACCGTGGCTGTTTCATGTAAATGTATGGAAAATGCGGTACTTTCTGAATTCTATAGTAATTTTCAGAATATTTTTGTTCCACAAAGTAGACAGATATCTCTAAATATTGATCGAATTTACCTTCCTATAATTTTTGCAAAGTTTCAACACATTTGGAACTACGGTGTGAAAACGCCGTATTACTACCCGAAAAAGAACGTAGCATTTTCACATAAATATATGGGAAATGCATTACTTTCTGAATTCTATTAAGATTTTGGGAATATTTGTGTTCCACGATCCGCCCAGATGTCTATAATTCTTGGTCCAATTTATGTTGACTTGTTTTCTGTAAAGTTTCAGCCCGTTTGAAGCTACTATGTAAAAACGCCGTACTACTACCCGAAAAAGACCGTGGCATTTTCATATAAATACATGGGAAATGCAGCACTTTCTGAATTCTATTACGATTTTCGGAACATTTTTGTTCCACGATCCGCCCAGATGTCTATATTTCTTGGTCCAATTTATGTTGACTTGTTTTCTGTAAAGTTTCAGCCCGTTTGAAGGTACGATGTAAAAACGCCGTACTACTACCCGAAAAAGACCGTGGCATTTTCATATAAATACATGGGAAATGCAGCACTTTCTGAATTCTATTATGATTTTCGGAACATTTTTGTTCCACGATCTACACAGATGTTCATAATTCTTGGTCCAATTTATGTCTAGATATTTCCTGTAAAGTTTCAGCCCATTTGAAGGTACGGTGTAAAAACGCCGTACTACTACCCGAAAAAGACCGTGGCATTTTCATATAAATACATGGGAAATGCAGCACTTTCTGAATTCTATTACGATTTTCGGAACATTTTTGTTCCACGATCTACACAGATGTTCATAATTCTTGGTCCAATTTATGTCTAGATATTTCCTGTAAAGTTTCAGCCCATTTGAAGGCACGATGTAAAAACGCCGTACTACTACCCGAAAAAGACCGTGGCATTTTCATATAAATACATGGGAAATGCAGCACTTTCTGAATTCTATTACGATTTTCGGAACATTTTTGTTCTACGATGCGCCCAGACGTCTATAATTCTTGGTCCAATTTATGTTGACTTGTTTTCTGTAAAGTTTCAGCCCGTTTAAAGCTACGATGTAAAAACGCCGTACTACTACCCGAAAAAGACCGTGACTGTTTCATATAAATGTATGGGAAATGCAGCACTTTCTGAATTCTATTACGATTTTCGGAACATTTTTGTTCCACGATCTACACAGATGTTCATAATTCTTGGTCCAATTTATGTCTAGATATTTCCTGTAAAGTTTCAGCCCATTTGAAGGCACGATGTAAAAACGCCGTACTACTACCCGAAAAAGACCGTGGCATTTTCATATAAATACATGGGAAATGCAGCACTTTCTGAATTCTATTACGATTTTCGGAACATTTTTGTTCCACGATGCGCCCAGACGTCTATAATTCTTGGTCCAATTTATGTTGACTTGTTTTCTGTAAAGTTTCAGCCCGTTTAAAGCTACGATGTAAAAACGCCGTACTACTACCCGAAAAAGACCGTGACAGTTTCATATAAATGTATGGGAAATGCAGCACTTTCTGAATTCTATTATGATTTTCGGAACATTTTTGTTCCACAATCTACACAGATGTCCATAATTCTTGTTCCAACTTATGTCTAGATATTTTCTGTAAAGTTTCAGCCCATTTGAAGCTACGATGTAAAAACGCCGTACTACTACCCGAAAAAGACCGTGACAGTTTCTTATAAATGTATGGGAAATGCAGCACTTTCTGAATTCTATTATGATTTTCGGAAGATTTTTGTTCCACGATCTACACAGATCTCCATAATACTTGGTCCAATTTATGTCTAGATATATCCTGGAAAGTTTCAGCCCATTTGAAGCTACGATGTAAAAACGCCGTACTACTACCCGAAAAAGACCGTGGTATTTTTATATGAATATACAACTTACGAGTATAGTAGTTTTTTGTATTACCATAGAAGACTGTCATATAAAAATTAACTTTTTTCTGAAAAAAGTACTTTTTTTGGAAAAAAAAAAGTAAATTTTATAAAAAAATTTTTTTTTAAAAAAAGTACTTTTTTCAAAAAAAAAGTACTTTTTTATAAATTGTACTTTTTTCAAAAAAAAAACGCTTTTTTGGGAAAAGTACTCTTTTTTGGAAAAAGTACTTTTTTTTTGGAAAAAAGGACTTTTTTTGGAAAAAAAAAATTTTTTTTTTCGAAAATATTACTTTTTCGTAAAAAAAAAAAAATTTTTCGGAAAAAGTATTTTTTTTACTAAAAAGTAGTTTTTTTTTTAAAAAGTAGTATTTTTGTTTTTTTTTTGTAAAAAAGTATTTTTTTCGAAAAAAGGTACATTTTTATGTAAAATTTACTTTCTTCTATGGCTTTTACGGGTAAACCGGTCTGACGGTAGACCGGTTTACGGTCTACCCGGTTAACCGGTCTTGACCGCAGGCCCTAATTAAAACCATCATGTCTAAAACAACAACAAGCAAAGCCAAGAGAAACTCCTGAAGATACTTCTCTTGAAAACAGTGTCAAAATACCACGTCTAACCAGTAATGATAAAGCTTTTATTAGAGACTTAATAAGAGAAACTGAATAAATTACACCTGAAGCTGAAAACTCTATAAGACAAAGTGAAGAAAAATACTTTGACTATTTAAAAAATGCTAAAAGAAAGTGAAGAAAAAATTCTCTCCGAGATAAACAATAGAGTTGAAAAAATACAAATCGAATTAAGTGCAATCAACGAAAGAGTTAATAATCTTGAATTGAAGAGTAAAGATGCAGTAAAACTAAAGCGTTAAACACATAGACGACTGCGGCTACACGACTACAAATGCTGCTGGCTGCAATTGTAGTCGTGTATTCAGCTACTTAATTTTTTTGAAAACGACAGCAACATAGTAAACAACTGATCCTAAAAATTTGACGTTTTGATAAATATTAATCTTTTTTGGTTTGTGCTTCTAAAATAATGGCTGAGGAATATTTTATTAATTTTGTAGGATCCATTTTTTTTACAAAACATCACAATAAAATTATTTCCAAGTATAAATTAATGAAACCTTCAGACAATTGTAAAATATAAACAGCTGTTTCTTCAGTGTTCCCATAACGGTGATTTTCTAGTCAAACTAGCGATTTTTTTCGCCTCTAGCGGGAAAAATTGTCCTGTTTTACATATTTTGTTATATTGTCAACACTATTTTTGTTTTGTAGCCAACAAAAATAGAAATTATCCTAAGTTGACTACAGCGGAAAAAGTAGTCGTGTAGCCGTGTAGCTGTGTTGGTGTCAAAATAATCGTTTTCATATAAACGTGTGTATTTTATTTTTGACAGGCTGTAGTCGTGTAGCTGCAGTCGTCTATGTGTTTAATGCATAAATGATGAAATACTTAAACTTAAGAGAACATTTTTAAAACAAGAAAATTCGGTAGTGTCTAGTGGTATACGAATAGTTGGTGTACCCTACATTGAAAAGGAAAACCTTTATGATATTTTTGGTAATATTTGTGATAGTCTGAAAATTCCTTCTCCTCAGATTGAAAATATATATAGACTTAATAAAATATACAAAAATAATAAGCCTTACACACCAACTGATGAAGTTATAGAGCCAAACTAAGTTCTCCTTATGAAAAAAACTATCTTTTAAAGACAATTGCTAATTATAGACGTAAATTTAACACAACTCTTTGCTTGCGTCAAGCCTGTTATGTCCGTGAAAACGCAGACGGTGATCTTCCAATTTATATAAATGAAAACTTAACACCCCAGCAAAATCTTTCATTACCAAATAAGTGGTTATATAATAGGAATTCATAGCTCCGTACAACTTATTTTTTGGCGTCTAAACTCATTATTTTTGTTTGGCGTGGTCGTTTTTATAAGTAGTCACGCTTACCCGCTCGCTTACGAAAAAATGAGAAATAAGTAGTTATGAGATTTTGAATAATAAGTGGTTACACACATGCTTACAAAAAGTTGAATTATAAGTGGTTATCCGATTGCTTACTTGATTCTTAAAAATAAGGAGTTAAGCAAATACTTTAGCTTAAGGAAATACATTCAGAAAAATTTAAGTTTTCTCTAGTGTGTAATTTTAGGACTCGTCATAAAAATTTAAACATAAAACATATTTACATATAATAAATAAAAAGGTGTAAAATTTAACTGCGTAAAATGTACTTATTTAAACTATTACGAGTAAGTCATTATTTTATATTTAGAAACATTGAATACAATAGGCGGTTATTAGGAATTCATTATTTTATATTATAAAATAATGCAAAAGTTAATGATATATCATTTTGAGTAATGCAGATAGTAATGAGGTGTCATTACCAATATTTTGCTGGGACCACATAACTTCAACATATTTAAAGAGGCACGAAAAATCAAAAAGTCTGGAAAAATTAAAACAACTTTTACTTTACGGGGACTAGTGTATATAAAAAAGCTTAACTCGGATCAACTAACAAATTTATTTCAAGAATAAAATTAACAAATTTGCTACGTTTCAATACATTAATACCAGCTTTTTAAATTACTTAAACCATTTATTTTATTTAATTCATATTTTATTTAAATCATTTTATTTAAATCATATATTTTATCTAATATTTATATTTCATATTTTAATGTCAATTGAATCCAATCACAATTTTATACCTATTTGTACGAATGCCAAGTTTATAATTAGAACTAAATTTTTCAAAATTTTTATTTTTATATGTCTTTCCTTTTTGTGCATTAATATACGCTACAAGCCTTGTTTTAATAGTATTAATATTAAATGCATTGCGGTTATGTTTATTTTTTATGTGAATTATTGCAATCCCAATGATAACTAGAAACAAATGGTAGTTCCAAGGATAGCATTTTCAATTTAATTCGGAATCTTGCTAAACAGAAAGAAGGTATCCACATCTGTCACATTAACGCTCAGAGTCTTAAGAACAAGGTAGATGAGTTTCGATTTATATTTGAGGGCTCCCCTATCGATGTAATTTGTGTTTCTGAGATCTTTATAAAACTCCTGATAGCCTCATTAACTTAAATGGTTATAAGATGTATAGAGCTGATCGTAAGACTCATGCTGGTGGAGTGGCAATTTTTATAAAGGACAGCATAAAATCAAACCCTAAATGTTGCTTTATTGATGGTGAAGAGGTAGAGTACATTTTTGTTGAAATTGTTTCAGAAGGGAAAAAATTACTTATTGGTTGCGTTTACAGACCTAACAGATATTTGAATACCCAAGTAAAAAAAAAATGATTTGGAGCCATATGAAGTTATATATGATTATATATAATCTTTTATGTAATTAGATATAGAAAAATGAGAACGTCTTATTGTATCATATTGTATCGAATTGTATACAATTTGGTACAATTTGATACAATGTTATGCAATTTGATACAATTGTATCCGAATTTTGTCCTCCAATTACATCCAATTATATCGTTTTGTATAAAATTATATAAAATGTTATAAAAGTGGACATAGTTTGATACAATTATATCTAAATGTATCTAAATATTAACCATATCTAACAATATACAAAAATTATTTTTTAAATAAAAACGAGTAAAAAGGTTAAAGTCGGGCATGCCGACTATACAATACCCTACACCAGTCTGGTGTATTGTTTGGATCCGAAATTCGAATGGGTTAAAATGGGGCTTATGTCAAAATTTTCTATAATGTGAGTCAGCGCACCAAATTTCATTAAAATATCTTAATATTTGCGACCTGCAGTTTGTAACCAAGCCAATTTTGGGGGGACCCTTATATGGGCACTAGTTCTAAACATGGACCGATGTTCACCAAAATCAATAGGCTTCGTCCTTGGGCCAACATAGGTCTATGTACCAAATTTCATCAAAATATCTTAATATTTGCGACCTGCAGCGTATAAACAGTATAATTTTGGTAGGACCCTTATATGGGCACTAGGTGTAAACATAGACCGATGTTCACCAAAATCAATAGGCTGCGTTACTGGGCCAATATAGGTCTGTGTACCAAATTTCATCAAAATATCTTTATATTTGCGACCTGCAGCGTATAAACATTATAATTTTGGTAGGACCCTTCTATGGGCACTAGGTCTAAACATTGACCGATGTTCACCAAAATCAATAGGCTGCGTTACTGGGCCAATATAGGTCTGTGTACCAAATTTCATCAAAATATCTTAATATTTGCGACCTGCAGCGTATAAACATTATAATTTTGGTAGGACCCTTATATGGGCACTAGGTCTAAACATGGACCGATGTTCACCAAAATCAATAGGCTGCGTTATTGGGCCAATATAGGTCTGTGTACCAAATTTCATCAAAATATCTTAATATTTGCGACCTGCAGCGTATAAACATTATAATTTTGGTAGGACCCTTATATGGGCACTAGGTCTAAACATGGACCGATGTTCACCAAAATCAATAGGCAGCGTTATTGGGCCAATGTAGGTCTGTGTACCAAATTTCATCAAAATCTCTTAATATTTACGACCTGCAGCGTATAAACAGTATAATTTTGGTAGGACCCTTATATGGGCACTAGGTCTAAACATGGACCGATGTTCACCAAAATCAAACTTGTTCGTCCTTGGGCCAACGTAGGTCTGCATACCAAATTTCATCACAATATCTTAATAGTTGCGACCTGTAGAGTGCGCACAAGATTGCATGGACAGACAGACAGACGGACGGGCGGACAGACGGACATCGTTAAATCGAAATAAAAAAAATTCTGAACCGATCGGTATACTATAAGGTGGGTCTACGACCAATATTTTTTGGTGTTACAAACATCAGCACAAACTTATAATACCCTGACCACATAGTGGTGTAGGGTATAAAAAATGTTCAATTACTTGTAATTGCAATTGTTCTTTTTTGAATTGCAATTACAAATAATATGTAATTGTAGATGAGCTTTTTTTCAATTACAATTACATGTAATTGTGTAATTGCATGTGTAATTAATTACAAAATGTAACGAGTAACCACAGGTCTGCTGGAGATCTTATAATTTCGATAAATCTTCCATTAATTTTATCCAGATTTATCATGACAGTGCAATAAACATGAAAAAATTTTTGTTTTAATTTAGTAATTTTAAAGTAAAGTTAACAACACTGGAACTTTAAAGTTAATAGGATTATGATATACAACCAGAGCTTTGAAGAATTAATTCCTTAATTCAATTTTTCAATTCTGAATTAAAAATTCGATGAATTAATTCACAAAGCGCCATATATTGAATGGAATTAATTCATATTTGTTTTCGTTCGATTTATTTTGTTACGAAATAATTCAATTGCTATAGTTCTTTTTATTAAATCAAATGAATTAATTCACTGGTGAACGCGTTCAATTTTATAAATCGAACGGAAAAAAGTGAATTAATTCCTTACTGAATTAATTCACCACTGAATTCGTTCAATTTCATTTTCGTTCAGTGAATTAAAAAAAAATAAAATTACGTTCAGTGAATTAAAAAAAATAAAAATACGTTCAGTGAATTAAAAAAATTAAATTACTTTCAGTGAATTAAAAAAAAACTACGTTCACTGAATTGAAAAACCAAAAATTAAGTTCACTGAACTCAAAGCCGTTCAGTAGAAGAAAACATTTATTTACAAATAAAATTTCTAACTAAGCAATTTTACAGCGTTTGCTAGTAAAAATTAACAAATTACATATATATTAAGTATTAGAGAAACCCGATACACTTTATCAACCTACCTGATTAAAAAATAAAGCCTTTTACTATTAAAAATAAAAACTTTACAGATATAGATGAATTTGGAAAAAATAAAATTATTAATTTTTCAAACTTATGCTTCCCCGTAAAATGTAGATAGATGCTTGACTATGACGTATTTCATTTATACGTTTTAACAATACTAAGAACTCTACAATAGACCACCCATGAAATGTATGAGATTTTCAAAAGTTGTTTTGTTCGCTCCACCAGCAGTTTCCGATAGATTGGGCATAAAAAATAATACGTGTACAAAAATTGGATCCATCGGGGGCATACAGGACTGGCCTGTATTGAACTTTTGATCCTAAAAATTACTTACAAACACTTCAAAGCTTTTCTGCTCCATAACTTATAGATTTTACGTTTTTTGAAAATATACTATAAAGGCATTTTCTTGTAGAATAAGAAGACAAACACTTCCTTCATACTATACTTCTACCTAAGTATGATGTATAGTGAAGTTTTAAGGGGACAAAATCAAAATTTGTGTGAAGATTTCATTTTAAACGACCTTCGTTAAAATTTCGACAGAGACAATTTTAAATTAAAATTTTCAGAACAAGTTCTGTATTTGGATTTTTTGTGTTTTTATAAAAAACTCAATTTATCAAAAAACACCCTACTTTTTTATTTTTTAAATATTTTTAAAAAAATCTGCAGATAATTTGCATATATTGTTCCATATATGGACATATGATCATATATGAGCATATATGATCATATAAATATCCATATATGATCATATATGTTTTCTTGGACTCAAGTAGAGTCCGTTGGAATGTGACTCATTTTCCAAATGATCGGACGAGCTAAGAAAATTAGGATAACATTTTTAAAAATTTTCAATTTGATACAATTTAAAAAATTACAATAAATTTCAAACCCTGCACTCGATTTTTAAAACGAAAAGTGTTTTTGCATTTACAGATGATAGTCGTCATTTGAAGAGATAGCTTATCTTCTGACCATTTCTAATTTTACCTGGATTGGGCATTAAGTAAATTGTTTCTAGAAATCTGGGTTCTAATATATAAACCATTCTTTTCTCTAAAATCTACATTCAATATTTGATAAGAAAATAGTTTCAGAATCTAAGGTTTTCATCCTTTGATCCTAGGCACAGTTCAAGCCCTGACCATTCCCATATTTTCCTGGAAAGCGCTCGTAAAATTTTTATTTTTAAATTTTTACCATATAAAAATAAAATTTATGGACAACTTTTATGGTCGGTTGAAAGCCCCATGGCGATTCGCCAATATTGGACATACCTGAAAATATTGTCGAGCTGTTGTAGATGCCATGGGTGTGTGTTCCATAATCCAATTCATCGGAGGAGTGGAGAAAATGTACGGCCGTATTTTTCAAATTTGCCAAAAAATAAAATTTATGAATGACTTTGAAAGACCTTTTGTAGTACACAACGGCGATTCGCCAAAATGGGTCATACCTACCTTAAAATACTCTTGGACTCAAGTAGAGTCCGTTGGAATATGATTCATTTTCCAAATGATCGGACAAGCTAAGAAAATAACTTTTTAAAAATTTACATTTTGGTACAATTTAAAAAATTACAATAAATTTTAAACCCTGCACTCGATTTTTAAAACGAAAAGTGTTTTTGCATTTACAGATGATGATCGGCCTTTAAAGAAATAGTTTATCTTCTGACCATTCCTAATTTTACCTGGATTGGGTATTAAATAAATTGTTTTAAGAAATCTGGGTTCTAACATATAAAACATTTTTTTCTCTAAAACCTACATTCGATATTTGATAAGAAAATATTTTCGAGATCTACGGTTTTCATCCTTCGATTCTAGGCACAGTGCAAGCCCTGACCATTCCTATATTTTCCTGGAAAACGCTTCTAAAGTTTTTATTTTTAAATTTTTTTCATATAAAAAACCAAATTTATGGACAATTTTTATGGCCGGTTGTAAGGCCCCAATACGATTCGCCAAGATTGGACACTCACTAAAATTTTCTTGGACTCAAGTAGATTCTACAGGTATGTGTCCCATTTTCCAAATCATCGGAAGAGCAGAGAAAATAATACTCTCATATTTTTCAAATTTGCCAAAAATTAAAATTTATGGATGACTTTGAAAGACCTTTTGTAGTACACAACGTCGATTCGCTAAAATGGGGCATACCTTAAAATACACTTGGACTCAAGTAGAGTCCGTTGGTATATGACTTATTTTCCAAATGACTAGCTAAGAAAATTAAAACAACATTTTTAAAAATTTTCAATTTTGTATAATTTAAAAAATTACAATAAATTTTAAACTCTGCACTCGATTTTTAAAATGAAAAGTGTTTTTGCATTTACAGATGATGCTCGGCCTATAAAGAAATAGTTTATCTTCTGAACATTCCTAATTTTACCTGCATTGGGTATTAAATAAATTATTTTTAGAAATCTGGATTCCAACACATAAAACATTTTTTTCTCTAAAACCTACATTCGATATTTGATAAGAAAATTTTTTCCGAATCTAC
The DNA here is from genome assembly GCA_949987735.1 of Leucophora obtusa. Classification (NCBI taxonomy): domain Eukaryota; kingdom Metazoa; phylum Arthropoda; class Insecta; order Diptera; family Anthomyiidae; genus Leucophora; species Leucophora obtusa. The sequence goes on along the minus strand of OX465295.1, from coordinate 239,781,107 downwards.
GGTTTTCATTCTTAGATTCTAGGCACTGTTCAAACCCTGACCATTCCTATATTTTCATGGCAAGCGCACGAAAAATTTTTATTTAAAATTTTTACCATATAAAAAACCAAATTTATGGACAACTTTTATGGCCGGTTGTAAGGCCCCATGGCGATTCGCCAATATGGGACATACCTTAAAATATGCTCAGACTCTTGTAGATTCCATGGATATGTGTGCCATAATCCAAATCATCTGAGGAGCGGAGAAAATTGTACTGCCATATTTTTCAAATTTGCCAAAAATCAAAATCTATGGATGACTTTGACAGACTGTTTGTAGTGCACAGGTTCGATTCGCCAATATAGGACATACCTTAAAATATGCTAGGACTCTTGTAGATTCCATGGGTATGTGTCCCAGCATTCAATTCATCGGAGGAGTCGAGAAAATAGTCTTGAAAAATTTTCTTATATGGCCGTAATTCAAATCTATGGATAACTTTGTCAGACTCAAAATCTATGGATGACTTTGAAAGACTGTTTGTATTGCACAGGTGCGATTCCCTAATATGTGACATACCTTAAAGTATGCTCGGGCTCTTGTAGATTCCATAGGTATATCTCCCATCATCCAATTCATCGGAGGAGCGGAGAAAGTTGCACTTAAAATTTACATTTACAAAGTAAAGGAAAATAGTAAATATACATTTCCACAGCACTTGCATTGTATTCAAATTAAAAAAAACGCTTTAAACATTAAAATTCATTTATTTGTAAGTAATTTTATTTAATTTTATTGTCTAAATTCGACTTATTTTAATTATTTTATAAAACAAAATTGTGTTCCACTTAAGTTCCACACGATAAAAATCTATGGATAACTTTTTTATGGATAATTTCACACACATTATATTTTTTCCAAATTCATCTATATCTGTAAAGTTTTTATTTTTAATAGTAAAAGTCTTTATTTTTTAATCATGTAGGTTGATAAAGTGCATCGGGTTTCTCTAATACTTAATATATATGTAATTTGTTAATTTTTACTAGCAAACGCTGTAAAATTGCTTAGTTAGAAATTTTATTTTTAAATAAATGTTTTCTTCTACTGAACGGTAGAAAACAGGCTTTGAGTTCAGTGAACTTAATTTTTGGTTTCTTCAATTCAGTGAACTTAATTTTTTGTTTAATTCAGTGAACGTATTTTTTTTTTAATTCACTGAACGTTTTTTAATTTTTTTTAATTGACTGAACGTAGTTTTATTTTTTTTAATTCACTGAACGTAATTTTATTTTTTTTAATTCTCTGAATGAAAATGAAATTGAACGAATTCAGTTATGAATTAATTCAGTAAGGAAATAATTCACTTATTTTTCCGTTCGATTTATAAAATTGAACGCGTTCATCAGTGAATTAATTCATTTGATTTAATAAAAAGAACTATTGCAATTGAATTAAGTCTTTGAGTTTGTTGTTTAATGAACGCGTTCAGTTGAACGAATTCAGTGAATTACTTAAGAAAAGGAATTCATTCAATTCTATAGAAAATTAAATTCGATTGGTAGTGAATTCATTCAAAAAAGAATTAATTCTTCAAAGCTCTGTATACAACCAAGATATAAGAAATCAGTCAAGTGCACGTTATAGTATAGAGAATTTCGTATTAAGGCTTCATTCTTGTTAAGGTTATGGGTGCGTAAGCCATTTTTGACTCATGCTCCTAAACAAAAACAAATTACTCACGCACGAGCATTTCGTTTCTTACTCAGCACACATGAGTTTATTAAAAACTTACAATCAGAAAATTCTCACGCAAAACAGTAAAAATGACTAAAAAACCATATGATGCAAAAAATAAACTCACACACGAATCATGCACGGGTTATTCTTACTTACGCTCACGCACGAATCACTTAAGTATAGTAATTATTACTCACGATCACGTGTGAATAACGTGACTCACGAACATTTCGTGTCACGTGCCAATCCCTAGTAATTACTAAATCTAAAACTAGTTCAAAATCATTGATAACATGGAAACAAATATAATATAATACGGTTTTATATGGACCTTATACATTTTTATATAAAATCAGTTTGAAAAAATTGCCTATGTGGGGTGATATACAGTTGTGGACACGAATTTAAATCAATTCAAGTTTTTTTTTTGATTTTACTGTTGTTGCCTTTATTTTTAAAGATCAAAATAGTGGCTAAATTCGCCACGAAAGGCAAGGAGATGGTTCAGAAAATTGTACAGAATTCGAACGTAATGTTTGTTTTTTCATTTTGTCACTTGTTTTAAATTGACGTGGCTTTTAACGAAAAATTAGCGATATCAACCTTTTATCAAATTACATAGTAAAATTTAGGCAGTACTGATCGGTTCTGTACAAACTGTGTATTTTTGGAAATCCTATAAAATTTCCTTAAGTTTTGCATTATTTTTATCTACAAATACTTAGTCGCCAGACTTAAAAGTGCAGCACTTTAAACATGACCACATTTTTCTTTGTTTTTAGCGATTTTTAATAAAGTTAACAGCATATGTAACTACATATGGTACATATTAATATATATAGGGACATATATATTTATACTGATCTATATATGACATCATATAAGAACTTTTTGAAAAACTCAAAGCTATACATAATTATATCCGGAAAGATATAGTGTCACACTTGACTATATATAAAGATATTAGTCCATATTAAATTATATAATTTCCTATATAACTATTTTTACTATTTTTAAATAAACAAAATTCTAAATACTAAAGCTCTTTAGTTCTACTAAATAAAACAAAAACAATGCCAATAGAGCGTTCTCCACCAGATTTAACAGTGCAAAATCTAACAACAAAAAATGTTATTTCACCCGCGCAAATTGCGTCGCCCTCTAACAACACAAATAACTCTCTCTCTGCGCATGTGCAAAAAACACCACTATCGTGGAGTTCTCAATGCACAACTCCTACATTAACTACAATTACACCAAAAAATAATTTTTCTTTCCCCTTACCTCAACCTACAAACACCTTTCCTTACTCAGCTAGTGTAAATACTTGTTCAACAGTTACAACTCAAGCATGTACAACTACCACAATTACAACATCATCAAACTCTTTATCAACACCGATTATGTCAGTAGGTAATTCGCTCTTTACTAATACTCCCACTAATCCACACAACATTATTAAACAAACTAACATTAATAAAGAGCAAACAAGTGAAGCTCTTAAAAATTCTCTTACCACAAATGAGTCGGTAATGGTCGCCTCAAAAGGTGCTATACCTAAAACAACCAAAGTAGATTATATAAAAGATAGCAACAAAACATTGAAAGGGATTGATCGATACTTTACAATATTAAAGCGAAAACATAGCCCCAATTCCTCCAAAAATAACCCCACTCCGAAAAAAACAAAAAAGGCAGTCACTACTCAAACGATGAGCCAAAATCGTTTTTCTTTGTTAGCTACTAACGATGTTGAAGAAGATGCAGATGAAATAGTTAAACAGCACAAGCCCCCAGCAATTTTCTAACGCGAACAAAACTCTAACTTTTTAGTAAATTCCATAACAGCAACAGTCGGAAAAGATAATTTTTTTGTAGAATCTCTGCGCAGAGGAAACGTTCTTGAAACGAAAATTCAGACATTTACAGAAACTAATTTCCGTAAAATTGCTTCTTATCTCTATTCAGAAAATAAAAGTTATTACACTCATCAACTTAAAAGCTCAAAAGGTTTATAAATCGTCATAAAAGGCATTGAAAGCAACGTCCCAACAAGTGAAATAACAAATGCTATAGAAAATGAAGGCTACAAGGTAAAATCAGTACACAATATAAAAAATAAGGACAAAATACCGCAACCACTTTTTAAAGTCGAAATTGCCTTTGAGTCCAGCAAATTAAAAGGAAACGAGCCACATCCAATTTATAATCTTCGATACCTGCTTCACCGAAGAATCACTGTAGAAGAACCGCGCAAACGCAAACACCTCAATGCTTTAACTGCCAGGAATTCGGTCATACTAAAAGTTATTGCAAGCTTCCAGCAGTATGTGTAATCTGCGGTGATGTCCATAAAACTTCCGATTGCTTGAAATGTAAAAACGACCCAAGTAATAAAAAATGTAGCAACTGTGGTGGTAAACACACTGCAAATTATAGGGGATGTCCAGTCTTTATACAGATAAAGAATAACGCTCCTAATAAACCCTCTTACCGGCACTTCCAGTCAAATGATGTCCCATATATTTCAATAAATAATATATCATAGGCCTTCTGGTCAAACTAATAACAACCACGCCAATTATACTTCTAACCCACCTCCGAATCCTACGAATAACACGTCGTATGCTCAAACCGCTCAATCCAGTAGTATGCCTTTTGAAAAATTGGTCGCTCACAAAATCCCAGAATCTCGAACTCCTAATGAATCATCACAGAAATCGCCCTTAGAAAGCTCAATAGAACTTCTGATACAAACTATGAACAACTTTATATCAAATATGCAAGTCATGATGCAGGAGTTGTTAAGAAATCAGGATATGCTACTTCAAGCATTTGCCTATAAACAATGAACCAGATAAGAATATGTTACTGGAATGCAAACGGCTTAAGCCAACATAAGATAGAAGTAGAAAGTTTTCTAAAGTCACAGTCTATTGACATATTGCTGGTTTCTGAAACGCATTTTACATTAAAAAACTGTTTTCGAATTAAAGGTTACTCTATATACGACACAAAACATCCAAGTGGTAAAGCGTGTGGTGGTGCAGCTGTAATAATTAGTAATCAAATTAGCCATTTTCCAATGCTGGAATATAAAACAGATCATATTCAAGCCTCATCAATATTCCTCTCGTCCACAAACATCACCATATCTTCTTTATACTGTCCCCCAAGACACAAAATAACAGATGATCAATTTATTAATTTTTACAAAACTCTAGGCAATAAATTTATAGCGGCAGGAGATTACAATGCAAAGCACACGTTCTGGGGCTCACGACTCACTACTCCTAAGGGTAGACAGCTATTAAAAGCTATCTCATCTCTTAAACTTGACGTTATATCTGGAGGACAGCCCACTTATTGGCCTTCAGATCTACAAAAGACTCCTGATTTAATAGATTTTGCAGTCATTAAAAATATCAGACGCGATGAGCTTTCTGCAGTATCTTTGTTCGACCTGTCTTCTGACCACTCTCCCACTATTATTTCAATGCTTAATGGGCAAACCATCGAAAAACCTTTTTTTTCCCTAATAGACATACTAACTGGCTCAAATATAGAAAGTATGTAAGCTCACACGTATCTCAAAATATTTCACTGAAATCCGATGATGAAATACAAGATGCTATAAACGTGTTCTCGGAAACATTATCAACTGCAGCTAAAGTAGCTACACCTTTTAAACGCTACGACGGCCCTAAAAATAATAAATATTCAACAACTATTCAAAATCTTATAAAGGAAAAGAGAAATCTTAGAAGACAATGGCAACTACATCGCTCTCCTACCTTGAAAAGTCAACTAAACCACTGTCAAAGAACCCTTCACAGTGCTCTTTTGGAGGATAAACAGTCAGCTCTAAAGGCATATTTAGAAGGTCTAAATCCAACTAAATCCACGGATTATAGTCTTTGGAAAGTCACCAAAAAACTTAAAAACCCAACTAGATACGAATTCGTTATAGCGATGGTAATTGGGCTAGGTCCCATAAAGAGAAAGCAGAAGTTTTTGCCGATCACCTCGAAAGAGTGTTCACGCCTAATATTTCTAACTCAGACATAACTTTGCCAGTTATTGAAGACCTTGTTGTTTCCCCAATGAAAATTCGATTCTCGTCCTTAACTTCAGCAGTTAAAAAATTGAAAACAAATAAAGCCCCTGGCATGGACAAAATTTCAGGAAAAATGATTCGTGAGCTACCAACATCTGCCCTTAAACTAGTTTTATTCATTTTCAATTCTATCTTGCGAACTGGTTTCTACCCTAAATCATGGAAAATATCAGAAATAATTATGATACCTAAGCCAGGTAAGGGCGCTAGCAAGTATCATCTTATCGCCCGATAAGCTTACTTTCAACTTTATCAAAGCTCTTTGAGAAAGTATTTTTAAATGCGTTGACCCCATACCTAAACGACCACCACATCATTCCCGTTCATCAGTTTGGATTCCGAAAGGATCATGGCACCATAGAACAGGTTCATCGAATAGTTACTCTTATCAGAAAGGCTTTCGAGGACAAACTCTATTGCTCAGCACTCTTCATAGATATTTCACAAGCCTTCGACAAAGTCTGGCATGATGGGTTATTATATAAAATAAGCTCTTTGTTACCCCTAAATACCCACAAGTTACTGCGAAATTATTTAATGGAACGTTCATTTGTAGTAAAGTATAAAGACCACATCTCAGACTCAATAAAAATCACAGCAGGAGTTCCCCAAGGCAGTATACTTGGTCCTCTCATGTATATAATCTTTACTTCAGACATGCCTACTAATAACCTGTCAACTAATAACACGTCAACTTTTGCAGACGATACAGCGTTTATAAGCGTACATAAAAATCCAGTAATTGCTTCTAGTTGTCTGCAGGCTCATATTAAGGAACTCGAAAAATGGCTTCACAAGTGGAAAATAAAAGTAAATCCAACAAAGTGCGCACATGTTACTTTCACCTTGAGAAAGGGAAACTGTCCCAAACTGAAGATAAATAATATCGATATCCCTGAGCAAAATCACATAAAATATCTTGGTATACACCTTGATCGTCGCCTTACCTGGTCTCAACATATTGAATCCAAATCCACACAACTTAAACTTAAAACTTTACAGCTTCAGTGGCTCCTTTGTCCCCATTCTGCTCTCAACCTAAACTACAAGGTTCTACTCTACAAAGCTATCATTAAGCCAATATGGACCTACGGAATCCAACTATGGGGAACAGCTTCTGCTTCTAATATAGAAAAATTACAAAGACGACAAAATAAAATATTGCGGCTAATTACTGGTGACCCGTGGTATATTAATAACGTGATTATTCATAAGGACCTTAATATTCCATTTGTTCGCGACGAAATAAAAACCTTCTGCTCTAAATATGTACGAAAACTGGCAACTCATCCAAACCCTCTTGCACAGGATCTACTATGTTATAATGGACATATTCGCCTCAAGAGGGTCGACACATTGGCCCTCACGGAACCACATGAAAGATGAACATTTTACGCAACGAAAAATGGATTTTCTATTGCAATGGCAATAGACCCAGAAATTATTAGTTGATTTAAGATTTTAATACTTATTGTTATTTTCTGAAATAAGAAAGATCCAATAAATAAAGAAATAAAGTTAAAAAAAAAAAAAAAAAATACTCTTCTTGATATTTTCTTTGTGGATGACATTGTTAAAGTATTGCAATATGGTCAACTATCTGCATCATGTTTCTCACTACATGATTTAATTTTTTCAACATATGAGTTTAAATTAAACCATAAAATTGAATCTTTCTCCTATCGGGACTTCAAGAAAATTAACTACCAAATCCTTGAGGCATATTTTTCGTTAATTGCTTGGAACTCTATTTACTATATGCCATCTGTTGATGATCAATTAAGTTTTTTAGAGGAGAATATTTTATAACTATATGAACTCGCCGTTCCAATTAAATTCGGATCCAATAAGCATAGCACAAGACCGTGATTTACAGCATTAATAAAATCTCACATTGAAAAACTTAACTTAGCATATTCGCGATGGAAACGGTTTAAAACTATAGATTTAAAGGAAGAATTTTGTAGGGAGAGAAGAGAGGTAAATCGCCAAATCAAGAAGGCAAAGTTTGAATATTATGCTGAACGTTTCAGAAGTGCAGTAGATGGAGAAAAAACGTGGAAAACAATACGATAGAGAGTATTGGACATGCTTGGACGTTCGTCTTCAAAAAACCTTTAATTTGATACCCTTTTTGTCAAAGTTTTGTTTTTTTTTTTAATATAAGAAACAAACTCTTATTTCAAAAAAAATTTATATTTCACTACACTTCTTAACCCCTAAACGTGGCATTAGGCTGCTAAAAACAATACTTTTCTTTTATTTTTTCTCCTCTATAACAAATCCAAATTTCATTAAAATCGGAGGGAACCCACCGCAATAGATAGTATTTTTATATCGTTTCTAAAGAGGAGTTTCTTTTTTCCATATATGTTCCAATTATTGGAGTAAAACTAATGTGAATAAAAAAACGTATATTGCCAGAAAGCCCTATATTTCTATAAAAATACATAGATGGGGAAGTGTACGCCTGACTGCCAAATTTTTTGTGTGACTCTGAATTCTATCCAAAACCAAATCATGTTTTTTTGAGAAACTGTATCATATAAAAACATATATTATTTTGGATACTAAATATGTATATATAACGTCATATAAAATTGGATTATCTGTATGTAATTATAAATGCAATATACAATTATATACTGATCGATATGTAATAAGATGCAACTAATTATTACATCATATTACAATTTTTTGAGAAAGAAAAAATTATATATTTATACATATCATTATGTCCGGTTATATACACTGGTATACAAAAATATAAATGGGTATTTAAAATTATACATTAGTGTATACAAATGTTTTTACTCGGGTAAGGAATTGCTGTAATTACTAATGGTGTTTTCTTTTCTGACAAAAATGTTGCCTTTTTTGCACTTTGCTTTTGAATTACCTTTTTTGTGTTCTTTTCTAAATTAAGGGTAAAAATGTTGTCTAATAAAGTGCAAAAGTGCAACATTTTCCGCCCTCAAAAAATTTACGGGGTAGAGCGTTGCCCTGTTTTTTTTTATTTCATCAAAGCTATGTGTATATACTGCAATGTTGTTTGCCAGCAAACTCGCAACTTGGTGGCCTAGGGGGTACTATCCTGGCTTCTGATGAAGAAGGTCGCAGGTTCAAACCCCGGTTGGACCACAACATTTTATTTTTTTTTTTATAAAATTTTATTTTTTTGATAAAATTAAATTTTTTTTATAAAATTTTATTTTTTTTATAAAATTTAATTTTTTTTTGTAATTTTTTTTTTATAAAATTTTATTTAGTTTTTAAATAATTTGCTCTGTTATTTAGTATTTACTAGTTTTTACGCTACCAATAAATAAAAAAATTTACAATTTTTTCTTAATATGGATGAAAACTTCTAAATTGAAAAAAGAAAGAGATTAGTTATAAAAATCACTTCACCTTGGCTGGGATTTGAACCTGGCCATCCCGAGCCAAAGGCAAGCATCACAGCCACTAGGCTATAATATAGTAGTAGCTAGAGTAAACAATATTGCATATACATACACATGTGTTTTGAATAATGCAAATAAGTGATTTTATTGTTCTATTCTGATTGGAAAAATGTAGCATTTTATTGGGGTGAGGGCAAAATTTTTAAAATTTTACACTTTAACAAGGCAACATTTTTTTACAGAAAAGAAAACACCATAAAGCTCAAACCACATAGTGGAAGTGCCAGTGGACAGTGGCAGTGCTGTCAAACTTTGTTCTTGAATTTCGCGAAAACGATTTAATATTTTTAAAAATTTCTTATCGCGTTTTGTTTAAAAACAGTTCTTGTTTATTTAGAACCTTCTCTAATTTCTCGGCAGTGACAAATAGAGAAGATACAATAAACTGCTTTATCGACAAAACGTAGCACTGCGGTCGACACTGAATTTATGTGGTTTAGGCTTAAGTCTTTCAAGGTATCTTGAGCTAAGTCTTTTAATTTCTTCTCTAACCGTATACATCTGTAAGTCTTTGTGAATATTGTTGTTATTTACGTACCATGGTGCATTTGTTATTAACCTAAGTTTTTTATTGGTATCTTTAAAGAATTTCAATATAAGAATCAATAGCCGAACCCCATAGCTGTATTCCGTAAGTCCAAACAGGTTTTTATATTGTTTTATAAAGCAGAAATTTATTTTCCATAATTAATTCAGATTTTGGATTAAGAAGCCAACACTTTCGCCTTGTTTTTATTTGTAATTGTTAATTTTTTGCTTTAATGTGATCTTTCCATATAAGGCGACTCGTAGCACGAGCGGCCAAAAGTATACACATACAACTGTTGTATTTCGAAAAATGTGTTTCCACATTTGATAATAAACTTTTTAGTTAAAATAAATCTGAAAGATTTTTGAAAATAAGTTAATTATTAAAAAAGTTATGCTGGTTCAAAGTCATTCTTGTTTAGTGTGTGTTCAACTTTATGCAAATATGTAGAAATTTAGGCATACTTTAAAGGGTTAATAAAACCATATGTGTCGATAATACTGTTTTAATTTATAATTTCTATTTAGATACATAATAAGTGCGTTCCCGTACGTTCCCAATGTTACCGAAATTTACCCAAAGTTACCGAAATTTACCCAAAGCGTTCCCGTACTCGAAAATTGGGTAAATGAGAGCGCTAATGAGAGTGTATTAGTGTGTCTCTTTTTACCAAAATTTACCCAGACTCTTTCTTCGGGTAAACTTTGGTAAAACAGCTAATGTAAATATAAACAAAAACAATTATGAAAATAGATTTAAAATTTTAATTAAATAAAGAAATAAGCAAAAGAAACTTGTTTTTTATAAGAATTAATTGAATAAAATCAAAAATAACTTTCAAATGCGAATAAATATGGGTATTTGTGGCAATTTGCAAACTGAAAGTATACGCATTTTCCCATTAGTGATGGGATTTGTGGCACAATCTAAGATTGATTGCTACAATGGCACAACCGATACTATTTTGGCACATTTTAGTTATCTACAAAATTTAATAGAAAATGGGTTTAAAAATAACGACTCTTTAAAAATTCTTTAATTTTTAGTTTCTGAGCATTCATTCATATTAAAATACCTTTTCAAACAAAGCAAAACTAAAAAGTGTCATCGAAGATATTACCAAATAACCCATAGAATTTTAAAAATTCAAATGATTTAAATTTAGGTCAGAGTTTCGAAATAATTAATTTAAGTTTAATTCATGAAAAATTTAATTCAGTTTTAGAAAATGTTTTTATGTACGCCATTACGAGTAACCATTCCTAAAGAATTCATTCATTGGCTGCATTTCCAAATCTTTAATAAGAATCATATGAATTTCATTTATCATTTTAATTGAATGAATTCAAGAAAGTTTTAATTCATTAGGTTAGAATTCATTCAAAATAGTATTAATTCCATAGGAATGCGATTACGAAATGAAATTAAAGTTGAATTACACGAAATGAAATTAAAGTTAAAACACGGGGTACTGAGTGAAAATTGAGTTTTGGCACAATTAAGGCCCTTTTGGCACATTTTAGTCACACACTTTTAAGTCCCATCACTATTTCACATTATTCTTTGAAATAAGATTTTGGGCTAGAAAAGTGGTTTTTTGTGTTCCCGTACTTTTGGGTAATTTTGTCATTTTGTGAGAGGATTTTGTGCTTACTCCCATTTTACAGAACTTTACCCAAAAAGTAAAGAAAAGCACCTAATATTAAAATATGTGAGTAATATTTTTGTTAATTTTATATTGATCACATGAATTTTACCGTTATTCTGAATGTAAACCAAAAGAAAGAGTAAAATTTATTGCAATTACAAACTTTAGCAGACTTTCAAAAAAAAGACCTAAAAAGACCATTCTAATTTTTTAATATATTATTATGGAAGGTATTTAAATTTTAAAAATATTAGTTTTGTCTACCGATTCTTGCAGCTAGCATTTTTATGTTTGTTTTTTCAGTATCAAGACAAGTTAAAATTCGTGTTTTTTTTTAATATTTAACGCAAGCACAGCCCACAATTGGATGTACAAAATGAAATTAAATGTTTTTTTGGAGAATTCCTATAAGACAAAAACTGAAGCGAAAAAATTAAGGAAATATATTTTATAGTTACCAAAATAAAAACGTACTGGTCAAAATCCCACAGGATACTAAAACATTGTAGAATTCCTATAGGAATATTATCAGAAGAAGCCGTTGAAACTACCCATAAGGTATTCAGAAATACTCGATTAAATCATGCAAGAAAAAACTGCAGGGAGTATTCTAATAAGGACTTAATCGAAAGAATTATTTTACAAACCGAATCCAAGTTGTACATTTCGAGAGAAAAAAAATAATGCAAACACTAGAAACTACGACGAAATAATAGAGTTTGTTATTACAGAACAAAATGCAGCCAATTGAGTAAAACACGATACTAGTTTTTCTGAGTGTGATAGCTTCAGTGATTAGAAATATTCCTTATTATTTGTTTTGAATTTTTATTTATTAATAAAACCTTTCTAAATTTTAATAATATTTTGCGATTTAATGTAGTTTTGATATCGTAGTGTCCTGTGGAAGAAAGTTTTTGAAAGTATATTTTTAATTTCTGGATATATAAAGAGAACTCGAATCCTTTCTAAAAGGATATTTTTAAGACAAAAGTATTCTTACTGTAAATTAAAAAAAAAAATATCGTTAGTATCAATATCGTAATCAGTTTAAAATTTCACGAATAAGAATTTTGGCTTAAAAAAAAGGATATGCTTAATCTTGGTGTATCCGTGCTCTAAATTGGATAAAAAAAATTTAGTCGCATTAAAAATATCTTAAGTGTTTTCTATACAAACAAATCTTTGAGCAATTGTCATTTTTTTCACTTTTTGTTGACTTTTCTTAAAAAGGACATTTTTGAGCTATACGTATCCTTGCTCCGAATTGAACAAAATTTAGTGGAAAAATTAGGGGCATTATAAGTAATTCATACACAAAATTTCAGTAAGTATCAATATTTATTTCATTTATTATGGCACTTTTTAATTTCAGGATATATGGGAAGGACACGAATCCTCGCACGGATTTTTAGCAAATTTAAATCTTTGTATATCTGGTCAATATAAAGAAGCTTGTCAAATTTTATTTTCCTACGACAACTCCTTCTATTTTTGGCCGCTCGTTTCCACACTGTGCGACGGTCGAGGTACAGACCAGTCACAAGTCTCTTGTGGGGGCAATTTTGAAAATTGTTTTTTTTTAGTTGGAAAACACTTATTTAAAAAACAAAAATATCGGGTCACAATTTATTTTTAAATTTTCACAAAAAATATTTTTTAACGCCATTTGGTTTGGCCATACACCACTTGTTGGACGTTTTTGGTCTTCGCAGCGCACGGTTAACGATTTTATGAGCGACACTTTAGGTACAAAAGACAATGTAAAGTCTGACGGAAAATTCTAAGATATATTTTTCATCAAAAACTTTAATATTTGATACGTATTAGACTTCCAAAAGAGATGGGTTAACAATGCCCAAAAAAGTTTATATTACATAACTTATAAACTATCCGCTGAAAATATATCAAATCAACAATTGAAATATACGCACTCTATTTGAATTGTATCAAACTTGCTATAACTTAGAATACTTTGTATAGCTAAGATAACCCTCAAAAATTGGTATTCAATTTGTGGAAAATTATCAAATTTGCTAAAAACTTTCTTTACATATGTCAGATTAATATGTAATACTACTATGTTATGCAACCCTGTGAGATGAACACAACGATGTATAGAACGAATATAGAAGAGTCGTGACGAATACGCCATCTTGACTAAACGCGAATTTATTCTAACCCTCAAGTTTCCCATAGATTGACTAAATTAATATATTTAAATCGTGTAATAAATTTATCTTTAATAAATAGATAATCGTTTTTCATTAATACGCAAGTACAATTAGTTGACAATTCTCAGAAGTGGGATCTGAATTCTTAGAGGACGCTATGGAAAATTTACGTACACTTACTGTGAAGCAACTGCAAGCGAAATGCAGAGAAATTGGAATTTCATGTACAGGTAAAAAGAATCAACTAATTGAACGCATTGAAGCACACCACGTAAAGGATACACGAAATGTCACGAAATCGCCGGATTTGTCAGACCGAGTCTTACAATTGGAAGAGCTTGTGGCAAACATGCAAACACAAGCTGATCGTTATGGACCATTGGATTTCGATCCGAACGTTGTATCATCGCCTTTGGAAACGTATACGACGCCTCAAGATTCACCACCGAACGCAAACAGTGTTTCTTTCCACGGTTTTACAACGGCATCGTCGGTCTCACCAGCTCGTTCACAAGCGCACGTTAATCCGACAACGGCATTATACGCATCTACACAGCAGTCGAACCCGATAGCTTCGACTAGTGCAGCACCACGTTCCGTCGGTGGCCATCAATACGTAAACCATGATGGTCATTATAAAATTACGTCTACAGCTCCGTGCTATGTTACAACGCCAATGGTAACAACGAATAATTTTCCGTCGTACTACAACGTTCCACCTGTACCGACAACCAACGTTTATGTTCGAAATATACCGGCAACTTCTGCCTTCGTACAACATGCAACGCCAGCGGCAGCTTACGCTCTACCGCAGAACAACTATGTTCAAGAAATGCTGCCACCAACGTCTTACGTCCCGCAAATGCAAACGCAAATTTATAATCAACGTCCATTTGTATCGTCTAGTGGTGCAAACGTAATGCCACCACCGTTTTCTTCAATACAACCCGTTGTACAACTTAACGTGAACAGGGGAAATCCCTACGGCCATGTTAGAGAGATAATTACACTTTTGCCTGATTTCAATCCTTCGTTGGATGAATCTGTTAATTCGTCGCAATTTTTAAAACGTGTCGAAATTTTGAAGTCTGCCTATTGTTGGGATGATCAGTCCGTAATATTTGCCGTTCAACAGAAAATGAAAGGCCCTGCGTAATTTTGGGTCGGTTCATTGCAGGAAGTATTTTTGTCTTGGTCACAATTTACTAGTAAATTTCTTTCAGATTTTCCGTATACTGAAAATGCTGCTGATATACATATCAAAATGTCTACGATGATACGACGACCACATGAGACTCCTTTGGAGTATTATTATAAAATGTACGCTTTTGGTGTAAAGGGTGGCCTAACTGAACCGGCTATTGTTAGACATGTTGTTAATGGTATCAACCTCCCGGATTTGAAGAGAAAAATCTCAAACGAGTACGCAACGTGTAATAAACTTCTCAACGACATAAGCAGTTACTGCAACTACAACGAAATAAGAACACCGACAATAACAGTTCCTAATAAGCCGAAGAGGAACGTCTTTGACAGAAACCCGAACGAAAACCCCACAACAGCCACTGGAGCCACCAAGAAAGAGGGTAACACACTGTTGAGTAAAATCAAGTGTTACAATTGTTCCAACTATGGCCATTATTCAGCTAAATGTCCAGAACCTCAGAAAAGGGTTCGCTGTGCTAAATGTAATCGTACATCACATAATACCATTGATTGTAAAGCAAAACTGAACGAAAATGCAAATGTAAACAAAATTGTTCATAACAGTCCGAAGCCGACGAAAAAACTTTTCAAAGCCGTCCATATAAACAATGTTGAAACTGAAGCGTTTATTGACCCTGGTAGTGATTATAGCTTAATAAGAAAATCGTTAGCTACGCAAATTGGTAACACTATTAAATGCAATTTGGATTTAGGTGGTTTTGCTGGAGGTGAATATACCAGTACTGAAAAAGTGCTCGTGAATTTGACAATTGATGACACCGTTTCGGAAGTTAAAGTATTTGTGGTAGAAGACTATCTGTTGGAAAGAGATTTACTTATTGGTAATGATATAATATGCCAAAAAGGAAAACGTACTATTATAGAAGGGGACAAATGTTGGGTCCAGAATATAAATGCAATTGATACAAGGAAATCTTTGACGTCCAATGAATGTAGACGACTTCGGACAGTCCTTGATAAGCGAAGGGCTTGGTTTGCTGAAAATATAAGCGAATTAGGAAAATGTAACTTGGTTAAAATGGAAATACAAGTTACCGTATCGGTACCAGTATGTTCTAAACCGTATCGAATTGCATTTGCGAAGCGTCCCATCGTATCCGATATTGTTCGAGATCTCCACGACAACGGAATTATACGAAAATCGAATTCACCTTACGCCTCGGGTATAGTTCTCGTGGAAAAGAAGAATGGGGAAACCGTTTATGCGTTGACTACCGTCAGCTGAATAAAATCACCGTGAAGATACCGTACCCCATGCCAGTAATGGATGAACATTGCGCTCAATTGTCTGGAAACCGTTTCTTTAGTACCCTTGATTTACGCATGGGCTATCACCAAATTGAAATTGAGGAAAAATCTAAAAAGTTTACTGCGTTCGTAACATCCGAAGGTTATTATGAGTACAACCGCATGCCTTTCGGACTCGTTAATGCACCGGCTGTGTTCCAGGCCTTAAAACCGTATTGTGGAATTAATGGAGCCGGGTGAAGTATTGGCATACCTAGATGACGTAATAATTCCCAGTAAATCTGTTGAAAAGGGTATTGAGCGCTTAGATCGGTTTTTGAATATCCTGGAGGATAGTGGTTTGACGTTACGCTCGGACAAATGTAATTTTCTTGCAGAAGAAATATCTTACTTGGGACACACCGTAAGTGTGTCTGGTATAACACCTGGGAATGACAAGGTGAGCGCTATCAAAAATTTTAAAATACCAACGAACATTACAGAGGTCCGTCGATTTTTGGGCCTGACTGGATTTTTCCGAAAATTTGTTGAAAACTACTCTATCATATCACGACCACTCACAACCTTGCTGAAAAAGAGTGAGGAGAATAATTTTGTATGGGGTGAACCACAGAACCAATCGTTTCGTGAATTAATCGAAGTTCTATGCAACAAGCCCGTACTTGAAATTTACGACATGTCGGCACGACACGAGGTGCATACAGATGCGAGCAGCCTAGGACTAGCTGGCGTACTGCTACAGTGCAGTGGTGATGATAAATTGCATCCAGTATTTTATTTCAGCCGACATTGTTCCGATACTGAGGCAAAATACCATAGCTATGAGTTGGAAGTTCTAGCTGTGGTGGAAACGCTGGAACGTTTTCGTATTTATCTATTGGGTAAACACTTCCGTGTAGTGACCGACTGTGCGGCAATTACTAGGGTCAAAACGAACAAGGAGTTACTGCCAAAAGTGGCCCGATGGCTTATGAAATTGTTGGAATTTGATTGCGAATTTGTCCATCGTGAAGGCTCACGTATGACTCATGTCGACGCTCTGAGCAGATCACCTGATTTGCCAGCTAAGGAACCAGAACCGGCTGGCTTCATCTTGAACGTAAACGTGAAAAGTGAGGACTAGATCTTTACTATGCAACTTAAAAATGACAAACTTAAGGATATAATTGGTGTCCTACGTGCCGAAGTAAAATCAGATCAATTCCGTCAATTGAAATCTGATTATGTTTTGCAGAATAACCGTCTTTACCGTAGAACGAAAAATGGTTTAAGATTTGTAGTACCCAAGGCTGTACGATGGCGGATTGCTGAACATTGCCATGACGATATGGGTCATTACGGCCTCGAGAAAACTCTCGAGAGAGTTCAACTCACGTTTTGGTTTCCCCGTATGAGGAAATATGTACAGGAATATATAGCCGCTTGCATTGAGTGTTGCTATAATAAGGCCAAGGGTGGTAAACCGGAGGGTAATTTTCATTATGGTGTCCTAGAAACCCCTCCCCAAAATCGAATATTGGCGGCTGTACAGGATGATGTAACTTCGGAGTGTACTATATCAATTGAAGAGAAACGAAAGTTAGCTGCCCAAAACATTCAGCAGGAACGAGAACGATGGAAGAAGCGATTTGACAATAGACACTGCCGTCCTACCATATATGATGAAGGTGATTTCATCCTCGTTGCAAACGAACCCCAGGCTACTGGCGATTCGCGTAAATTGGAGCCTAAGTACCGTGGTCCGTACATTGTCGCAAGAGTTCTTGGAAACGACAGGTATTTAATTGAGGATATACCGGGCTTGCAGATCACTTCACGGAAGTTTTGTTCCGTTTTTAGTTCTGACAAACTGAAAAGATGGTGCGAAACATCGCCCGAAATTGATAGCGATGATGACTGTGACGTCGAGGACGACTTGGAGTCAGGTTTGGCCGAGCTGTCAGATTAATATATAATACTACTATGTTATGCAACCCTGTGAGATGAACACAACGATGTATAGAACGAATATAGAAGAGTCGTGACGAATACGCCATCTTGACTAAACGCGAATTTATTCTAACCCTCAAGTTTTCCATAGATTGACTAAATTAATATATTTAAATCGTGTAATAAATTTATCTTTAATAAATAGATAATCGTTTTTCATTAATACGCAAGTACAATTAGTTGACACATAATTGTGTCTAACTTTTGTATTATTTTAGCTATGTGACTGTTTAAATAAATCGCTTTAAAGCTTCTGAAATCGTGCTTAAAGTTGGTCCCCAACTCATTCTCTAATTTTATAATTCCTGATTTATTAAAACAACTTTTAAATTTTTGAGAATTTTTCTACAATGAATTAATTGCTTCTATCTTTTTATTTTTGGAGCCATGATTGAGCTACGTGAATAATTATTATTTTGAAATGGACTTTAATTATTTATCGTTATCAAAGGTCTGAAATCATCTTATCTTAATCCGCGGTTCGGTATGCTTTATCGTAGCTTTTTAATATTTTTGTATTAGTACTTAGTTTTTAATCAATGACACTATCAAATATCATTTTGGTACTCCTTTTAGTTCCTGAGTTATTTGCAAAAGTGTTAGAATTTCTAGATCATAATACATACAGTAGTTTTGATTTAACTTCCTTTTTCTTCAGTGCACATTTGCTATAACTGCACATAATTTTGATTTCGTTTCTATTTTACAAAATTATGTACGCAATTGTCTTCTTTAAGTGCAATTTTTGTACCTGCGTATTTATGATAACTGCCTCATATTTTTGGCACTTTTACATTATTTACATAAAAAAGATCACCGTTAGCTGCCTCTTGTGTTTTGTTTTTCAATTCTAAGCAAAAAAAACACACATAAAATAAATGTGTTGTCAACTTTTTCTGTGACAAAAATATCCTACTTAAGGTTGCGTTTACACTTGCATCGAAATCCCGAGATTTCGCTATTCACCACTCTCAAAAAACAATGAAGAAAAGCATATAAACATTAAATTTTTAGAAAATGGATTTATTAGACCCAACTATGTGTGCTTTATTAAAAATTGCACATATATATGCTTTTCTTCATTGTTTTTTGAGAGTGGTGAATAGCGAAATGTCGGGATTTCGATGCAAGTGTAAACGCAACCTTAGTCGTTTTTTAACCATAAAAATTGCAAGATCTGGTGCAAAGCACAAAGTTGTCATCATTAGCTTCATTTGTTTTCAGTCTGTATTGGTATACCTGCACATTAAAGCAGGTAAACAATTTGACTTAGCTGCGTTTTTGGCTTACCTGCACAAAAATTCTTGCAAAAGTTGGTTGTGCAGCTAAGTCAAAATTACTGTAGTACTTAATTAAAAAAAAATTAGTTTGAGTTTTCAGCATTTGTATGAAAAACTAAGGGGCCAATAACATTACCACCATTATAAGATTTGGCAGGCAAAAATAAATTATTAAGGAACAACATATATTTTTTCAGAAATTTTAAAGAATCCATTTTTTGATATATGGCGGTTTAAATCGCTGATTTCATTAAATTAATCTTTGAAAATTGTGAAAATTTTATTTTCTTTAGTACTTAAATAGCGATTTCAAAATTTAAATTATACTACAATAACTCTCGTGACTTAAGCCTTTCAAAAGATATAGATAATTTGGGTAAATCAAAATCTGGATTAGTTTGGTTAGTTTTAAATATACATACACGCAAAAAATTAGCGTATGTTAAATTATACAACCATGCTTGGTAAAAACGATTTCCTACAGAATAAAATACTTTTCATTAGCTTAGTTTAAATCAAACCATTAAATTTTTATACAAATTACCTAAAAATATAATTTATAAATTCTTTTGTACATTATGTGAAATCACTTTCTTTTCTTATCTATTTAAAAAATTGTCAATATTTAGTTATATTATGGGAAAATGATAAAAAATTTTATGTATGAGACCCAAAATAAACTTCACTTATTTTACAATTCACTTATTTGTTGCCAGATGTTTGTAAAATGTGTATAATTCTTAAAAATAGCAATAAAATTGCCAAAGTTGAAAATTGTTAAAAAAAAAAGAATATAAAACAATATACCAAAAAGTAGATGCCAAAAGTGAAAAAGTTAAGAAAATGAAAAATAATATAAAATTTTATGCTAAATGTCATATGGAATTGTCGGTGGGTAAAACTAATGAACAATCTCAAACGGATATGGCTTTATATTCACATAAGACACAACTATCGGTGCGTTTACAAATTTATCGTCCACATTTTCATCAATGGGTTCACCTAAAACTTTTCGGTTAGTAAAACTATTATATAATCAAATTAAAATAGTTAATAACTTTTATTATTATTTGCAGTGCAGTTTAAGTTTTTAACAGTTTGATGCCATCTAGAAATGGTTGGCTGATTATCCGGAATGTGCTGATTGTTATTTTTCATGGTTGCTGCCACAAGCTAGGGCTAATCAACATGTTTTAGGCTTGAAGACTATTATTTATATGCCCCAACGATTAAGACCGGAAAAGGAATTAGTATTAAAAATAGGACAGGCTGACAATGCTTTGTTTGGAAATTAAAATTTTAGTTTTTATATTGTAATTAAATAGTTTTCCAAATTTAATATTTTAAAGCAAAAGTGAAGATTATAATGCTTTAATTTGTATCCAACTATTAATACCAGTAATAATTATAAAACAAATAATTAAATAAATTAATCAAATTGTTTTAATAAGGGAGAAGGAAAGAGCTAAATACTTTAGCTTAAGTTTAATAAATTAGTGCTAACAATTCCAAAAACTAAATAAGAAAATCGGGTAGAGTTTGTCCCACAAACATTCACCACTGCTGCCATAAGTTCGTCGTTGACAACACCTGCAGTACCAAATTGTACTACGAACATCGCCACTAGCGGTGGGTATCAACCACGAATGCAGCCTACATGGCCGAACGTCTTAGCTCATCCTCATGGTGCGATACTTACGTCATTGCCTGCAAATACTTTGACATGTCTTTCGACACAAACCAAAATAGCTTTCGTCAACAAAATTTATTTAATTCTGCCCCACAACAATTTATTCATTGGCATCCAATGTCATCTACAACCAATTTCACAAATAATACACAAGCAAACGCGGCTACCTGCCCACCATCTTATGTTACACCACCACAAAGACTGCAACAAAGTCATATAAATGCCCGGCAATCTCTTCCAAAAGAATTGCCGACATTTTCTGGCCTACCAGAAGA
The DNA here is from genome assembly GCA_949987735.1 of Leucophora obtusa. NCBI lineage: Eukaryota > Metazoa > Arthropoda > Insecta > Diptera > Anthomyiidae > Leucophora > Leucophora obtusa. The sequence goes on along the minus strand of OX465295.1, from coordinate 239,759,744 downwards.
ATGGCCAATTTTCTCCTCCACTTACGAGTGGTCGACTGCTGCTTGCGCCTTCACAGAAACTCTCATCCGCCTCCAAAAGGCTTTAAAGGGAGTAGCCTTACATAACGTCCAGCATATGCTAATTCATCCCTCAAATGTTCCTGGTATTATGCAGGTACTTCTTATGTTATATGGTCAACCTGAAAAGATTATAAATTCCATAAAAAATAAAATAAAATTATCGCCAAAAGTGAATGAAAATAACTTAAAAACACTTACCTCTTTTGCTATTGATGTCCGTACTCGCATTTCCAGCCATTTATTTGATGAAATCAACAATTCTTCATTTCTTCTTGAATTGATACAAAAACTGCCACCATCATATCAAATGCAATGGGCAGCTCAAAAATTACAGCTGATTCAACAAAACAAAAAACCAAATTTGTACGAATTTGACAATTGGTTTTTTAAAATTGGTATAATGCTTAGCTAGCAGTATAACGTTGGTCAATCAAAAACAAGAAGTAGAGAAAATATAATTGCAAACACAATTCAAACAACAACAAACAAAAAATCTTTTCTACACTCTCATAGTGAAACCAAATGCATTGTGTGTGGCAACAACAACAATAAATGTAAAATAGTAGTTAATTGCCTTATCCATCGATAAGTATGATGGATCGTGGTGAAAAATGGTGTATAGTAAGAAAGCACAATTAATGTAAATATTGTTTATCAAAACATACTGGTGAATGCAATAGAAAAAATAAGTGCGGTAAGGAGGGATGTGAATTTTTTCACCACTCATAATTGCATCGTTATTCTATGCCGGTAAATAAAGAAAATAAAACTGAAACAGAAGTTATAAACAACAGCCACATAACTGAGATTAAAACTTTTATTTTGTTTAAAGTAATTCGTATTAAAATATATGGGAAAAATAAAGTTTTAGAAACATTCGCATTTATAGACGAAGGATCAGCATCAGCCTAATGAATGAATGTTTGGCTAAAGAATTAGAAATCAGTGGCGTGCCAAACCCCTTATGTTTGCGGTGGTCGGGAGGTATTGAAAGAAAGGAAAATAGTTCACAAAAACTTAAAATTTCTATTTCAAACACTAATAAAAGTCAATTTGGCTTAAACGTTTATACAGTTAATTCATTAAATCTGCCTGTGCAATCGCTGGACTATGATTCAGGGATGATAAATGAGATTTTCAAAATAGTAACAACCTGCTTAAAAAATAGTACTTTTTCGACATCCATAGTACCAAAAAATTATTTTTGTATTCTACACCACTCCATTGGTGTATTGCGCTAGTCCTTATGTTGTCGGTTCTTCTGTCCATATAAAATTAACGATCTTTATAATCAAACTACAGGTCGCATTTTAAAAGATAATTTGCTGAAATTTTGGTAAATAAGTTTGTACTTCATCGATTACTAATTCTATTGAAAATGGTTTAAATCGGTCCATGTTTTGACCTAGTAATCATGAAGAGGTTCTATCTTTTATTAAATGTATTGGTATTTAATGGTAAAACCAAATCAAAGCGATTTTATACGATTTTTTTCACGTGACCTATATAATTTTATTCGTTAATTAGGTAGTGATCATTGTGGGCAAAGACCAAGGCTCAAATTTGGCTCACGGTTTTTTTTTTTACAGCGTTTCGCATACTCGGAAAAGTTTGAAAAATTACAAATATTTTATTTTTTCCCGTGTTTTTTTATTCTTTGCTATTTATTCGCTATCTAGACTTAACTATTAGACTAGTATCTAGGAGTATGACTCGGCTAGAAAACCAGCGTGTAAAGTTAAATTCACCTTATTTTTAATATTTTTGTGTAGGTACATTGAGTGGTCCAAAAAAACATGAAAGTTGGAATTCGCGATCTCCACAATGTTGCCCCTATTCCTTAACGTCTAAACACTCTCTGTGACAAATTTCAGCTAAATCTGCTTTTATTTAGAGGTAGCAGAAAAAGTTGTCTTTTCATAATTAGTAATTTATCTCTAGAGTAATTTATACAAAAAGTAGGATTGACTTTAAATTTAATTATATCTTAACCTGTACGCTATTATTTAACAATTTTTTTCTAAATCTGGTCTTAATTAATGTGAACAAAAGGAATTTGAAATCAAAACTTAAAAAAATTAAGTAACTTTTAAGTAATTCGCGGGTTTATTAAAAATTATACAAAAAAATACATATTTTAGTTAAAATTTCAAAATTTTCCGAAAAGATGTAATTAAAAATTCAACTTGTGTTTGCCTTGTATGCGCAAATTTCTCGAATCTGCTCTTTATTTTAATGAAAATTATGAATCAGCCATCGAAATTTAAAAAAAATTTGTGGTTTATGAATTATTTGCGGTTTTTGAAAATTTAAAAAAACTCAAGTTTTTTGAGGTATTTTCCTAATTACCTGTAAACGGTGTTATCGAAAAATCCAATTTGTTATAATTTTGCAATTTACTTACCAAGGGCCTTCATTATATATTTATAACACTGGTTTTAATTTTAGAAAGGATAACAGATATCCTTGCAAATTAAATTGTACTTTTTTTAATATTTCCCTATTATTTAGCTTGCTATAATTTTATTGCTACCAAAAATCCTATCTCACATAATAGGACATTCCACAGATATATAGTAATGGCAAAAATAAATTTTCATATTGGTAAATATAAGAAAACATCCTGATCAAAGTTGAACATTTTTTGTATGGAATTTTCAAATTTCGCGAAATCCGCGACTTCGATTTCAATTTAGATTTCATATTCGTAATGTACACCTAAAAATATATTAGATTTGATATGTCGCGATCAGGCGCGGATACAAGGGGGGGGCTATGGGGGCTTATTGAAACAGTTAATAATTTTTTGCAATTTAACAAATTTTTTGATTAATTTTACTTAAGAATTAATATTTAGGGCCAGTTTTATTGTCAAAATAAAGATCAATCTCAAACGAAATTACTTACTTATGAAAACAATCGTGCTTAGTTCTGACTATAGAACTGGGCCTTATATTTAAAGTTAAAACAAAAGTTTTTTTTTGTTTTGAAATTTAAGTGCACTACTATTAAAATCTCTTAAATGAACTTCTTAATTAATTTTTTAAATTTCATGGTCTTAGGATCACCATCACCAACCGTAAGTAATGCTCAGAAACACCTTAAAAAATCGGAAAAAATGTCACTTAAGTATTTGCTTTTATTTAAGTGTTTACTATAATATTAGCTCGTAGATTTTTTGATATAAAAATTCTCATATTTATAAAAAAATCACACATCTAAGCACAATTACCCCATTTAAAATATTTTTAATGCTTTTTCGTATTATTTCAAAGAAATTGCAGACAAATTGAATATCAATTGCATATTTGCTAGTGTTTTAAAGTTTTTTTTTTTATTCGGAATAAACTGGTGTTTTTAAAAAATTATAGTTTTTCATTAAAAATTTGTATTGAATTTGACAAGTAAATAGAAGTGGTTTTTAAAAACTACTATTTTTTGGTTAATTGTAAATGTAGCATTAAAATAATACGTGCCCTTGCTAAAATAATACATTTTATAATAGAAAAGTAAGAGGTTACATATCTTAACTTGTTCTTAGAAAACTCATTACCGGGTAATAGTAGGAGGTTTGTTACTTGGATTTATGGCGTCGTACCAAATATCCGAATTTTATTAGGATTGGAAGGAACCCATCGGGATAGTTTCTTTAATAGTTGTTTACTTTTGTAAAATTTAAAATATTTTTTTCAAGATGAAAACCTTTTAAATTTTAGGACATTCTTCTTGAAAAATTATTTTTTTATATAAAAGTTGCAATAATAATGGCCAGTTTTATAGTCAGAACAAATATTGATATTTGTTTATATATTTTGTTCTCAGATCGTTTTTTTTTCTTAAACATTTCTTAAATCAGAAATTTTCAAAGACCCTAGTTCTGACTATAAAACTGCCCCTTAAGCACTTCTTCTAAATTAAACCTATTAGATTAGGAAAAATTGTTGTATTCGAAAAACTCTTTGACACTGAAACAATTTTTATATTCTAGATTTGATATGAAAGTTGTAGTATTTGGAATAATTTTTCTTATAAAACTTAACAGGCACTGCAAAAAATTTTACAATTTAGGGCACATTCCTATTATCATATTCTGATAATTTTTTCATATCAGAATCCCCACTCTGTTTCCTATTAAAATATTATTTAGGATGGGTGCGAACTGGCTAAATAAAATCTAAACTGAATCCAGGTTTCCAAAATTCTATGAAATTTGAAAAAGTTTTAAAAAAATTTTCAAATATATTTTAAATCCTTTTGTCAATTTGTATTTAGTTTAGAATATATTTAGCCACCTCGCACAGGGTCTTAATTATACCCTACACCACTACGTGGTCAGGGTATTACAAGTTTGTGCTGATGTTTGTAACACCAAAAAATATTGGTCCTAGACCCACCTTATAGTATACCGATCGGCTCAGAATTTTTTTTTATTTCGATTTAACGACGTCCGTCTGTCCGTCCGTCCGTCTGTCTGTCTGTCCATGCATTCTTGTAAGCAATCGTATTAAATTATTCGAATAACGAATAATTCGAATAATTTAATACGACTAATCGAAATTGGTAAAAAATTAATAAAATGTTTTAAAAATATATATTTTTTATTAAAGTAAATATGGGATTTTATTAAAACTTATTTAACAAATTGTAAAAAACATCTTAAATATCAAAGAAAAAATAAAAACTTCAACAGTAGTGAGCACTCTGCATTCATAATATCCTTTAGCAAAGGATATTATCCCAAGCCATAGGATTCGAATTAATAAATGGCAAATTAAAGGTGTTTTTCATTTGAAAAGTAAGACAAAGAAATTTACAAATAAGTTGTTAACAAGATTATAGACAAAATTAGTATTTATGAGTTCTAAATAATGTTTAATGAGAACTAATTAACCTTTTTTATATATATGAGCTTTTCAGAGCCCATTTCAGCTAACTCTGCTAGAAACAAATTTGTCAAAATTAATCACAAGGTTTTTTTTTAAATTTCCTGCGAAATAGTTGCTAAAATCAAATAAAGGGATGGAGGGACGGAAATGTGGAGGGAAAATCAATTCTCAACAGAATGTCTCTCTACTTTTATGTGTTTTATGAGTTGAATGCATACACTGAAAATATTATTACAGTAACTGACTGTAGTTTATTTAAAAAGTTATCCGTACATTTATTTTAAAATGATTATACAGTAAAAGTCAAAAGAAATATATTTTTCAACTGTTTTTGTTGTTTATTTAAAAAATAAATTACATATAAATACGGATTTTCTGTTACAGTTAATATTTTCATTTAAAATGCTTTGTTAAAAAAGAAACGAAATAAACTAAATATCATTTATTCTTACGGATTTTGTAGTTAATTTTTTGAAAGTTAAAATAACGAAATAAATGAAAAATCATTTGTTTTTTTAAGGATTTTGTAGTTAATTTATTAACATTTAAAAATAAATGAAAAGTTCTTTTGTTTTAAATGAAAATTCAGTAAACCGGTTTCCAAGTGATTTTTCATTTATTTTAAATTACATTTTCTGTTAATTTAAACTACAAACTCTTTTGAGTGTACGAAATAGATACAAATTAATCTACGAGTTGTTCTATTCTTCTTTTAGTAGTAGTTTTAGTGTAGTTCTCCCCGATTTGGATAAAATTTCAATATATTAAAGAGAGGACAGAAATAATAAAAATTTTTATAAAATATGATCTCAATTATAGCATTTTTTATTTTCACACTGAAAATATTATTACAGTAACTGACTGTAGTTTATTTAAAAAGTTATCCGTACATTTGTTTTTAAATGATTATTCAATTAAAATACAAAGAAATATAGTTTTTAACTGTTTTTGTCGTTTATTAAAAAAATTAATTACATATAAATACGGATTTTCTGTTACAGTTAATATTTTCATTTAAAATGTTTTATTAAAAAAAGAATTCCTTTTCGATTTCTAGGTCAGTTAAAAAAATTAAATAAACTAAATATCGTTTATTCTTACGGATTTTGTAGTTAATTTTTTGAAATTTAAAAAAACTAAATAAATGAAAAATCATTATTTTTTAAGGATTTTGTAGTTTATTTATTAACATTTAAAAATAAATGCAAAGTTCTTTTGATTTAAATGAAAAGTCAGTAGACCGGTTTTCAAGTGATTTTTCATTTAATTTCAGTTAATTTAAACTACAAACTATTTTGAGTGTATGAATTTTAGAAGAATTTCCGAAACTCTTTTTGTTCGTTTTTTAAATAAAATTATTAAAAATACAACAAATGTATGTATATTACTTTATATAACATTTTTTCGATTAATCAAATAATTTTAAAATTTTATTCGATTAATCGGTTAAGAAAAAAACCCGAATAATTATTTGAACGATTAATTGATTAATTTAAAATGTCGATTAATTGAATACCCTAGTCGATACCAATTCTTAATTTTTTTGAAGTTTTCAAGCGAAAATTTTAATAAATATAATTTATTGCGACTTTGCAATAACAAATACATGGGGAATACAGTCACAACTAAGAGTCGCAGACTTCTCGTAGGAATAGGCACGTAACGGTATTACATGGATGCATAAAATCGCTGAAATTGAAAAAAGTTTCAAATATCAGAAAAAATCGTCAAAACAAAAAAAATTTTAAATTTTAAAAAATCGTCAAAATTAGCAAAACAAACACCAAAAATGCCAAAATTAAAAAAAAAATTAAAAATAAAATATATTCTAAAAATTTTAAAATATAGTCAAAAATTAAAAAAAAATCGCGGAAATTGGAAAAAATTTAAAAAAATGGCAAAAATTTAAATAAAAACGCAAAATTTAAAAAATCATGCAGATTTTATAAAAAAAATTTAAAAAATCGACAAAATTTTAAAAAATCTTCAAAATTTATCGACATCGTCAAAATTATAAAAAAATCGCCATATTAAAAAAAATCGTTCAAAATTAGAAAAACGCCAAAATTTTAAAAATTTCCAAAATTGAAAAATTTTTTAAAAATTTTGAAAAAATCGTCCTACTTGAAAAAATTGTCCTAACTTGAAAAAATCGTCAATATTTGAAAAAAATTGCCCAAATGGTCAAAATTAAAAAAAAATTGTCAAAAATTAGACAAAATCGCCAAAATTATTCAAAATCGCCAAAATTGCAAAATATCGTAAAAAATTTAAAAAAATCGTCTTGAAAAATTGTCAATATTTGAAAAAATTACCAAAATCGTCAAAATTTCAAAAAGTCGTCAAAAATTGGAAAAATTTGAAAAATTGCCAAAATTGAAATAATTTATGAAAATTTTAAAAAAATCGTCATAACTTAAAAAAATCGGCAATATTTGAAAAAATTGCCCAAATAGTCAAAATTAAAAAAAAATTAGAAAAATTCGCCAAAATTGCAAAATATCGTAAAAATTTGGAAAAAATCGCCTTGAAAAAATTGACAATATTTGAAAAAATTACCAAAATTGGAAATAATCGGAAAAATTTCCAAAATTTAAAAACTCGTAAAAATTTGTGAAAATCGACAAAAATTATAAAAAATCGCCAAAATTTTTGCCTTGCTTTAAAACCGTTGTCCGTTTTCATTTAACTCATTTAGTTTAAAGATACTAGCGATATTACAAATAAAAGCCTATTTCTCTCTACGAGGCTTAGTTTTCGAGAAAAACGCGATTTTAAAATCTAGCAATGCAAGTCAAAATTTAGTTTCGGTATCGTGGTATTGGTAGTGGGTTTTGACCTTTGGTGCAGTCATTTTTCCTCTGGCTCTTCTAGTTTTCGAGATATGGACGATTAAAATTTTATTTAAGCGATTTTCGCACTTATCTTTCCAAAGATGACTCATTATGAGTTCCTTGTTCCAACACCGTTGTCCGTTTTCATTTAACTCATTTAGTTTTCGAGATATGGGCAATATACCATATAAAATACCTTTTCTCTCTACGAGGCTTAGTTTTCGAGAAACACGCGATCCTAAAATCTAGCAATGCAAGTCAAAATTTAGTTTCGGTATCGGGGTTTGTTGGTAGGTTTTGACCTCTTGTGTAAACAGCTCTTCTAGTCTCAGAGATATGGACGACTAAAATTTTATTTATTTTTTCACAGATGACTCAATTTTGGAAGGAAGCCATAAGGAAGCTGAATTTTTCACATATTGACAATTTTTTCAAAACGATATTTTCAAAAATTTTACAATTTTGGAGATTTTGTCTAATTTTTGACAATTTTTTTAAATTTTGACTATTTTTTCAAGTTATGACTATTTTTAAAAATTTTTTAATTTTGGCAATTTTTCAAATTTTTTCCAAATTTTTTACGATTTTTTGAAATTTTGGATTATTTTTAAATATTGCCCGACTAAAAAAGTTTTCATATAATCTTATATGATTTGATATAATTATAAATGTTTATATGTGTGGCTTTATATGACCATATACATTTATATTAACACTTTGGTTTTATAAATATGTTTGATATGACGTTATATATAATCATATGCGATTTGGTCTCCAGGCATATATTAAGAGATCTGCAAATATAGTCTATACATAATTATATATAATGGCGTATAAGCTTCTCTAAACAATCTTATATCAAAACATATAACAAAGTTAATATAAAATTGTAATAATTTTATATATAAATTTATCTGACATGATATCTAATTATACAAAATTTTATAAAGTTTAATTGCACTATAAAAATTAAAAAAAAACTCCGAAATTGTGGATCTGGTTTTGAAGTTTGCACTTTGACATATAACTAAATGTTTATAATTGAATTTAACATATATTTTCCAAATAGTTACCGAAATACTCTTTATTAAACTCAAAATAATTTTAAAGAAATAAAGGAATTTTTTTTTCATTGTGGAATTAAAGGTCGAAATAATTATTTTTACTTTTAAATTTAAAAATTAGACAAACATATGTTGAAATAAATATGGTTTAAGTTCATTTATTTTTCCGTAAAAAAAAAATTAATTGTGAAAGTTAATTTTTTATCATGTTGGTTTTTAATTTTTATTTAAAAAAATAAAATTTATTTTTTTTCGACCTCTTTAATTCATTAATTAGAAATTTATTAATTCAGTTCGAGGACTATTTCCTTATTATGAATTAACATAATAAGTACTTTTTTCAAAAACTGTTTTTTTCTCTTCATCAGGATACTCTCCTGACAAATACTTCACAGAGTTTTTGCTTTCAAAAAACATCTACACTTTCAGGAATGAAAAGACGATCGTTTCGGGGATTACGCCACCACTTTCTAAAGAAAACTGATGAAGGGGACCTGGAAAATCCCCGAAACGATCCTCTTTTCATTCCTGAAAGTGTAGAGGTTTTTTGAAAGCAAAAACTCTGTGAAGTATTTGTCAGGAGAGTATCCTGATGAAGAAAAATAGCAGTTTTTGAAAAAAAGTACTTATCATATTAATTCATAATAAGGAAATTGGCCTCGAACTGAATTAATAAATTTCTAATTAGTTAATTCAGTTATTTTATAAGAAAGATAAAAACTCTAACCTAGAAAAAGTTGTTCCGACAAATTTTTGTAATGTTTTATTTTGCCACCTATTTCCAAGTTTATTAGCAAAAGTTGTTCTAAACATTAAGCGTTAGATTTAATATGAATGAAATAAGTGATCTCAATAATATTTACTAAAATTTTCTTTGAAAATCTTCATCAAATTATGTGTATTTATATATAATTTGATGCAGTTAGATAGACCCATTTTTCGGATCAAATTCTATCAGGTGAGATAACATGCTTATCTCGCTTGATATAATTATATATTCCAATATTCGGATCAAATTAGATATGAACGTATATATTGGTTTATATATGGTGATATATGATTATATAACATCTTTTTTAGTCGGGTGACAATTTTTTAAATATTTTTCAATATTTCGCAATTTTGGCGATTTTGTCTAATTTTTGAAGATTGTTTTTTTAATTTTGACTTTTTGTGCACTTTTTGCAAATATTGAAGATTTTTTCAAGTTATGACGATCTTTTCAAAATTTGTACAAAATTTTTCAAAATTTTCCGCTTTTTTCCAATTTTTAACGACTTTTTGAAATTTTGGTAATTTTTTCAAATATTGACAATTTTTTCAATACGATTCTTTCAAAATTTTTACGACATTTTGCAATTTTGGCGATTTTGTTTAATTTTTGATAATTTTTTAAAATTTTTCAAATATTTACCATTTTTTCAAGTTATGACGATTTTTAAAAAATTTTTCGATTTAGGCAATTTTGCAAATTTTGGCGATTTTTTCTAAATTTTAACGATTTTTTTTTAAATTTGGCGATTTTTTTTAATTTTTGACGATGTTGAGAAATTTTGAAAATTTTTTAACATTTTGTCGATTTTTTAAATTTTTTTTATAAATCTACATGATTTTTTAAATTTCGCGATTTGTTTTCCAATTTTTGTCATTTTTTTAAATTTTTTCCAATTTTGCCGATTTTTTTTTAATTTTTGACGATTTTTTAAAATTTTAAATTTTTTTTATTTTGGTGATTTTTTCACTTTTGACGTTTTTTTTTAATTTTAAAGTTTTTTGCACTTTTGATGATTATTTTTTTAATTTTAGCCATTTTTTAAAATTTTTGCATTTTTTTTTGTTTTGGCGATTTTTACTGATATTTGAAACTTTTTTCAATTTCAGCTATGTTTTTTTTTTCAATTTTCAAAATCTAGGGACTATATTACTGTTGGATATAGTGTAACTAAGTTACCGTTTTTGTTTTTTATAATAACTAAATTATTTTAATGGGAGCGAGCTTTTTTAGCGGCTCGATTTCAAAAAACTCAATTAAATGCGCTAAAGAGCTGCTCGATAAAAAAAGCTCTATGAAATTTTTTATACGAGCTGCTCGATTTAAAAAACTCTATTCAGTTTTGTAAACGAGCCTTTTAATTTTTATAAGCTCTTTATTTTTTTTAGTTGCGAGCTTTTTTCATTTGAGCAGCTCTTTTAATTTTGGTTTCCGAGCTTTTTAAAAATATGTATATATTTTTGGCTCGCTCGAGCTTTCTTTCCATCCCTGGTATAAATAAAAGGTTTGCGCTATGTAACATTAATATACGACGCTACATGAATCCCACTAATCTTTTTTAGGCTTGTTAACTGGTTCTTCCTGAGTCTTTTATTAAAATCTAGCGATCGCAGCCCGCTACGTTGTTAGCGTGCCTTAAAGTTTAGAATTAAATATCTTTTAGATAAAATAAAACACAATATTTGTTGTTAAGGTAAAATAATTGTTAAGGTAAATTTATTGTAATGGTTTTTATAATAAAAGCCTTCACCCAGCCACCACAAATAAATAATTCTGCACAACAATGGGTTTAAAATAAATAAATATTTCATCACTTTTTCTTATGAAAGTGGATTGTTAGTAATGAATCCATTATAAATTGCAATATACGTGTGTATGTCAAGATAATTTGGTAAAGTGCGAACTGAGGTAGATAAGTAGTTTTCTTCGTTTGTATTTTGAATAAAAATAAATAACGCAAAGCAGGGTTGGAAAGCATTTTATAATATTAAAGATAGCGGGCAAAGCCCGCTACGTTGTTAGCGTGCCTTAAAGTTTTTTATAATTCCAGTTTATGTAAAGGTAGACCTGGCAATTCAAGTAAATTCACAAATTGAGTTGGAAAATTTACTGCGTCGGTTTCTTCCACAGGTGATTCATTACCTGTAGTTTAAATATCAGAATATATACGTTCCATTCGTTTTCTAAGGTTTTTTCTCTTTTAGAAAATTTTTTAAACTTTTTGGAGAGTATGTTTCAATGCTACATAAGTTTCATATTCCGTGGATAGTGTTTGAACAGGTAATTAAAAGGAGTTCTTCACCCCTTTTTGTTCCTCCCAGTAAAAATCCCAAATATATATAATCTCAATCGCCTCAATCGCATGCGAAATTTCAAGTACCAAACTCCGGCAGTTTGAGTCATTCAAATTCCATTCCATTCTGTTTAACAATTTTAGTGTTCCAATGCAACTCCTTCCAAGATTCCATTTCGTTCACCATTCCATTGCATTTCGTTCCCATTATCTGTTATTCCAATTCCACTCGTTCGCCGTTTCATTCCATTTCGTTCCTACTGTCTTGTGTATCGATATTGATATCAGTTGCTTCTATTTCCATTTCTTTGCACTTGCTCCGTTCCATTCCTCTTTTAACTGCAGTGTTTCAATTCCACTCGTTCCCCATTATATGCCATCTCGCTCCTCATTCCATTTCGTTCTATAGTCCATTCCATTTCGTTCCCTCTTCCAATCCATTTCCATTGTCTATAATTTCAATTCCACTCGTTGGATATAACATTTCGTTCCACTTGTGTAGTATTTTAATTCCTATTTAGTTTCTTAATTTTAGTGTTCCATATACACTTGTTCTTTAAGTTTTAGGTTTCTAGCTAAAGACGCAGACGTTAAGGGGGGGGCAAATTTCCCCTTTTGAACCACCATTTTTACCACATTCCTCTCCAAAGCCCTTGTCGATAAGTTAGCCCATACTCCAAGGAAAACATATTATAGATTACAGGTTTCTAGCCGAAGGGTTCGGTTAGGCCATCAAAGGAGAGAATTATTCCGTTTTTACCCCTCCCGGTAGGAATTTCCAAAAATTCCGTCTTAGTGGACGTCTGCGTTGGAGGAGGAACCTACTACATACATAGTTTTAGGTCTCTATATCCAGCAGTTTGTCCAGGCCGTCAAGGGGGAAGTTTTTCCCTTTTAACCCCTCCCGGTATGAATTTCCAAAAATACCATCTTAGGGGACATCAACGTTGGAGAAGGAACCCAAATACCGAATTTAAGCTCCCTAGTTCCAGCAGTTTGGCCAGGCCGTTAAGGGGAGACTTTTCCTGTTTTTGACCCTACCTGTAAAAATTTCCAAAAATCTCATCTTAGCGGATGTCTACAATAGAGGAGGAACTTTAATACCAAATTTCAACTTCCTACCTCCAGCGGTTTGGGCAGGCCTTTAAGCGGCACTTTTCGTTTCATTAATCCCCATTTTTGCAATGTCCCTGTCCAAAATTCCAAAAAGCACCTTCCCGATAAGTGAGCCCGTACTCCATGGAACATATGTTTTACATTTCAGGTTTCTAGTTACTATTGTGCGCCTCTCGGTAGGAATTTTCGAAAATCCATCGACAGGAAAATTCAGCTTCCTAGTTCAAGCAGTTTGGACAGGTCGTTAAGGGGCCACTTTCCCTTTTTGAGCCCCCATTTTATAACTACCCTGTCCAAAATTCAAAAAAGTATCTTTCTAGTAAGTTAGCCCTTACTCCAGGGACCCACATTTTAAATTTCAGATTTCTAGCCGAAGGGGTTTTTACAGGCAACCAAGGGGAGGCTTTTCTTATTTTTGCCCCTCCCTTTAGGAATTTACAAAAATTCCATCTTCGCGGCTATCTGCGATGGATGAGGAACATTCATACCAAATTTCAACTTCATTACCTCAGCGGTTTGGGCAGGCCGTTACTGGGGACATTTATCCCTTTCAACCACCATTTTTACTATGTTCCTGTTCCAAAATAGAAAAATTACGTTGCCGGTGAGTTAGTCCTACTCCAAGGAAAACATATTTAAAATTTTAGGTTGGCCAAAAGGGATTGGGCAGGCCGTCAAGGAGGAGACTTTTCCCCTTATTTCCCCTCCAAATAGGAATTTCAAAAATTCCGTCTAACCGGACGCCTACACAGAAGGAGGAACTCACATACCGAATTTTCTTTTGGGATATCCTGTAGGGAATTCCAAAAATACAAACTTAGTCGATGTCTACTACAGTGGAGGAACCTTTATACCAAATTTCAACTTCTTACATTCAGGGGTTTGGGCAGGCACTTTTCCAATTTGTGAGACTGTTTATGGGGAGACTTTTCCCCTTTTTGCCCGTTTCGGTAGGAATTTCCAAAAATCCCGTTATAGCGCATGTCTGTGCCGAATATCAAGAAACCTTGGTTTAGTGAAGATATCCGTGGGGGGAGGAAAAAAAGTACTTTTTTTTAAATGGTATTTTTTTAAATGGAAAAATGAAATTTTTTGGAAAAAGATACTTTGTTTTTACAAAGTACTTTATTTGTAGTTTTTTTGAAAAAGGTATTTTTTTGGAAAAATGTATTTGTTTTGGAAACAGGTAGATTTTTTGGAAAATGTACTTTTTTTGGAAAAGGTATTTTTTTGTAAAAATGTATATTTTTTGGAAAAGGTTACTTTTTTTGGAAAAGGTGCTTTTTTTGGAAAAGTTACATTTTTTTAGAAAAAGGTATTTTTTTTGGAAAAAAGTACTTTTTTGGAAAAAGGTGCTTTTTAGAAAAAGGTGCTTTTTTTAGAAAAAGGTGCTTTTTTGGAAAAAGGTACTTATCTTTTGTTAAAAAGTACTTTTTTCTGAAAAAGGTACTTTTTTTGGAAAATGGTACCTTTTTTTGAAAACGATACTTTCTTTCGAAAAAGTACTTTTTTTGGAACAAGGAACTTTTTTTGGAAAAATGTACTTTTTTTTGGAAAAAGGTACTTTTTTTTGGAAAAAGGTACTTTTTTTTGGAAAAAGGTACTTTTTTTTGGAAAAAGGTACTTTTTTTTGGAAAAAGGCACTTTTTTTGGAAAAAGGTACTTTTTTTGGAAAAAGGTACTTTTTTTGGAAAAAGGTACTTTTTTTGGAAAAAAGTACTTTTTTTAGAAACAGGTACTTTTTTTGGAAAAAGGTACTTTTTTTGAAAAAAGGTACTTTTTTGGAAAAAGGTACTTTTTTGTCCCCTTTTTGCCCCTTCCGATAAGAATTTCCAAAAATGCCGTCTCAACGGACGTCTACACCGGTCGAGGAACCTACATACCAAATTTCAACTTCATAGCTCCAGCAGTTTGCGCAGGCCGTCAAGGGGGAGACTTTTTGCCCCTCCCTGTAAAAATTTCCAAAAATCTCGTCTTGGTGGATGTCTACGATAGTGGAGGAACCTTTATACCAAATTTTAACTTCCTTCCTCCAGCGGTTTGGGCAGGCCGTCAAGGGGGGCCTTTTTCCCCTTTTTAACCCCCATTTTTACAACGTCCCTGTCCAAAATTCCAGAAAGTACTTTCCAGAAAAGTTGGCCTATACTCCAAGGAACATATATCTTAAATTTCAGCTTTCTAGCCAAAGGGGTTTTAGCAGGCAGCCAAGGGGGAGACTTTTCCCCTTTTTGCCCGTTCCGGTAGGAATTTCCAAAAATTCCGTCTTAGCGGACGTCTACGCCGAAAGAGGTACCTACATACCAAATTTCAACTTCCTAGCTTCAGCGGTTTGGGCTGGGCGATGTTGAGTCCGTCAGTCAGTAACGTTATTCTTTTATATATAGAAGATTTTATTTTTTTTTTATTTTTTTTAAAAGACATAAACAGACAAAATATAGTATGTATCATAGTACTTAGCAAGTACCATAGTACTTAGCAAGTACCATAGTACTTAGCAAGTACCTATAGTACTTAACGAGTACCATGGTACTTAACAAGTACCAAAGGTAATTAACAAGTACCAAAGGTACTTAACAAGTACCAAAGGTACTTAACAAGTACCAAAGGTACTTAACAAGTACCAAAGGTACTTAACAAGTACCAAAGGTACTTAACAAGTACCAAAGGTACTTAACAAGTACCAAAGGTACTTAGCAAGTACCATAGTACTTAGCAAGTACCATATTACTTAGCAAGTACCAAAGGTACTTAACGAGTACTGTAGTATGTTTGACTACTCTGTATTGCATACCATAAGCATGCAATACGATACTCTTTTATATATCCATACTGCACTAAACTTATAGCGTGGGATATGCATAGTAAGCATATTCCACTATTGTACATTTGAGTATAATTAAGTAGCTTTAAGTATTTTTTGATTTAATAAAGTAATCTCATTACAGACAGAAAACCAAACAGTTCTTTAATTAATCTTTACATGGGAATTCTTTAATCGTTACATGCCGATCCTGCCAGTGTCTGCTATAAGCAGACCCTGGAAAGGAAAGGAAAACTTTTGTATAATATATTGCATATTATAAATGCTTAAAAATTAAAAAAAATTGATTTTTTTTTTTAAAACAGACATTGTCAATTGTGAAATCAACCAATGAAAAACTAAAAAAAACTGAAAAAAACTACATTACAATGAAAAAATTATCACAGTAAAAGTGTGAGAATTAAAACAGTGTAAAAGTGTTTTTTTTTTTTAAAGAAAAATTTTTACAATATGTGTTAATTTCAAAGTGTTTGCATAATTAAAAGAAATAAGGGTGGAAAACAAAGGAGAGTGTTTGAAAAAAAAACTATTTAGTTAAATCATATAAACATTGTTGAATTTAACGACGGACAAAATGTCGCAATTAAAGTTTTGAAATAAACAGCAATAGTAAAACAACAACAAAACAGGGGTAACACGCCAAGTTACCCGAAGGAAGATGCTGGTGTGGCCAATACACCAGTCACCAACTATCTTCAATGCTCAATTAATGGATGCTACAATGAAGACAACAACCAACAATTGCAGCAACAACATATAAATGGTCAAATTATTAACATAGTTAAACCTGCAATATAAATACTACTCCATCTCATCCACCAACTCAACAAATTCTGGCAGCATCCTCATTAAAACTTTAAAAGAACGTATCATCTCTTCCAACCATTAAGGAATACCTTACCAGTAAGTTAAAATTAAGAATATTATTTACATATAAAAAAAAAAAATTCTAATAGAATATAAAATTAAAATTTTGACGAAAAATTATTTTTTCTGTAAAACTCAACATTTCATTTTTAAATTTATAAATTTTTTTATAAAAAAAAAAGAAGAAGAAGAAGAAAAGGAAAAAATTTAAATTAAATAAAATTTATAAAAACTATTTTTTTATAAAAACATAAAATTAGAATTTGAAAAAAAAATAAGATAATCTTTATGGAAAATTGAACATTTTCTTTGGGAATAAAAAAATAAAAAAAAACAAAATTTTTTACTAACAATTATTTTTTTTAATAATTTTTTCAACTGTGGTGATTCATACGTGACCCTCCCACAGTGTGATAAAATTTATACGGTCAGTAAACAACCAGATGACCGATATCTGCCATTACAACCGAAATCTGTTGCCAAAAGGAAACGGATAGCGGATGTAATGACACATATACACATTTTTTTTTTCCATTCTCTATACTAACATTGGCCTACATAAGGTAGGATAGTCGAAAATTGAAGGTAATTTTTTTTTTTTACCTTCTTTGTCTACAATTTCAAATGCCACAACCAGGGATAGAATTTTTGAATTTAGCCTCAAAGCTCCTTCCGGACTTTGATGGCAGGGCAGAAAACCTACAGAGTTTTCTAGATGCCCTTGATCTTGTTGACTCTATTAAGGAATCACAGGAGACCCTGGCAGTGAAGCTTGCGAAAACCAAATTAAAAAATTTCGTAAGGAACTTGATTACTTCGGAGACAACTCTCCGGGAAATTGCTTTCAAGTTAAAATATTCCGTAAAATACGAATCAGTCGAGCTTGCCTCGGCTAAACTTTTTAATATCCGTCAAGGCAGTAGCAGTGCGAATTCATATGCTACTAAAATTGAATCCTTGACAAAATCTTTGGAAAATGCCTATATTTCGGACGGAGTGCCATTAGAATTGGCAACTAAATACTCAACCCAGGCAGCGGTAAGGGCAATGGCCAAAAATGCTGCAAAATAAAGGGTGAAGTTTATAGTAGAGGCAGGCAATTTTTCAAACTTGAATGAACTACTTACTTCATCAGTAGTTGTACCGAATCATGCGGACAATCGAATATATTATGCGGTAATGCCAATAATGTTGATAATAAATGCGTGGAAAATCGTAAACGCAAACGCTACTGTATCGTAGGCAAGGAGAATTTTTACAATGAATACAATTCCGGTCGAAGGAGTAAATACAAATACCCCGACCGAGAAATTTTTTATAATGGTAGAAGAAACCATAGAATTTCATATGACAATATTTCATATGATAATGATCAGATCGTAACCGACAATGTTTCGGAAAACTAATGGGCACCCCTAATATAAGGCAAATGGAAAATAAAATCTACAACTTCAATCTATCTCTTTATAGCTACCTCTCCATTAGGACTACGTTAAACGGAGAGAGATCCACATTTTTAGTGGACACGGGAGCCGATATTTCTATAATAAAAATCGGTAAAGTTCTTAACGAACAAATTGATGCAATTATAACGACAAGTATTAGTGGTGTAGGACAAGGTTTGATAACTACACTTGGAAAAGTCGAAACGGATTTAAAGGCTGAAGATCTCCTTATAGCACATGAATTTCATGTTGTTCAGGATGACTTCCCAATTCCATCTGACGGAATAATAGGTATGGATTTCATACGGAAGTATAATTGTGTACTCGATTATCAGAGCTAGAAGGACTTGATTATTTTAAGATCTGGAGAATGTCCATATGATATCACTTTGGAGATGCGAAATGCACCGCAAATCAACTCCATATCTCTTCCTGCAAGATCTGAAGTGATAAGACTTATCAATATTCAGAGTAGTGAAGATGAGGTATTGATTCCACACCAAATGTTACAAAGTGGTGTTTATATTGCGAGTACAATAACTTTGAAATCGATGCCACTCGTTAGAATTGTTAACACAACGAACGAGAATATTATTATTTCAAATCCTCAAATACGAACGGAAAGTCTGAACGACTACGACATTGTCCAACAGAGCCGAGATTCTCAAAAAGATCGAGAAAAACTGGAAAGATTGTCCAGAAATTTTCCTAAATTTGTCGAGGACAGATTAAGGAATATATGCTCTGAATTTGTTGACATATTTGCATTAGAATCTGAGAAGATAACTGTTAATAATTTTTATAAACAAAAACTCAGATTAAAGGATAATGAGCCCGTATATATGAAGAACTATCGCATACCACACTCCCATAAAGAGGAGGTTAATAAACAAGTGGATAAACTAGTTAATGATGACATAGTCGAACCATCAGTTTCAGAATATAACAGTCCTGTCGCCATCCCAGGCATTTTTGTATATGGATGATCTAGTGGTAATCGGTTGCTCAGAGGAGCATATGTTGCAGAACTTAAGAGATGTATTTGGCATGTGTCGAAAATATAATCTCAAATTGCATCCGGATAAGTGTTCATTTTTCTGTCGTGAAGTGACATTCTTGGGACACAAATGCACGGACAAAGGCATTCTGCCTGATGACAGCAAATTTTCGATAATTGAAAATTATCCAACACCTAAAAATGGTGATGAAGCTAAACGCTTTGTTGCATTTTGCAATTATTATAGGAGGTTTATACCTAATTTTGCTGAGTCATCGAGACATTTGACTAGATTATCTAGGAAAACTGTTTCTTTTGATTGGACCGAGGAATGTGAAAACTCTTTCAAATACCTCAAGAGTCAATTATTAAGTCCGAGAATACTGCAATATCCAGATTTTACAAGGGAATTTTGTATAACAACAGATGCAAGTAAACATGCTTGCGGAGCTGTTTTAAGCCAGGAAAATCAAGGTATTCAACTACCTGTGGCGTATGCATCCAGAACATTCACAAAAGGTGAAAGTAATAAATCTATGATTGAACAGGAGCTAGCTGCCATTCATTGGGCAATTGAATATTTCAGACCATATATTTATGGTAGAACATTTTTGGTCCGAAGTGATCATAGACCTCTAACCTATTTATTTTCTATGAAAAATCCGTCATCAAAACTGACGAGAATGAGATTAGATCTTGAGGAATATGACTTTACGGTCGAGTATATTAGGGGCGGAGACAAATATGCAGCTGATGCGCTGTCTCGCATAGAATTCTCAGATATAATGAATACTGAGACTAATAAAATATTGAAGGTAACCACGAGACTTCAATCAAAAATGGAGAAAATCACCCCTGAAACTATAAAAGATAAAATTTTAGTTCAACCAAACGTCTATGAGGTGCTCAATAATAGCGAATTAAAGAAAAGTGTAAGATTATACACTAAGGATACCGCAATAAATATTAAAAAAGGGAAAAAGATAATTCTCAAAATGAATATACCTAACCTTGTTGCTAATGAGAAAATCGATTTAGATCAATTCTTCTGACAGCTTGAAAAGATAGCTGGTAATAAAGGGATAAAGTTATTCCAAATGTCACTAGATGACAAATTATTTAAATACATAGCAATCGCGGAATTTAAAGAGAGAGGAAACGCTTCCCTCAATAATGTAAAAATAGCCCTCACACCTAAATTAAGGAAAATAACAGACGAAATAGAGAAGCGCAATATACTGAGAAAATATCATGATGATCCAATTTTTGGAGAACACTCAGGTATAACACGGTTGACTAATAGAGTAGGAAAATATTTTCGCTGGGACAAAATGACTAAGGACATCAAAAGATGTGTCAAGTCCTGCGATCAATGTAAGAGAAATAAAGCACTGAGAAACGTTAAGGAGGAAATGATAATTACTCCAACGCCAGTGAAACCATTCGATGTTGTTCTGATAGACACAATTGGTCCATTACCGAGATCTAATAATGGAAACAAATACGCTGTAACTATGATTTGTGACCTTACAAAATAACTTGTAACGGTGCCAATACCCAATAAAAGTGCGAAAAGTGTAGCCAAAGCTATTATAGAACACTTTGTACTATTATATGGTCCAATGGGGAGAATTCTAACGGACATCGGTACTGAATACGTAAATCAAGTTCTTCAGGAACTTTGCGATCTCTTACATATAGAGAAATCAACATCTACAGCATATCACCATGAATCCATGGGTACAATTGAAAGATCTCATAGAACACTTAACGAGTATCTCAGATCATATTTGTCCTCTGAAAAATCCGACTGGGACGAATGGTTAAAGTTTTTTACATATTGCTATAACACTTCGCCATCAACAGTTCATGGTTATTGCCCATTTGAACTAGTATTTGGAAAAATACCTACTGACTTTGGCGTCATGAACCAAGGCCAGGTGGGTCCCATATATAATGTGGATTCCTATAACCTAGAAGTAAAATATAGGTTACAAGTTTCGAATCAGAGAGCTCGGAAATTGCTTGATAAAGCTAAGAGAGCACAAAAGATCTTCTATGATAGAAACTTGAATAAAATAGGTATTGAAATAGGTGATTTAGTTTTGGTTCGGAACGAATCCGGCCACAAATTAGAAGGACAATTCAAAGGACCCTTCGAAGTTATAGATAATAGGAATAATGTACTTATAAGCGATGGCAATAAGTCCACCTTAGTGCATAAGAACAGGATTAAGTTATACTATAAGAAGGTTAATATTTAAATTTAGTATGTGATGGCCACACATTATGATAAGTAGGGAAAAAGGAGAATAAAAATAAATAATTTTTTTTACTCTCCACCCATTATGATAAACAGAATAAATCTTTTTTTTTCTTCACACATTATATTAAGTGAAAAAAAAGAATAAAAATAAATAAATTTCTTTTAATTTAGAAAAAGGGGAGGAAAAAGTACTCCCTAACTCCCATGTAAAATTAAATTTTTATAAAAAAAAACAATGTTTATAATATTAAAATAAATTTAAAATTTAATATACAAAAGAATGATCAATGAATATTGATCATACCCAATTGATCATTCTTTTTCTGTAAAAGGGAGGTGTAGTATGTTTGACTACTCTGTATTGCATACCACATAAGCATGCAATACGATACTCTTTTATATGTCCATACTGCACTAAACTTATAGCGTGGGATATGCATAGTAAGCATATTCCACTATTGTACATTTGAGTATAATTAAGTAGCTTTAAGTATTTTTTGATTTAATAAAGTAGTCTCATTACAGACAGAAAACCAAACAGTTCTTTAATTAATCTTTACATGGGAATTCTTTAATCGTTATAGTACCAAAGGTACGTAGCAAGTACCATAGTACTTAGCAAGTACTAAAGGTAGTTAACAAGTACCATAGTAATTAATAAGTACCACAAGTACTTAGCAAGTACCATAGAACTTAGCAAGTACCAAAAGTACTTAACAAGTACCATAGTACTTAGCAAGTACCAAGTGTACTTAGCAAGTACCTAGTACATTCTAAGGTATTGGTACTTAAGTATCAAGTACTTCCCTAGTAATTGGTACTCATTACAAAGTACATTTGAAACTTGGTACTTGTACTTAAAAAATTTCAAGTACAAGTACCATGGTGCCCATCTATGTATGTGAGTTAGGGCGGGTCGCACAGTGCTTCGTCCCCATATAGTCAATCTGCAATTTGGTGTGCTGGTTTATAACATGTAAATTAAGAAAAATTCTAAGTTTCGGAAAAATCGGTGGAAAGACATGACTACCTCCCATACATCCTTTTTCACAAAAACCATATATTGACTACATTTATGATCAGAATGCACGAAAAACTTAAAATGGTTTGTAAAATAATACTTTTTAGCTCTGTGGCAAATTTTTTTTCATTCGGTGCAAGGACATGACTACCTCCCATATTTTAATAATTGTTGTCTTTTGGATTGCTCAATTCAAAGTGATTCTATATTTCAAAATACTTTGGCATTTCTCACAAATTATAGGAAAACACCTTTGAAACAATATTGAAGTACAAATAGAATACAGTATTACATTACAGTTCGGCCAACCTGATAATTTGATTGACCCCAATCAAAATAAAACAAATAAAACCACAAAAAAAACACATAGAAATTAATAATACTGATAACAGTAATTACTACATTGATCACATAAGTGATGGCTTTTTATACAAAAACATACATAACAAATTGGTTGTGATTATCCTACCCCAGCAAAATCTTTCATTACCAAATAAGTGGTTATATAATAGAAATTCATAGCTGCGCACAACTTATTTTTTGGCGTCTAAACTCATTATTTTTGTTTGGCGTGGTCGTTTTTATAAGTAGCCACGCTTACCCGCTCGCTAACGAAAAAATGAGAAATAAGTAGTTATGAGATTTTGAATAATAAGTGGTTACACACATGCCTACAAAAAGTTGAATTATAAGTGGTTATCCGATTGCTTACTTGATTTTTAAAAATAAGGAGTTAAGCAAATACTATTAGCTTAAGGAAATACATTCAGAAAAATTTAAGTTTTCTCTAGTGTGTAATTTTAGGACTCGTCATAAAAATGTAAACATAAAACATATAATAAATAAAAATGTATAAAATTTAACTGTGTAAAAAGTACTTATTTAAACTATTACGAGTAAGTCATTATTTTATATTTATAAACAATGAATACAATAGGCCGTTACTAGGAATTCATTATTTGATATTATACAATAATGCAAAAGGTAATGATATATCATTTTTGGTAATGCAGACAGTAATGAGGTGTCATTACCAATATTTTGCTGGGACGTTATCCATTTTCTTAAATTATTTGCCTCAATAACAGCCTTATATGGTAACTGAGTTAATTGGCAGTTATCAATATCTTGTACTATATACCTATCTTTATCCAATAATCTTACCAACAAAATAAAGGCCACGGTACTTTTCAGATAACTTTTTCCCTGCAATATTATGGCTATTTTTCACAACAACATAATCCCCAACTAAATACTTCCTAGCAGGAACACTGTGCCTTTTAAAATAATTCAGATTATATACCTGAGAACGTGTAATACCTTCTTTGAACGTGTAAGCCTTTGATCTCCTTTCATTAACATCCCTATTAACTATCATGTCGTTTCTTTCATCTAAATATTCAGTAAACTCATCAATTAATATTCCACGTTGATTAACTCCAAATAGAAGTTGACTAGGAGTTTCGCTTGTAGTACTGTGAACTGAGTTGTTAATTGCAAATTCAATTTCCGATAATTTTAAAGACCAGTCAGCATGTTGCATAGGTTCACTTAACTTACTTAACATAGCTTTTACAATACGATTCATACGTTCAACTTGACCATTAGCTTGAGGGGAAGAGACTGCAACTTTAACATGTTCAATATTGGTTTTGATTAAAAACTCTTTGAATTCATATGACGTGAAACAAGAACCTCTATCAGATACTAAACGCCTTGGTCTGCTGTAGTAGTTGAAATATTTCTCCATTGAACAACAAACTTCTTTCGTACTTGTGGATTTAACTGGATAAAGACGGACAAATTTTGTAAACCCATCAACTACCACTAGTATATGTTTCCATTTTGAAGATAAGGATGGTAGTGGACCAAAATGATCAACATGAATAGTATCAAAAGGTAATGGAGTCTTATAAATATTATGCAAATTCTGTTCATGTAATCGAGGTGGTGTAGAATATATTATACACTTTATGCAATTTTGAATATATTGTTTGATTTTGTCCTTCATTTTTGGAAACCAATAATTAAATTTTATTTGCTCAACACACTTTTCGACGCTTGATGACCAATTTTCTCATGGACCAAACGAATGCCATTTTTCTCCAATTCACGAGGGACATACAAAAGTAATCGATACGATTTTCCTTTCCGAAACACCAATCCATCTGATAATTCAAAATTATCGTCATCTTCCGTTTCTAATTTAGTTATCAAATTCCTTATAAGTCCATCACGGTTTTGTAATATTTGAATTTGTACGTCTACTTCATTTGAATCAACGGTAGCAACTGTTTGTTGAAAATTTATTTCATCAATATTAAATGTGTTATCTTTATCATAACATCTACTCAATGCATCCACGTGGCCCATAGACAATCCACTACGGTGTTGTATGAAATAGTTAAAATTTTCCAACTCTAAAGCCCAACGAGCAATTCTTGGATTTATTTGTCTTTTGCCCAAGGTCATAGCTAGTGCCCAGCAAAATATTGGTAATGACACCTCATTACTATCTGCATTACCAAAAATGATATATCATTACCTTTTGCATTATTTTATAATATAAAATAATGACTTCCTAATAACGGGCTATTGTATTCATTGTTTCTAAATATAAAATAATGACTTACTCGTAATGGTTTAAATAAGTACTGTTTACACAGTTAAATTTTATACATTTTTATTTATTATATGTAAATATGTTTTGTATTTAAATTTTTATGACGAATCCTAAAATCACGCACTAGAAAAAGTTAAATTTTTGTGAATGTATTTCTTTAAACTAATAGTATTTGTGTAACTCCTTATTTTTAAGAATGAAGTAAGCAATCGGATAACCACTTATAATTCAACTTTTTGTAAGGAGGTGTGTAACCACTTATTATTCAAAATCTCCATAACTACTTATTTCTCGTTTTTTCGTAAGCGAGCGGGTAAGCGTGACTACTTATAAAAACGACCACTCCAAACAAAAATAATGAGTTTAAGCTCCAAAAAATAAATTGGCAATGAAAGATTTTGCTGGGTGAATTACAATCAGTGACGATTTTAAAAGGAATTCCTTCCAAATAAATTCGATATCGGCGAAGAGCATAAATAATCGATAAAGTTTCCAATTCAAAACTGTGATATCTTGACTCTGCATCAGAAGTAGACTTGGAGTAAAATGCAATTGGATGGAACTTTCCGTCAATTTGACGTTGTAGTAAAACTGCTCCAAATCCATGTGAACTGGCATCACAGTGTAATTCGGTCTCATACTTAGGATTATAAATAGCCAAAATTGGAGCTTGGATTAGTCGCTGTCTTAGTTGCTTGAAAGCATTCATACAAGATTCCGAAAATTTAAATGACTTATCTGGCTTTTTTCGCAATAAGTCTAATAACGGCTTAGCAATTTTAGAAAATGAAGGCACAAATCTTCTAAAATAGGAAAATAGACCAATACAGCTTTGTAACTCCTTCTGGCTTTTAGGTACAGGGAATTCTTTAATAGTGCCTAAGTGCTTATCTGTAGGCCGTATATCATGTGAATTAACAGAATATCCCAAATATTCAATATCCTTATGACCGAATTTACACTTTTTTAATTTTAATTCTAACCCTTTCTCATATGCACGACCAAGTACTTTCCTCAAAGTTTCCAAATGAGATTGAAAATCTACAGATGCAATTAGGATGTCATCAATATAAATAACTACTTCACCAGAATCAATAAAATCTCTAAAAATATTGTAAACAAATCTTTGAAAATTTGCAGGGGCATTCTTTAAGCCAAAAGTCATTTTCAAGTATTCAAATTGACCATGTGGCGTAACAAACGAAGTAAAGTGTATTGAGTCGTTGTCCATTTCGAGATGGTTAAATCCATCTTTTAAATCTAATAAACTAAACCATTGCTTTCCTGATATATATTCTATACAATCATCAATTAAAGGTAAAGGAAAATTATCGCGAATCGTTTTCTTATTAAGACTACGGTAGTCAATGCACATTCGCGTTTCCCCAGATTTCTTTTTAACCAACACAATTGCTGATGCGTACGGAGAATTACTAGGTCGAATTACCTTTCTGATTAACAACTCATCTATAATTTTACGAACTTCCTCGCAATCCCGATAAGATAATCGCCGAGGAGAGCAGTGAACCGGTGTATCATCAGTTAGCCGAATCTTCATTTGTAATCAAACGGAATTCTAGTAAGATTTTTTGGATAAATGTAGTTATTTACAATGATATTTTCAAGAAGTCTGGCTTCATTGAATGTCAACAATGGACAAATATCCAAACTATCCTGAGACCTCTCTATGTTATATGCTCTTAAATCTATAAGGTTTTCCTCAAGATTATCCTTTAATGTCGTAGGACAATCACTATCAATTGAGATAAGTTTATTCTTAATAAATTCGAATGCACTATTTGTTTTTATTTGAATCAAATGTATGTTAAATTTATTCATAAAGATTCTACCGAATATAATCGGAATCGTCATATAATTATCTGGAACTACAACTAATTTAAGGACCTATGCTCCTTATAGGAACCGAGGGAACATATATATATATACAACTAATTGCTCATGTTTGACTTCACCAAAGAGTATACATAATAAAGAGATTGGGGGACTCTCTATCACTGAGAAAGCATTTGTTCTATTATGTGCCTTGGAACAGGAACATACTCAAACCAATATCACCCAGCAAACATGGCAATACGAAGAAGATTCTCCGAACATATCGCCAGGAAGAAAACATTTATTGCCGGCAATATCAATTTCGTATTCCGGAAGTTTCCTCCCTTGGAAACAACTGTTACACTAAAACAATACTTCCAGGTAATATGAAAGCAATAACTCATATGGAAGATAAAAGGGTTATCGCTAAATAAACTCCCGGTACAATAAAAAAACGATTTAATTTTTCATTATTAAATTTAAGCCTGAAAAACAATATCTGCATACATAATCCATTGACCAGCTTATAAATTTTCTTGATTTCATATTACCCGATTTTTCCCGCGCAATTAATCTTAACTTTTCACGAGTTTATTTCCTATATATCTTTTGATTGTTTTTGTCCAAATTTAGTTTTAATTTTTTCCAAATTGATAAAAGATTTCAAACAAATTTGCTTTATCTTCCAAATGATACAAAGATGATATTGCCGAAATATTGTCATAAAAAGTTATGACAAAAGATAAAATTTTTGAATTACTTTTTTCCAAATATCGTCGAATTATCTTCCAAGTGATAAAAGGAAGACAATTTCAAAGTAAATACTACTTGATTATTTTCATTCAAATGAAATATCTTCTTGGAAGGTATCTTTTAAATGTTTGCAGGGTCATTATGTGCGCTCTTTGTATGACTCAAAACATCGATTGTAACCAGGGATGGAAAATAATAATTTAGTTATAAAAATCAAGAATGGAACTATACTATGGATTTATACTATTCCAACAGTATTATAGCCCTAGATTATGAGTTTTAAACAACCCATACGTAAAAAATTGCAAAATAATATCGGAATGCGAAAAAATGCTTTGGGGTTCAAAAAATTAATTAAAAGATTTACATTCTGCAAACGATGCCAAAATTTTCTTCTTTTGCAACTAACCACCAAACTTTGTTTTATGAAATGGACATTATACTCCGTAGATTATAAATTTAAAAAACCGCACTAAAAAAATTGCAAAATAATAGAGGAACGCGAAAAAAGACTTTGTGGTAGAAAAAAATTATTAAAAAACCCAATCAGCGATTAACAGTCTGCAAATGAATACAATGACGCAAAAATTTTCGTTTATGCAAATATTTTTTTCACGATTTATTTATTTTTTTTTTTTTGCAAACTAAGCGCCAAACTTTTGTGTATAAAATTGGTACTTTAGACCCTAGATTATAAATTTAAAAAAACCACACTTAAAAAATTGGAAAATAATCGTGGAAAGCGAAAAAAGGCTTTATGGTACAAAAAATTAATTAAAAAACTTAATCAGCAATTTACATTCTGCAAACAAATATATTAATGAAAAAATTTATCCTTTTTGCAAATTTTATTTTTCGCGATTTTTTTTGCAACTAGCCACCAAACTTTGTTGTATGAAATGTATTACTTAAAAAATTGCAAAAAAAAGCGGAACGCGAAAAAAGACTTTGTGGTACAAAAAATTAATTAGGAAACGTAATCAGCGATTTAGATTCTAGAAACAAATATATTGATGCAAAAATGTTCCTTTTTGCAAATTTTATTTTTCGCGATTTTTTTTGCAACTAGCCCCACACTTTGTTGTCTGAAATGTGTATTATAGCCCCTAGATTATAAATTAAAAAAAAAAAACGCACATAAAGAATTGCAAAATAATAGCGGTAATTGTAATTTGAAAAAAGACTTTATGGTACAAAAATTTAATCTCTAGGTTATATATTTAAAAAAACCGCACTTAAAAATTGCAAAATAACGGCGGAATTCGAAAAAGGCTTTTTGCAAATGTTTTTTTTCGCAATTTGTGCTAATACGAGTATTTGCTAATATCTAAATATTTAATTTTTATGTTTTTTAACGAGCCAAAGGAAAGCTATTTTTTAGTTCCTTACATTTTTAAATATGTAAGAGCGATCTAACATTTTTTGGTATAAGAGCCCGATTAAGTGAGCCTTTTCCATCCCTGATTAACCAGTCGGAGTTCGTTCCTGTTCCAAGCCGCCTAATATTTTTTCAAATAAAAATTATTGAGAGAGTTGCAAGGCCATTGACTTCACCACGAAATCTAATCAAACATGATACTTTTCCATACATAGTAATTTAAAATTTCCAAGACTAACCAACTGTACAGCTTTTAACTCGTTTGATATTTTAAAATTTGAGGGTACTAACGATATCTTGATAAAATTAATGGGACTACCAGAATCAATAAGAGAATTGAAATTTAAATAATCAGTGCATTCGTCCTCATTAAATTGATAAAAAAAAACCACACTTACCACTTGTATTGGATTAACTAAATTTGTATCATAAACGATTTCTCCTTCTTGGAAAACTGATGCGACTGTTGCAGGTACTTTCCTATTTGGGCAATCCTTGTTATAGTGGCCCATTTGATGACATAAAAAACATGAACCAGAAGGACGAGGTGGTTTTGGACAAGAACTCTGGAAATGTCCAAATTGGGAACAATTGTAACATCTAATTTTCGATTTTGGCTTCTGTTTTTCAACCGTTTCCGGCTTATGAACTCGGCGTTGTTCATAACGATCCAAACAATCAATTAATTCTTCAATTGAAGAAGCTGCATATAATAAAGCAATATTGTTTGACTTGTCTTGAAATCCATCGATTATGATATTAACTAACTCTCTTTCATCAATATTAGCTTCAGCGGCAATCTGTTGCATAGCAATGACATAACTTAAACATGACTCATTATGTTTTAAAATACGCAAACGCAGCTTTCGATAAACATCTTCACGAGTCAATGTTCTCTTGAAGGTTTTTATTAAAGCGCATTTTAAATATTTATAGTTACACATATCAACGTTCTGAACATACTGGCGTGCAGTTCCATTAAGTAACCATTTTAATCCCACAAAGAGGTCATGATTATTGTAGCCACAGGTTTGAGTATAATCTTCAAAATGCCGAAACCATTTCAATATATCTTGATGATCATCACCACTGAATTTTTGTACAACTACAACAAGTTCTTCATAATTAATTCGGCGAGTATTATGAGATTGATCACCCACATCTTCTAAAGATTGAAGATGTTTTTGTAAATCCATTATTTCGCATCGCATTTGTAAGATTTTGATTTGCTTAGCTAATTGTTGTTCTTCATCTATTTGGTTTCGGACAACATTTGAATTATTGGCCATTAAGTTTGTATACAAAAGATTTGCTTTGGTATTTGGAACAGCAGCACTTGATGCTAAAACATTGTGGTTTACTCCAGAGGAAATATTAGAAGTTGACGTAGTAATATCGGATACAATACCACTAGAAAGTGGATAATCAATTAACTGTCCAATGACAGAGAGATTAACAGCGGTATTATCAACAGCAGCGGTTAAAGCAACACAGCTTTCATCAAGATTTATATCATGGGTAGTAGCACATCTACCAGGAACCATTGTATCATCATCAGTAGCACGATTGTCATTTTGAAATTGAGGTAAAACATTGTACAATGATCTCAATTGAGATATTGATGCTTGCTCTGGAAAAGATATTTTGGCCGCATTAAGAGCGTCAATTATAGCTGGGTGTTGGTCTTGAATCCATTTTTTTATATTTTTTTTTCAAATTTTTATTTTTCTGACACCCCACACCTGAATTTTAATAATTGTTGTCTTTTGGATTGCTCAATTGAAAGTGATTCTATATTTCAAAATACTTTCGCATTTCTCACAAATTATAGGAAAACACCCTCGAAACAATATTGAAAGTACAAATAGAATACAGTATTACATTACACATACATATATCCTTTTTCTCAAAATCTATATTTTGGATAGATTTATGATCAGAATGGACTAGAAACTTAGAACAGTATATAAAATTATACTTTTTAGCTCTGTGGCAAATTTCCTTTCATTCGGTGCAGGACATGACTATCTCCCGTATATCATTTTTTTCAAAAACTATATTTTGGACAGATTTAAGATCAGAATGCACTAGGAACTTACAATAGTATATAAAATTATACTTTTTATCTCTGTGGCAAATTTTGTTTTATTCGGTGCAAGGATATGACTATCTCCCGTATATCCTTTTTCTCATTCATTATCAATTTTAAGGGCGCCACAGACGAGCAGTATTATTGGTAATTTTTTTATGGTGCAATATTATTTTATTTTAGCAAAACCTTCAATATGATACACACATGGTCAAAAATATTGGGAACTTGCTAAAATTTAGTGAAAACAATTTTTGACAAAATAATAAATTTTCATAAAATGTCCTGGAAAGGAGTTGTTCCCCACACAAAACCCGAATTATCATTTTTTCAATTTATTATTTTTCTTTAATAATAACTATTATGTTACAAAAATAGCTTTTGACATTTCCAAATTATGTATTTTAAAAAAAATTGACAAATAAATTAAAAAAGCCGTTTTTTCATTTCTATTTAATTTATGAGCATTTCGGTTCTAGGTTAAAGTGTGTTAATGATATCCAGCGAAACCAAAATTCCGTATCTGAATAATTTTAAGTATATTTAATGAACAAGTTAAAAAACTAGAGTTGGCAAAAATTCCGAATTTTGTGAATTTTTAATTGATAGGATATTTTCTTTTTCAAAAATAGGCCATTTTCGGCCGCAATTCAGCAAGGGTTAAAGTTTTCTAAAAAAAAATTAAATTCTTCAATTTTGAACCTACTAGATGAAAACTTGGCAGTGCAATGAATAAAAATCGACAAATCGTATTTTAAGGGACAGCATATACATCTACATACATACATATATATCTACAAAAAATTGAAAAATTGGGATATGTAGAAAAAGATAAAAATGTTAAATTTGCGATTCAAAATTTTAATTTTTTTACAGAAAATTATACACCCTAATGGACTATCTAAATCATAAAAAGATTACTTGTTTGTTTTATATATTTTTTAAATTTCTCTAAACTTTATAAAATTTTAGGTTTTGAGCAAAAAAAAATTGCTTTTACTTAAAAAATTTTTTTTTTTAAGTTTCTTGAATTTTTTTTTATTTTTACACCACATAAAACCGAAGCTTGTGTTTTAATTTTCAAGTTCTTTTTTTTTTTTAAAAACGTTATTATTTTAATTTTTGGTGGTACCTTAAAATTTAGCTCTTTCTAACTTTGTTAAAACTCAGGTAAAAGGGTTTGGAAAATGTATAAAATTTTTAAATTTGCGGTTAAAAAAAAACAATTTTTTTTTTCCAAATTCTATTAAAGAGCTTCAAAGTGTTCTAAAACAATAAATAAAAAAACATATTTTTCCATATTTTTTTTTTACTCTACTAAACTTAAGCAACTTTGGGATTTCCAGTCAAAAAATGTCTAAAGTTTTCGATGCCACCAAATATTATTCTATAAAAAATTTTCACTTAAAATAATTTCTGCTTATTGTGAATAACAAAATCACCCTGTTTGAAAGAATTATCTTTAAAAATGAATTTTTGCCATTTTTTTGTAAAGCAGTTAAAATTAGATTTTCGTTTAATTATTTTAGCTCAAAATTTTTTTGACTTTAGCGCCCTCTGTTGTTAACAAAAAGAGGAGATACTGAATTCCTCCTTCATATTTATTTATGGTATTATGTCAGCTCTTCAAAAATGTATAAAGCCTGGATCAGCCAGACGTAAACGTAAACGTATCTCTGCATAGCTGAATTAATAAGTTAAATAAGAACAGAAGATGTGCTGTGTTTTTTGTTTCATTCTTATGCATTCAATATAGAGCAGACGTAAATACGTTTACGTCTGGCTGATCCAGGCTTAAGTCTCTAACGTTCCGCATACATTTTTTTTTTTTAATTTTGCCTATGGGACAAAGCACTGTGGTTCGATTTGTAGGGAGGTAAAAAAATCGCTCAAGTGACAAGGAAAATCGCATTCTAGGGATCAAAATAAGAAACTTTGCCCGAGGAACCATACCTCTAAAACGAATTCTGAATCCCCGACTTTGAAAAATGCCACTTTGACCCATTTAGAGTGCACCAATCGAGTCCAAATGTATGACCGATCCCAACTAACTTTGGAGGGCCGACCCACCCATGCCAGTGGCACACCCCCTGGAACCCCCCTGGGGGTTGTTCCCAATACAAACATTTCAAAAAATCACCATTTTTGGCACTATATGAAAAAATCTTTGTATGGGAAACCTACCAGGGGCGTTCCAGGGGGTATGCCACTGGCATGGGTGGGTCGGTCCTCCAAAGTTAGTGGGGATCGATCATGGACTCGATTGAGACACTCTAAATGGGTCAAAGTGGGATTTTTCAAAATTTGGGACATCAAAAGTCGGTGATTTTTAAATCGACCCGCCCTAATGTGAGTGCTATGCCACCAATGGTTAGAACGTTTAGTCAGCAGTTTTTATTCCCTTGAAAGTCTGGGCATAGGTGTAAAAGACCCTCTAATTGCTGAAAATGATAAAAGGGCACTAGATATTTTAAATAAATTTTCTAAACAGAAAGAAAATGGGAATTATGAGGTACCACTTCTTTGGAAGTATGATTTAATAGAGTTGCCTAATAGTTATGAAATGGCATTAAAACGGCTAAATTGCCTGGAAATTAAATTATTACAGAATGTTGAACTTTTTCAAATTTTTAAGGAAACAATTACTCAATATCTATCTAAAAGCTATATACGGATATTAGATTCTTCTGAAATCGGCCGTGCTGATAGAAAAGTTTGGTATCTGCCAATTTTTGCAGTTTTTAATAAAAATAAACCCGGTAAGTCGCGTGTAGTATGGGATGCAGCGACAAAAGTAACTGGTATGTCCCTCAATTCGTATTTATTAAAGGGACTTGACTTTTTGGCAAATTTGCCTTCTGTTCTTTTCAAATTTCGTCAGAAATCAGTGGCTATTTGTGGAGACATTGAAGAAATGTTCCACAAAATACATATAAGACCTGAGGATCGTGATGTGATGGCGCGATTGTTTAAAAGAAAAAACCCCTAATATCTATATGATGGACGTTATGATTTTCGGTGCTACATGCGCTCCTAGCAGTGTTTCCAATTCGGTTAATCGATTAACCGATTCCTCGATTAATCGCCCCTATTTCGGTTAATGTCGAAACAAATAATTTAAAACTCAAATAATTATTCGACCCGAATAATCGGTTAAAATATGTCGATTAACAGGTTACATTTTTAATATGGAATTTTTCCATTATTTTCTCCCAAAACTTCATAATTTTCTTAGCCTTGACTAAAAAATTTCAAGAAAAGCTTAGAAAACCAAATGCTAACTAAAATACCATCAAATTCTTTAAAAATCCAGTGAAAGAGATCCTTAAGCCTTTAGATACGTTCTTTGGAGGAATTCTAGCAAGTCAACATTGCACCATCGAGACACGTCATATATTTTAAGGGACCCCTAAATATTAATAAAATTTTTTTGTAAATATTTTAACAAATTGTCAAAGTTTCTATTTTTAAAAAACCTTTAAAAAAAACATAGCGAAAGGCCAAAATAAAGGTGGATTTTAAAACTTTTCGAAACACACGACGTGTTTGGCTGGAACAGGCTTTAGGAACTACAATAGAAAATGTTTCATTTCTGTTTTTATTCTTTTAAAAATTAAAACTGTGTCACACAGTTGACATATTAATTCTGTAAGATCGTGTAAGAAAGTGTGTATAATCGGTTCAAAACCACAGCAATTCCTCAACATGTTATACTAGAATACCATGGCACTCGAACCCGTTTCACTGAATTTAAATTTTTATTCGAATTGAAGCAAATAACCTAAAGTTAACACAAAATGAAAGTTAAACAATTTAATGTTTATATGGAATTTGACATCTGTGACTGGACATTGAGAGAATTGTCTACATGCTATTTATGAATTTTTACATTGATTCAATGAAGTTTCGCTGGAAATCGTCCCTTGAAACTTTTCATTGAATTGATGCAGCTTTTGATAAAATTTTATTAAAAATATCAAATTATTCATTAAAAATTCCATATACCCAAAAAAAAGTTGTATTAAAAACAAGGTTGGCAACCGAAACGAAAACGGTATAGGTATCGGTATTGGTATCGATTTTTTATTTGTTTCGGTATCGGTATCGGTAACGGTATTTTAATCATTTCATTAATTAATACCGGTATATACCGGTATTATTGAAAAAATTTACAAAAATATAAAAAAACGTTCTTAATTATAAAAAAAAAAACTCAATTTTATTAAATTTTTATAAAGGATAAGTATTTAAGTTATTAAAAATTTCTAACAACGGAAGTACTTCAGCCTAAACACTCCGATTTTGATGAAATTTGGATATGTGATTGAGAAAAAAATCTAAGATCGACCTGTCTCAGCTTATCGGCCACCTCGGAATTTTAAGGGTCCAAAAAGGGGTTCAAAAATTGGACCCTTTTAGGTTTTATTTGCTTTTTAAGATATTTCGACCAAAGGAACCATGTGCAAGTGTGGTATTGTTGGAAAGCAATTTTTGAGGGCTTTTCACTGGTAGCTTTTTTTTGGTACTTTTTTGCTATTTCGAATTTGCTGTTTTAAAATTTTCAAAAATTTTGGGTACTTTATATGGAGAACTATATTGCTATGGCTGCTGAATTTATATATATTAGTCCTTATTAAATTTAAGCGGACACGTCTTTTTGCGTTTTTCGATATTCGCACTACATCAGGTTTGCCAAAATTTTCCCCGAAACAACTTTTTTGGTACATTTTTAAAGAATTTAGGCCTCTTTCTGTGCTAAACATAGGAAATATGTATAACATGATATATATATATAACCGTCGTTAAATAAAATAAGGGAATAAAAGCATTTAAGTTATGCTCTCTTACAAAAAAGTACCAATGGTTATTTTGCAGAATATAGGCCCTATATTAGAGTGTTTTTTTTTTTTTTGTTTTTGATTTTCGGAACACAAGTTGATTCACTACAAATATTTTATATTTGTATTGAGATCCATTGACGTGAAAAAAAAACAATTTTTTAAAACCGATTCCATACCGGTACGATACTGGTATTAAGGGAAAAGGTTTTTGAATACCGGTATTTTTTGAAATCAAGAATTTCGGTATTGGTATCGGTATCGGTTGTCAATTTGAAAGGGTTTTGAAACGGATAACGGTATTATAATGGTATCGGTTGCCAACCTTGTTTTTTTTAATGGTGGAACACAAAAATCATTTATATTATGAAGAATACAGTCCCAGCAAAATCTTTCATTACCAAATAAGTGGTTATATAATAGAAATTCATAGCTTCGCACAACTTATTTTTTGCCGTCGAAACTCATTATTTTTGTTTGGCGTGGTCGTTTTTATAAGTAGTCACGCTTACCCGCTCGCTTACGAAAAAATGAGAAATAAGTAGTTATGAGATTTTGAATAATAAGTGGTTACACACATGCTTACAAAAAGTTGAATTATAAGTGGTTATCCGATTGCTTACTTGATTCTTAAAAATAAGGAGTTAAGCAAATACTATTAGCTTAAGGAAATACATTCAGAAAAATTTAAGTTTTTTCTAGTGTGTAATTTTAGGACTCGTCATAAAAATTTAAACATAAAACATATTTACATATAATAAATAAAAATTTATAAAATTTAACGGTGTAAAAAGTACTTATTTAAACTATTACGAGTAAGTCATTATTTTATATTTAGAAACAATGAATACAATAGGCCGTTATTAGGAAGTCATTATTTTGTATTATAAAATAATGCAAAAGGTAATGACATATCATTTTTGGTAATGAAGATTGTAATGAGGTGTCATTACCAATATTTTGCTGGGATCCCAAGTAAAAAAAAATGATATGGAGCCATATGAAGTTATATTTAATTATATATAATCTTTTATGTAATTAGATATAATTATATCCGAAAAATGAGAACGTCTTATTGTATCATATTGTATCGAATTGTATACAATTGTATACTATTTGGTACAATTTGATACAATTTTATGCAATTCGATACAACTGTATCCGAATTTTGTTCTCATCCAATTACATCAAATTATATCTTTTTGTATAAAATTATATAAAATGTTATAAAAGTGGACATAGTTTGATACAATTATATCTAAATATTAACCTTATACTTTTTATCATATTATATAGGACCATATCTAACAATATACATACGAAAATAATTTTTTTAAATAAAAAAAAAAGTTCAATCACTTGTAATTGTTCTTTTTTGAATTGCAATTACAAATAATCGGCCTGATTACGAGTGTCGAATTTGTAGTCGAAATTTTCGACTCCATATAAAATGATTTTGTATATAATGGAAATTATAAAGAAATGAAACTCTGATGCTGGATTTTTTTAAATCTGAGTGCTATATATGGTAAATCCAATTGAAAATTTGTTCAAAAGTTGCGTTTTTAGTGAATTTTCAGCAAATTCGACTTAGTTTCGACTAAGACTACGACACTCGTAATAAGGCCGAATATGTAATTATAGATGAGTTTTTTTTTCAATTACAATTACATGTAATTGCATGTGTAATTAATTACAAAATGTAATGATTAACCCCAGGCCTGCTGGAGATCTTATAATTTCGATAAATCTTCCATTACTTTTATCCAGATTTATCATGACAGTGCAATAAACATGAAAAAAAATTTATTTTAATTTAGTATTTTTAAAATAAAGTTAACAACACTGAAATTTTAAAGTTAATAGGATTATGATATACAACCAAGATATAAGAAATCAGTCAAGTGTACGTTATAGTATAGAGAATTTCGTATTAAAGCTTCAGTGTTGTTAATGTTATGGGTGCGGTGCGTAAGCCATTTTTGACTCATGCTCAAAAAAAAAACCAAAAAAAAAAACAAATTACTCACGCACGAGCATTTTGTTTTTTACTCAGCACACATGATTATATTAACTTACTTATTAAACTTACAATCAGAAAATTCTCACGCAAAACAGTAAAAATTACTAAAAACATATGATGCAAAAAATAAACTCACACACGAATCAATCACGGGTTATTCTTACTCACGCTCACGCACGAATCACTTAAGTATAGTAATTATTACTCACGATCACGTGTGAATAACGTGACTCACGAACATTTCGTGTCACGCGCCAATCCCTAGTAATTACTAAATCTAAAACTAGTTCAAAATCATTGATAACATGGAACCAAATATAATAAAATACGGTTTTATATGGACCTTATATATTTTTATATAAAATCACTTTGAAAAAATTGCCTATGTGGGATGATATATAATTATAGATGATTTTATAAAGAACGTTATAAGTTATATATGGGTTCATATTCGTCTATATATAATCATAACTAACACAAATTATAAAAGATTTCTTATATGGATCCACATAGTTTTATATTATTATGTATAGTGTCATACTAAATTATATATAAATGTTAGGGTTTGGGATTTCCCGGACTTTTTTATTTCCCGGGAAACGGGAATGAAAAAATTTGATTCCCGGGAATCCCGGGAAATGTTTTTGAACAAAATTGTTAATGAAAACCACCTATATAAATAATGTTTGTTAAAAAAAACACTATTTCAGTACAAATGCAGTCTGTGTAGTGAGAATTCAAAGTAAAAAATATCAGAATGTTGAACATTTAATTTCACATAAATTAATCGCAGCACTGCCAAATGAATTTCATGATTCCAGCAGAAAGCACCTACTAGTGGACTGTCGGAAACAAACCGTTTCATCACACTTGGCCCATTAGATATGGTGGCCACAATGTTATTTTCCAAAGACAATTAAAACTCTTCTAGTCTTATTTCTACAATTCTTCTTATTTCATCAGCATTACATCTTCCTGATATATAAACCAACCCCAGGTTATAAAATGAATTATTTACTCTTTTGTGATATTCTTGTCCATTCATCTAAGATTATAGAAAATCTCCTATTGTTAGAAATATTGTTCGATATTTCTTTTATCATGATATCTTTTACATTATTGTAGTAATTTAATATAATGTTCTTTACATCGGTTTCTTTTTTTGCAATGCCAGGTTTTTATTATAAAAACTTTCTCGAATAAACGAAGATCTAGTTATGGTGCAGCAGCTAATTTGGATACCATTTTAGGAAATGTTTGCCCTACCATAAAACCTTTAATGCCTATTCAGCTTACACTTTTTTCTTCGGGTACTTTGCTAATTTTAGCTTGTTGTTGTTTTCTTCAAGCGAAGTTGCATGACCATCAATTTTTTTTTTTTTTTTTTTTGTGAACCAAATTTAGATGTCGGTTAACCAAATTTAGATACCACCGTTAACCATTAGTCTTTTCTTTTCACATTTATTAATGAAAACGTTACTTATAAAATTATTGACCCTTAATATAAAGGAGTATTTTAAATTTAAAGTCGACTTTTTTTTTAATCAAACGGTTTTGTTCATTTTGTGTATGAAAACCTTACAAAAATATTTATATTTTCAAATATTTTGATTGGTTGAAAATAAATGAACCAATCAGAATGCTCCAAAAATAAACCAAGTCAAGGTATACTGCAACCCAATATTTTAACTAAAGTCGACTTTACCTAAATTCTACATTTGAAAAATTTAGATAGTAAGGGCGATTATTTGTAAAAAACAAAGCTTTTTTTCATATTTCTTTTAAACATTTTACCAAAAATATATTATTATTATTTTCCCGGGAATTCCCGGCAAACTTTTCCCGGAATTTTCCGGGAATTCCCGCCCGGGATTTCCCGAACCCCAAACCCTAATAAACGTACATGTAATTATGTCTTTTATATGTTACTTTATGTACTTATATATAGCACATACATATATATGTATGTAGGCCAATATGTAATAATATAAAATCACATACATATGTCTCCACATTAAAACCTTTGAGGAAAAAATATCTAACATATGACTATATAAAAGTATTTCTGCTTGAATTTAAAAGCATATGTGGCCATATGTAACTATAAGTTACTATATGCAATTACATAAAATAATATATGATTATATCAAAACTTTTTTACTCGGGAAGTTAGAGAATATTTATGAAGTTAAATAAATTAAAAACAATGTTGCCAATGCAAATTAAAGGCTGATAACCGCACTTTGAATTTATAACACAATTTTCTATTAACAATGAATAATGATTTCAACAATTTTGGAAATTTTGGAAATTTAATATTAAAAAAATTTGTGTTTTTGCTAAAAACGTGAAAAAATAATTTTTTTAAAACCGATTCCATACCGGTATGACACCGGTATTAAGGGAAAAGGTTTTTGAATACCGGTATTTTTTGAAAACAAGAATTTCGGTATTGGTATCGGTATCGGTTGTCATTTTGAAAGGGTTTTGAAACGGATAACGGTATTATAACGGTATCAGTTGCCAACCTTGATTAAAAAGTTTTTTCATAAAATTTTAAGAAATTTCTCATTCACTTTGGGAAGAAAACTTCATTAGATTACTGTAAATTTTTATTAAAACTCGCCTTCTTAATTCTCTCTGCGTAAGTTCCATAAAAATTTAGGTTCTTTTTTTATTGCTAACGGCCCTTAGAAAACGAAAAAGAGACTGACGAAATCATTATTTAGATCAGGGATGGAAAAAAAGCTCGGAGCGAGCCAAAAATATATAAATTTTTTTAAAAAGTTTGGAAGCCAAAATTAAAAGAGCTGCTCAAATAAAAAAGCTCGCAACTAAAATAAATAAAGAGCTTATAAAAATGAAAAGGCTCGTTTACAAAACTGAATAGAGTTTTCTAAATCGAGCAGCTCGTATAAAAAATTTCATAGCGCGTTTTTTATCGAGCAGCTCTCTAAAGAAATTTAATTGAGTTTTTTGAAATCGAGCCGCTAAAAAAGCTCGCTCCCATTAAAATAAGTTACTTATTTTAAAAAACAAAAACGGTAACTTAGTTACACTATATCCAGCAGTATTATAGTCCCTAGATTTTGAATTTTAGAAACCCACACGTAAAAAATTACAAAATAATGGCGGAGTGTGCAAATATGCTTTGTGGTTCAAAAAATGCAGTTTTTCTTTTTTGCAACAAACCACCAAACTTTGTTGTATGAAATGGGTGTTAACGTCTCCAGATTACAAATTTTAAAAAACCGCACTTAAAAAATTGCAAAATTATGGTGGAACGCGAAAAAAGAGTTTATGGTAGAAAAAGTTAATTAAAACACTGAATCAGCGATTAACATTCTGCAAACGAATACAATGATGGAAATATCTTCTTTTTTGCAAAAATTTTTTTCCCGATTTTTTTTTCAAACTAAGCATTAAACTTTGTTGTTTGAAAGTGGTATTTTATTCCCTGGATTATGAATTCAAATAAAACACACTTAAAAAATTGCAAAATAATGGCGGAACGCGAAAAAAGACTTTATGATGCAAAAAGTTTATTAAAAAAATTAATCAGCAAATTATATTCTGCAAAAAAATATGTTGATGGAAAAATTTTCTTTTTTGCTAATTTTTTTTCCCGATTATTTTCGTGATTTTTTTTGCACCTAGCCACCAAACTTTGTTTAATGAAATGTGTATTTTAGTCCCTAGATTATAAATTTTAAAAAACCGAACTTAAAAAATTACAAAATAATGGCGGAACGCTAAAAAAGACCTTATGGTACAAAAATTTTATTAAAAACTTAATCAGCAACTTACATTCTGCAAACAAATATATTTATGAAAAAATTTTCTTTTTCCAAATTTTTTTTTTCGCGATTTCTATTTTTTGCAGCTAGCCGCCAAACTTTGTTTTATGAAGTAGGTATTATAGTCCCTAAATTATAAATTTAAAAAAACGAAACTTAAAAAATTGCAAAATAATAGCGGAACCCGAAAAAAGACTTTGTGGTGCAAAAATTTAATTAAAAAACTTAATCAGCGATTTAGATTCTGCAAGCAAATATGTTGATGGAAAAATTTTCCCTTTTGCAAATTTTTTTCGCCATTTTTATTTTTCGCAACTAGCCGCCAAACTTTATTTTATGAAGTGTGTATTATAGTCGCAAGATTATAAATTTTAAAAAACCGAACTTAAAAAATTGCAAAATAATGGCGGAACGCGAAAAAATACCTTATGGTGGAAAAATTTAATTAAAAACTTAATCAGCAACTTACATTCTGCAAACAACTATAGCTGTATTTTGTCTCATGCCTATCAACGTTAAGTATTTAAAGCAAATCTACGTTAAACCGATTGTGGTACAAAAAAATTTTAAAAACGTTATGTTTATAATTGTTTAGTTATAATCAAACGTACCTCAGCAACAGTTTTTAGGAAGTAACACGAATAAGTTACGTTAGATGTGAAAATGTATAAACGTTGAGTTTTCAACGTTGATAATTATCCGTGTTGAAAGGTAACGTGCATACGAAAAGTCATATGTTATTTTCGTCTTAGGCGCGTTTTTATGCACTATAAATTTTTTTATGAGTTAACGGATATAGTTAAGTCGAAAACACGGCTTATATTGATAAAAAGTTTTCCTTTTTGGAAATTTTTTTCGCGGTTTCTTTTTTTATCAACTAGCCGCCAAATTTTGTTGTATGAAATGGGTATTATTAGTCCCTAGATTATAAATTAAAAAAAAAACGGAACTTAAAAAATTGTAAAATAATCGCGGAATGCGAAAAAATGCTTTGTGGCGCAGAAATTAAATAAAAAACATAAAATAGCGATTAACATTCTGCAAACGAAATGCTTGCATTTTTGTAAAATTTTTTTCTTCGCAGTTTTTTTTTTGGCATAAGATATGGGTGTTATTGTCCTTGGGTTATGAATTTCAAAAAACCGCACTTAAAAAATTGCAAAATAATGTCGTAATGCGAAAAAAGGCTTTGTGGTACAGAAAATGAATTAAAAGACTTAATTGGCGATTAACATTCTGCAAACGAATATGTTAATGCAAATATTTTCCTTTTTGCAAAAATTTTTTTTGCAAACAACCACCATACTTTGTATAAAATTTGGGTATTTTAGTCCCTTACATATCTATTTAGTTAACAATTTTTAACATTTATTTTGAAATTCTATTGGAAATGCTGTATTTAATATCTAAATAATTAATTAATTTTTTTTTGTAAACAAGCCAAAAGAGTTTTCAAATTTACTTGAAAAGAGCTTACGTTTTCATAATACTCGATTTATTTTTTGGAAAAGAGCCTTTTTTTTTGTGAAGCTCTTTTTAATTTTTTTAGCGTAATCATTGAGCTCGCTTATTTTAAAAAATTGAGGAAGCTATATTTTTTTAGCTACTTTCATTTTTATATAAGAGCGATCTAAATTTTTTTAGCTCGCGAGCTTTTTTTTGGGCTCTGCTCTTTTTTTGAAAAGTTCCACAATGCCTACCCGAGTAAAAAAAATTGATCTCGCGCAATATCTAATTATATCCAATTTGATATTGTTTAAGATCTGCTGTAATATCTAGCTGATCCAATTAGATCTCAAAATTGGGTGTATCCAATCATATCGTATTAGATCCCATTGTATATATGGGGATAAACTAAGATTAAGTTATATCTCAAAATTGGGAGGTCCAGTGATATCTTTGGGGATAAACCTAGATCTATTTTGATCCGAAAATTGGCGGATCCAGCTATATATTTGCGGATATTTTTAGATCTAATTTGATCCGAAAAATGGCGGATCCAATTAGATCCAGCTATATATTTGGGGATAAACTTAGATCTAATTTGATCTCAATTTTGGCAGATCAAATTAGATCCGGCAATATATTTGTGGATAAACGTATATCTAATTTGATCCGAAAAAGTGGCAGATCGAATTAGATCTAGCTATATATTTGGGGATAAACTTAGATCTAATTTGATCCGAAAAATGGCACATCGAATTAGATCCAGCAATATATTTGTGGATAAACTTAGATATAAATTGATCTGAAAAATGGCAGATCAAATTAGATCCAGCAATATATTTGTGGATAAACTTGGATCTAAATTTATCAGAAAAATGGCAGATCGAATTAGATCCAGCAATTTATTTCGGTATTAAAATGGCAGATCGAATTAGAAACAGCAATATATTTGGGGATTGACATCTAAAAGTATCAATAAAAATGACAGATAAAATTAGATACCGCATTATATTTGGGTACTACGTAAGATCTCCATTTAT
Source organism: Leucophora obtusa (assembly GCA_949987735.1). Lineage (NCBI taxonomy): Eukaryota > Metazoa > Arthropoda > Insecta > Diptera > Anthomyiidae > Leucophora > Leucophora obtusa. Next base: position 239,715,482 of record OX465295.1, on the reverse strand, counting down.
TTGGGATTAAATAGATCCCAGACATATATTGCCAACTGTTCAAAAAATAATAGACTGGCAGAGCACTGATTGTATAAAAATTACAATATTTTGTTAAAATAAGGTTTAAACTCAGAAGGTAACGAGTTCAATATGCATTTCTTTTACAAAATGAATTTCTTTTTATAAAATTAAATTTTTTTTTCTATAAATTTTTTTATAAAATTATATATTTATTTTTTTATTAAATTGAAATCTTTGAATAAAATAATTTTATTTACATCTTTTTGACGCTCTACACCATTTCCAATTGTATTAATTGTTTTAAGATTTATCAATTGTATTTCAGAAATAATCAATTGAATTTCAGTTTTATCAATTGTGTTTCAGAACTCATAATTATCATATTCACATTTATGAATTGTATTTCAGAACTAGTCAATTGAAGTTCAGTTTTATCAATTGTGTTTCAGAAATTATTAATTGTATTTCCGAAATTCACAACTGTATTTTAGAAATTATCAAACTGTATTTCAGAAATTATCAATCGTATTTCCGAAATTATGAAATGTATTTGAGAAATTTTTCTCTATTAGCTATGAAATTCTGAAATAGATTTCATTATTTCTGGACACAACTAAATTAATTTGCGTAATATTGTAGTTTCTGAAGTGCAAATAATATTTTGTGATATACAATTAAAATTTCCTAAAATACATTTAATAATTTCTGGAATACGTTTTTTCGATGCTTATAAGTTAGCTCGAAATGCTTTTATCATTCATTTAATTTGTAGCTATCACACATCTATACAAGTCTCGTTAGATTAGAGTGTAGAGGTCTTGGCTGACAATCTGGTGGACTGGGTTAAATTTCATGTTTTTAAAAGCAAATATTAAAAAAGTTTTCTCAATTTTTTCAAAAATGTTTTTTGAAATCTATTTTTTTGCCAAGATAGTTAATGCAACGTTCTGCCAACGCATAACCGACCATCGCCAACGGTTTGCCAGCATTATGCCGATTATATTTTTCTGTCTGGGATGTTAAACTTAAACCTATTGTATATTAACATTAATTAACACTATATTTTTATTTTTAGGAAATACATTTTTATTTTATTATAAGTTAACATTAAATTAAATTTTAGATAATGGCACCAATTTGTAGTCGTAATTATTATATATTAAATCGTATATTCATAAACATTCTATACAGTTAGACGAGGTTTATGGAACTATTTAACTTTATAAAGTGTTTATAAATTATAACTTAAATGTACATATATATATGTTAAATGTACTTGAACAAATTGTTGATATGGACCCACAAATTGTATCTCAACTGATATTGGAATTATTGTACCATTACCATACATCAATATATATTGAATGATATACATATATTACAATATATGACACTGTATTATAAATATTGTTAATGAAGTAACATATCTGATAATATTTTTTATAGCGCCATACATAGCTTTACATTATTCAAATTAAACCATATATGGAATTGTATTCAAAATGTTGATGTGGTACCAAATTTGACCATATATTGTTTAAATTGTGCCATATATGACAATATATTGTTTAAATGATACCATATATGTCTATATATTAATATTGTTTAAATGACACCATATATCAATATATATGGGACTATATATGGTAGCATATATTATCATATCTGCATCTGTATTAAAAATGTCGTTCATCAGGTACCATATATGAGCATATATTGTTGAAATGGCACCATATATGACAATATATGGTTTAAATGGCACCATATATGGTAATATATTGCTTAAATAACACCATATATAAATATATATGGCACTATATATGGTAGCATATATTATCATATGTGGAACTGTATTAAAAATATTGTTCATGAGGTACCATATATGGGCATATATTGTTGAAATTGCACCATATATGATAATATATGGTTTAAATGGTACCATATATGATAATATATGGTTTGAATGGCACCATATATGATAATATATAGCTTAAATAACACCATATATAAATATATATCGCACTATATATAGTACCATATATTATCATATCTGGAACTGAATTAAAGATTTGGTTTATGAGGAACCATATATGACCATATATTGTTTAAATGGCACCATATATGATAATATCTAGTTTAACTGTCACCATATATAATTATATATTGTTTAAATGATACCATATATAATTATATATTGCTAAAATGCCACCATATATATTAAGATATAGTTCTATATATAACTATATATGCAATAAGATCAACCATGTTATGTAATATATAATTATATATGCCATATCTAATATTATGAAGGCCGATATCTAATTAGATGAAATTATATATGGCATAATATAAGGAAAATTTTTCGGAAAAAACCTCATATATAATTATATATGGATATACATAACCACATGTCTAATTATATATTGTAATATATGCCACATATGATTATATATAATTTTTTTTACTCGGGTATGTATAAATTTCATATAGCAGGCTTTGATAGTGTTCATTTGCGAACTGTTTTTCATAGAATTCGTACACATTTTTTCTCACAGCAAATTTTACGGAAAAATTAATTTTTTGTTTAAATTAGTCTCAAAAATTGTGTGATGAATTAAATTAAAAAAGTCAGAAATTTTTATGTAGAGTTTAGAAATAGAAAAAATATAAAATTAAAAAAAAATCTTAACCAGTTCGGGACCGGTAGCATGTTAATATTTGAAATTCAATTACAAATATCTCCGGTAGGAGGTGCTGCAAAGCCATAAAAGTAATAAAAATATTTATTTGGTGTAGATCTGCATTTACACGAAATTTGGTCGAAAAATTCCCAGCCATATAAAGTTGGGGTCGAAATGGTTAACAAAACCATTGTTTTTATTGATAAAAAATTAAGGAAATACATTAATTTTGCATTAAATGATTAATCGATTAATCGCCAATTTTCTCAATTAACCGACCCGAATAACCGGTTAACCAATTTTAGTGATTTTACGAATAATGCATTAACCGGTTAACTGCCTACGTCGAATAATTGGAAACACTAGCTCCTAGTACTTCACAATACGTGAAAAATTTAAACGCCAGTAAATATGAAAACCAGTTTCCCAAAGCTTCTAAATCTATTAAAGAAAATCATTACGTTGATGATATTCTTGATTCTGTTGATACGCCACAAGAGGCCATAAAACTTATTTCAGATGTATCATTTATTCATCGTAAAGCTGGTTTTAATATTCGGAACTGGATTTCAAACGACAAATCGGTTCTCAAATCCTATTCATTAACAGAGTCTCTAGGTGCTAAATGCCTTAATTTAACAGAAGAGAAACAAATTGAGAAAATTTTAGGAGTATTTTGGGAACATGAAGAAGACGTAATAACTTTTAAAATATCTACATGGCTTATTGAAAGTGAAATATTTTCTGGTGGCAAAATACCTACAAAAAGAGAGGTGTTAAGATTTGTCATGTCAATCTATGATCCTCTTGGTATTATTGGACATATTATAATGTATTTGAAGGTATTTATGCAAGAGGTGTGGCGTTCAAAAATTTATTGGGATGAACAGATTCCCCCTGAATTAGTGCCCAAATGGATCCAATGGGTTAATATTTTCCCTGATATTCAAAACATAAAAATCGCTCGTTGTTATTTAAATTTTTAGGAGAATTATGATAATGTTGATGTCCAATTGCACACATTTATAGATGCTAGTAAAGATATCTTGCAGTGTGCTACTTCAGGCTGAAAAAAGATGACGTCATAAGTTGCTCACTAGTGGGTGCAAAAACACGACTGGCACCTTTAAAGATAACATCTGCTCCCTCGATTTTCAAAGTTTATAATTGAAAATCATGACCCGAGTAAAAAAGTTTTGATATAATCATATATTATTTTATGTAATTACATATAGTAACTTCTAGTAAGATATGGCCACATATGCTTTTAATATTGAGACATATGTGATTTTATATTATTACATACTGGCCTACATATAAGTGTATGTGCTATATATAAGTACACAAAGTAATATATAAAAGATATAATTACATATACGTTTATATATAATTTAGTATGACACTATACAAAATAATATAAAACTATATATGTAGCCATTTAAGAAATATTATATAATGGGTGTTATATATGATTATATATTGACGCATATGAACCCATATATAACTTAGTATGGTTTCATATCTACAATATTTCATGATTTCTTTTATATATAACGATATAACGTTCTTTATAAAATCATCTATAATTATATATCATCCCACATTAGCAATTTTTTCAAAGTGATTTTATATAAAAATATATGTATAAGGTCCTTTTAAAACCGTATTGTATTAAATGTGGTTCCATATTAAAAATGATTTTGAACTAGTTTTAGATTTTGTAATTACTAGGGATTGGCGCATGACACGATCGTGAGTGAAATTATTCACAAGTGATCGTGAGTAATAATTACTATACCAAAGTAATTCGCCCGTGAGCGTGAGAATATATAATTCGTACGTGAGCGTGAGTAAGAATATATAACCCGTGCATGATTCGTGTGTGAGTTTATTTTTTGCATCATATGTTTTTAGTAATTTTTACTGTTTTGCGTGAGAATTTTCTGATTGTGAGTAAGTTTTTAATATACTCATGTCTGCGTGAGTAAGACACGAAATGCTCGTGCGTGAGTAATTTGTTTTTGTTTAGGAGCGTGAGTCAAAATGGCTAACGCGCCCATAAAATTAACAATACTGAAGCTTTAATATGGAATTCTCTATACTATAACGCACACTTGACTGATCTCTTATATCTTGGTTGTATATCACAATCCTATTAAGTTAAAAATTTCAGTGTTGTTAACATTATTTTTAAATTACTAAAAACAAAGAAAAATTTGTTCATGGTAATTGAAAAAAACTCAATTACAATTACAAATTATTTGTAATTGTAATTCAAAAAAGAACAATTACAAGTAATTTCTAATTTGAAAAATGTCAATTACATTTTTTGGGAAAATAAATAATGACAAAAAGCACAAGTTAGGGGTAAGCCCAACATGACGTATTCTTTTTATACGCATCCATGCCTATGCAACCTATCCCAGTCAGATTTTTCTACAAAATTTTAACAAAAAACACTTTTTAATTCTAAATGTAATGTAATTGAAATTTGTAATTGAAATCACTTTCAATTACAATTACTAGTAATTTGTAATTTAATATTTTCAATTACAATTACTTGTAATTTCAATTACAAATTACAAGTAATTGTAATTGAAATCCCTCAGGTCTGATCTCCAGATATTGTATATCTTTTTTTTATTTAAAAATATAATTTTGTATATTCTTAGATATGGTCATATATATTATGGAGGAAATATAGGGTTAATATTTATGTATAATTGTATCAAACTATGTCCACTTTTATAACATTTTATATAATTTTATACAAAAAGATATAATTTTATGTAATTGGATGAGGACAAAATTCGGATACAATTGTATCATATTGTATCGAATTGTATCAAATTGTACCAAATTGTATACAATTGTATACAATTCGATACAATATGATACAATAAGACGTTCTCATTTTTCGGATATAATTATATCTAATTACATAAAAGATTATATATAATTAAATATAACTTTATATGGCTCCATATCATTTTTTTTTACTTGGGGACATAAAAATTAACAAAAATTATTTTTGGTGCGACTGAGAAACCGTCTTGAGCTGGCTTAATTCTGACCATCGTTAATATAATCAGTTTGTAGCTTTTAGAATTACTGAAATTTTAGAATTGTCTTCAATTAAGGACTGGAAATGGATTCCAAGCAAACAAAATGTAGCTGATGATGCTACTAAGTGGTCAAAGATTCCCAAAATATCAAATTCGAGCAGGTGGCTCTAAGGTCCGGAATTTTCATTTTTCCCAGAAAACGATTGGCTTCAAGCAGAAACTTTCCCCAAGTCAACTGAAGAAGAGTTCTCCTTCTTTTTCAGTAAGTGTACGGGGTTGCCCTACTTTTTGCGCTTTTTTCCATAAATTTTTTTATTGCTTCTAAGCTCTTCAATTGTTGGCATTACTACTTTGTCGCTGTTATTTCAATTGACTTGGCATAACTTACTTTGATTGCCAAAATCTGAAGCTTATCAGCAGAGAGCCAAATATTGAATTTTTAAAAAAATTTAACAAATGTTGAATTTTTAAAAAAAATTAACATTGCTTTTAATGATGAAAATTAATTTAATGAATTCCTTCTCCTGAAAAATAATGTGAAAAACTTAAATTCAATTAACACAACTGATAACAAGTTTTGGTGCGATTTTTTTAAATTTTCTCTAGAATTGAATGAATTCTTTTTCTTAAGTAATTCACTGAATTCGTTCAACTGAACGCGTTCATCAAACAAAAAATTCAAAGAATTAATTCAATTGCTGTAGTTCTTTTTATTTAATCAAATGAATTAATTCACTGGTGAACACTTAATTTCACTTTCGTTCAGTGAATTAAAAAAAATAAAATTACGTTCAGTGAATTAAAAAAAAATACGTTCACTGAATTGATAAAAAAATTACGTTCACAGAATTAAAAAAAATACGCTAACTGAATTGAAAAACAAAAATTACGTTTACTGAATTCAAAGCCTGTTTTCTGCCGTTCAGTAGAAGAAAACATTTATTTATAAATAAAATTTGTAATACGAGCACTAAGCAATTTTACAGCGTTTGCTAGTAAAGGGTGGGTCTCATACTGCAGGTTTGAACTTTAGGTACTAGATAACCCAAAAATTTGTTGTTGTTTTGTGTACATTTTGTTGACATTTTCTTTTGTTTATAGTTAAGTTAAAGTTAAACCTACAGTATGAGACCCACCGTAAGTGTTAGAGAAACCCGATGTTTTTTGGAACTTGATTTTTTATGACGCTGTAAAATTGCTTAGTACTGGTATTTAAAATTTTATTTATAAATAAATGTTTTCAGGCAGAAAACAGGCTTTGAATTCAGTAAACGTAGTTTTTTTTTTAAATTCAGTGAAGGTATTTTTTTTAATTCAGTGAACGTATTCTTTTTAATTCACTGAACGAAAATGAAATTGAACGAATTCAGTGGTGAATTAATTCAGTAAGGAATTAATTCACCTTTTTTTCCGTTCGATTTGTAAAATTGAAGGCGTTCACAAAAAGAAGTATAGCATTTGCATTCATGCGTAACAAAATAAATCGAACGAAAACAAATATGAATTAATTCCATTCAATATATGGTGTTTTGTGAATTAATTCATCGAATTTTTAATTCAGAATTAAAAATTTAATTAAGGAATTAATTTTTCAAAACTCTGTGTAGAACTTATATTTTCTTTAATTAAGGAGCAGTGGACCCCAAAAAAGAAATAAATTGAATTCAGATACTATTTCTGAAATTATTAGAGTCCAATATACTTTTGATATGAATTGTCAAGAGTTTTATGAATATTTGAACTACAAATTTTAATTTCAGAATGATTTTTTATCTTTTTGTGAATTTTTTTTTAATCAAGGCCCAGTGGACGCCAGAAAAAAATTGAATCCAGAAACTATTTCTAGATACATTTCTGATATTATTAGAGTAAAAAAAAATTTTGATTTTTTCAAGAGTTTTATGAATATTTGAATAAATGCTATAGTAATATATTGATTCAAATTGGAAGCGTTGAAAAACATTCCTGAAACCCTTTACAATTTGTATCAAGAAATTATAGAAATGTACGTTCCTGAAAATGTATTTTTTTTGTTTATTTATGTACCACTGATTTAAAGTTCAGAATGATTTTTTTGTCTTTTGTGATTTTTTTTTAGTGGGAATAAAAATTGTCTTATTTGTAAAATAAATTTTTATTTGTATATTTTATAGCGTTGCTGATTTTTGTAAAATTAATTTATTAAATTGTCCTCTTTTTTAAGACAAATGTCCTCCTTTTTAGAGGTTGACGTCCTCTGGAAATGGCAACCCTAGTTGTACCATTCATTCACAATTACAAAATTTGATAAAATTTTTGATGTCACGAGATTTTCAAAGTGGACTCGTCTTTTACGAACCATAGCATATGTTTTACGATTTTTAAATAGCTGCCGGAAAATTGATACACAAAATGGCGGGCTAACTCAAGGACAGCTGTAAAAGGCTGAAATAATTTTGTATATGCAGACTGGGGTTTTTTTCCCCGGATTTTTTCACTTCCCGGGACAGCGGGATTTTTTCTGAATTTCCCGGGATCCCGGGAAATCCCGCTCGTTAGAAAATAAATAAATCCGACATATGTTGTACTTGAAAAACTCGATTTCTATTAAAACACCGTCCGACAAAGTTCATCTTTTGGTTGAACCCATGATAGAATCTATTTAATATATTTTGAGAGGAGGGCAAAGTATAAAATATGCATGACTTCCACTTTTTCTAGATCAATAATTCGTTTGTCAGTTTAAATCGCGAATTACTATGTATTTAGGTAATAAATTTATATGGAAGGCCGTCTTAATTTTAAAATGAATAAATATAACTAAATATTAATTCGCGATTGGAACGGTTAAACGAATTGATATAGAAAAAGTGAAACACGCGGGTGTTTAATTTCTTCCTTTCTTTCAGGATATATTGGAATTGTTAATGTGTCGGACCAGTTTTATAGTCGGAACTAAGATAGATTTTTTGCTTAAGTATTTCTTAAATATGGAATCCAAAAATTTGTATTTTTAAAGATTTTGTTTCTATGCAGATTTTTAGAAGTATTCGTATAGAAGTATTTTATACAAAATTTTAAAAGTGAGTATTCTCCACAGAAATTATTATGCAAATTCTCTTAAAGATTTTTATAAAAATCGACACTAGAATATTATTAAATAATATTTTATTCATCTTAACACACTAGATATAGTGAAAAATATAATTTTATACGTATGCCTAATTGTTTACTGTCAACATGGATTTATGTTGTAGGTTAAAAAATAATTATGTGGAATATGCATTTAAAATTAAGGGTTCGTTTTCGCCCAGAAATCTGTGGTTCATAAGTTGTCGATCAGAGTTGAATTCCATAGGAAGCAGCTGGATAAAAATAAAATTGTTAGAATTTCGTTGATGTTAGTCTTATTGAGTTGTTTCAATTTGCTTATTTGTGTCAATTCAATATAAATAGATCATCATCAATTACACTATGGAACATTTTTGGGATTATTGTCTGGGGGGTGAGAAATTCCAAGTCAGGGTGATGGTACTAGGTCAGTATAGTAAAACCCTCAAAGGGTTTGGCGTTCGTATGTGTCATTTTTTTTTATGACCTTTTAAATTTTTTCCTTATCTTGATGTTTTTTCGCTTAGTTGTAACTCGAGAACCACTTGTCCGATTTTGATGAAACAAATTTAGAAAAATTTAGAATTACAATTTCTTTAATCCGTTCATATAACATTTTTCTTTATAATCAACAGTTTTGCCGGTAAAAATAAATTTGTGGAGAAAAAAAAATATTTTTTTGCCTAAAAATTAAAATTTTTTATGAATTTAAAAAAAAAAAATTTTAATTTTTAGGCAAAAAAATATTTTTTTTTCTCCACAAATTTATTTTTACCGGCAAAACTGTTGATTATAAAGAAAAATGTTATATGAACGGATTAAAGAAATTGCAATTCTAAATTTTTATAAATTTGTTTCATCAAAATCGGACAAGTGGTTCTCGAGTTACAACTAAGCGAAAAAACATCAAGATAAGGAAAAAATTTAAAAGGTCATAAAAAAAATGACACATACGAACGCCAAACCCTTTGAGGGTTTTACTATACTGACCTAGTACCATCACCCTGACTTGGAATTTCTCACCCCCCAGATTAGCTGTTGTACTGTGTTATTAACCCATAAAGGCATAGAATATTGAGGATGGAACCCGAAAATACGTATTCGATCCTGCTGGCCTTATCGAATTATTTAAATTTTTATTCTATGTAATTTACTTGTCAAAATTTTATCATCTCTCTTTTAATTTGAAAATAATTTAAATGAAAATGTGATAATATTTGATCTCAAATTGAACGAAAAAATTCATTAAATAGTTTTTTAACTTTATTTGGTATCTTTTAAATAGAAATTTTTTATGCCACAACTATTTAAAAAGAAATTATTTAATTTGCGTAGTTTTATTTTAAATTAACATGTAAAGAAATCCAAAATAATTTGAAAAAGCATCTGCATAATATTTAAAAAATACAATTGAAATAAAGGAATAGCAGTTGAAATTTAAATAAAATTATTTGTGAAAAACCTCAAAATACTCAATTGAAAATACGAAAATTCTACTAATTTTTTAATGCCTATTCTTTTTGGAGTATTTGGTATTATATTTTGGTATTTGAGATACGGATGTTGAAATATTGTATATAAAAAAATTTTTTCTGACGAGTATTTGTTTTTGGTTTAACTCAACCAAATTCAACTGACATATAAAAGCAATTTGGCCTAAATAATATTTTTTGTATACTTATTCTGTTTATTAAATTTTAAATCACATTTTTTAATTTCAAATATTTCTTATTTAAATTAATTTCAAATCAATGCTTTAAATTTAAATTTATTTAGTTTCCAAAATTGCAATATATAATAGCTAAAACTATATATAAAAAAAATCCCTGGAAATCCCGCACAAAATTCCCGGGATCGCGGGATTGAAAACAGGCCGGGATTCCCTAACCCGGGCCGGGAAACCTAATGCAGACCCAATTTAAAATTTATCGTAACGAAATTTATTTATTAAAATCGAAAAAGGTGATACCAAAAATCAGCGATATTTATGATAAAAATCCGTATTTAGATGATGGAATTTTGAAAGTTAAAGGTCGAATTGATAATGCTGTTATCTCGCTCAAAAACGCCCAATTATATTACCACGAAAGAGTTACATCACTCCATTGATATTTATGTATTATAGACTCGTCGATTCGTGAGTGTATTGATAAACGGACGTATAGCGGAAAAAAATATTTGTTATATTTTCAATATGTTCTTTACTTTACGTATTGTTGTAATTGTACATTGGTACATTGTACATTGGTTAAAATAATTATTCTAATAAATTCCAAGAGACAGAGACTCCTTAAATAAAAACAAAACATAAATATAAAAGAAATGAGTGAGCACAATGCTTCAAAGTCAGAATTAAAAAATGACAAAACAAACAAATAAATAAATAAATAAATAAAATAAAGAGTGAAATGCAAAATAACACAATGAGTAAACAACTAAAAAATAATTACTTTGCAATTCTTGACAATGATGATCATTGCAACCAAGAATATTTAAACAAATTTGAAAAACATGTTAGTGAACATGGAACAACAAAAACAACATCACAAAGTTCTTCGCATGCAGAAAAAAATGTAAATAATGAAAATGTAATAAATCAAAATCAGATTAAAAACAAAAACAAAAAAATTCCACCACTTAATATATTTAATGTGGAACCTAATGAACTAATAGAATTTATCATAAAAGGTTTAGAAATTTATAATTTGAAAATTAGAGAACTAAACAACAAAAAACCGCTTTGTTTATGTCATCTATAGATGATTATATTCGGGTTAAAGCTTATCTTGAAAAAACCAAAACTGAATTTTTCACTTTTACTCCAAAAAGTCTAAAAACTAAAACCTATCTTTTAAATGGCCTAAGCGCTAATATTAACACTGATGATATCTATGAGGAACTTTGTACATTCAAAAACGATCATTTGAAAATCTTGAAAATTGATAAATTTAAAACTAAAAGATCTATTGAAAATGGAAAAAATCTTCCTATATACATACATATTTGGTTCAAATTAGTGGCGAAAGCAGTATTAATGAACTTAAATCAATAAAAGGACTTTACCATCGCTGCATACGATGGAACCCCTAAGAAAATCGGAAATTCCCCGGTGTAGAAAATGCCAGAGCTTTTTCCACAGTGCATTTTGACACCTAGGTGTGTCAAATGTGAGAAAACACACAATATCGGAGAATGCGGACAAGAAAAAGTTTCGGAAAATGAGAGGGATAAACTATACTGCGTACTGTGCCACCAGTATGGACAACCAGCATTATATCGTGGTTGCGAAAAGTACAAAGAAATGCAACAAAGGCTTCGTGCCAAAAAACAAAGTTTGATTGAAAAAAGATCATCAAACAAAACTCTGAATCCTCACCCTTCTATGAGCTTTGCCAACGTTTTAAAAAACAATACACAAATCGTAAACAGTCCTAACTCCATTCACCAGGTGTTGGAATAATAATACCATGCAAAATTTATCTAATCAATTAATAAATTTACACAAACAACTAAAATGGATGAATCAACTGTGAAAAACCTTAAGATAATCGAAATTAATGTAAATTCTATTATACACACAAACCAGACATAGTTCTGCTGAATGAAACAAAACAAAATACGAAACACAAACTTCACTTTGAAGAATATGAACTAGTAAGAAAAGATAGACTAAACTCCACTAGGGGTGGTGGTACTGCAATTTTAATTAAAAAATATATTAAATTCAAAAATTGCACAAGTAACATCAGCAATTCACTTAAATGTCTGGAGGCTTGCATTATTAAAATACCATTGTTGGCAAATAAAACTCTATATATTATATCAGCTTATTACCCCTCTGGTAATAACAGTAATTTTTTAATATCCGATTTAAACTCAATTTTTAAATCTTTAAACTTACAAAATCCAAACATTTATTATATAATGGCAGGTGATTTGAACTGTAAACACTCCGATTGGTGTAATGCTATAAATAATACTAAAGGTAAATCGCTGAGAGAATGGTTAGATAATAAGGAAGTCGTCTTTAAATGTAGCCTCTACGCCTCTGCCACCCCGTCTTACCCAGATGTGGCTCGTATTTAGATTTATGTTTAGCAGACTCTCGTCTACCTATCCTTAGAATTAATTCCCTAAAAACTCTTGATTATGATAGAGACCACAATGCTATACAAATTGAATTACTTAACGATACAAATTATCCTTTTTCGTTTATCGTAGAATGTCCAAACTCTAAATTTAACTAAAAAAAAACCAATTGGAAAAAATTCAAAAAAAATATTACTAATTTATATAGAAATTCTGACCCCATTCCTAACAACAGAAATCTTTCAAATTCTCAGATTGACTATTATTTAAATAAACTAAATGATGTGATTATTTATAGATTCTACAGATAAAATTGTACCAAAATTTAAAAACAAAGATACAATAAACAAACTTGTAAATCCAATTATAAAAAAATTACAATCAGAAAAGAGTAAAACTTTAACTACAATAAAAAAAACACAATAGATTTGAAATTATATGTACTCCTCAGGAACTTAGTTACTACAAATCTAAATTAAAACTAAATAGGAAACTAATTAAGGATAATTTTACCTTAGCAGTAAATAAATACTTTAAGGATAAACTTACAAACTTGGATCAAAGTAATCCATCATGTATGTTTAGTGAGATTAATAAACAGTTTAAACCAAAGCTGTCACTAGATATAGATATGCTAAAAATTGGCCAAGAAGAAGAAAATTTGTTGAGATATGTTGGAATAAATCCTCTCAACACAGAAAGCGATAATGAGAATTTTATTATAAGGGAGCAAGATCAAATTTTAAACTTAATAGGAGCTTCTCTTGAAAAGACTCACTCTTTTAAAGAGATTGACTATAACAATGGATTGCATGTCGAAGTTGACAATTTTTTCACCAGATTTTTAGAAACAAAAACTGAGTATGAATTCAATCAATCATCTTACACAATCTTTGATACAAATAAAAGGGCAAATCAAATAAGTGATTTACAATCTCACGATTTTTTTTATAACAAAGGAACAAATTTTTTTATATATTTAAGAAATTAAGAAACAAATTATCATCAGGTGTCGACACCATTCCCAATATAATATTGAAAAATATTCCGGAAAAATTAATCCTTGAATATTGCACATTATTCAATAATATGCTTAACAACTCGTATTTCCCTCGAGCATGGAAATTGACAAAAGTTGTAGTGTTGTCCAAAAAAGATAAAAACACTAGCAATCCCAAAAATTTAAGAGCTATTAGCTTGCTACCTAATATTAGTAAAATCTTTGAAATATGTGTAAATACTAATATTAATAATTTTTGTAAGAAAAATAATCTAACGAATGACAGACAATTCGGGTTCAAGTATAAACACTCCACAATACATGGAATTCACCTACTAATATCCAATATCAATTGGAATTTAAATAAATCTCTTTGTACAGGGGCATGTCTTGTTGACTTTGAAAAGGCTTTCGATAACATTTGGATTCCTGGCCTTATATATAAACTTTTGAAATATAAATTCCCAATTCAAATGGTTATTTTAATTCATAACATGCTTTGTAACAAATCGTTTATAGTATGCAATAAAAATGAAGTTAGTCAAAAGAAGTTCATTGTAGTTAATGGATTACAACAAGGAACAGTGAATTCACCTATACTTTTTAATATATTTATTTATGACCTCTTACACAGCGTTAATAATATTATTGGATTTGCAGATGATATTATAGTATATCATGCTGATAACAAAATTGATAAAATAAATGAAAATTTACAAAATTACTTTAATATTATAGAAAAGTATGCTGTTGATTGGCAAATGAAGATAAATATAAATAAATGCGAAACTATACTATTCCGTCCTCCTGTAGGAAAGTGTAACAATAACATAAGACGAAACTGGAAATCTTTTGGTATAAAATCCAGTAATAATGTTAGTATCCCTAATAAACAAACCGTTAAGTATTTAGGAATTAATATGGACAAGTTTTTATACTTTAATGAACATATTAATTCACAAGTAATGAAAGCAAGAAAAGCTTTCTATATGTACAAAAAGCTATTTTTTTTCCAATCACATTAAACCTGAGATCAAGCTTCTTCTATATAAATCCTTAATACGTCCTATTTTAACCTATGGTTGCCAAATTTGGTTTAATGTTTCACCATCATATATGGAGAAACTGCGTATATTCGAAAGAAAATGCCTCAGAGCCTGAACTGCTCTATACAGATCACCAAACAGTAATTTTACGAAATATATAAGTAATCAAAGACTACAACTCAACAAAAATTAGCAGAATTGATAATTTCATCATACACATAATTAGAAATCACATAAAAAAAAGTTGTGACTGCTATGAAAACAATTTAATAATGACTCCATATTATGTCAATGACGATTATATAACTGTAACATTACAAAATGGCTTTGTACCACCTGAGGCTTTTGTATATCTCGATAAAAAAGGTTTCATACAAAACGAAACGGGCGTCCCTATATTTTTTCATATATATAGAAGGGCCAACATAAAAGTTGTCACTAGCAATCAACTTACAGCTGAAAATAAAAGATTCGATACCAGCATTTTCCGTGAGGATTAGAATATCCTTCCAAATATAAATATTAATAAATACTGGTACCGGAAATTCTTCTTTTTTTATAATCCTTGACTATTTCTTTTATCTTGTTTGAAATATAAAAGTAAGGTTTTTTTCCAAAACTTTTCTTTACATTGAAATTATTATTAATACAGATAATATTGTGTATATATTTTGTACAAAAACAATAATTACAATGGGACAAATTTCATCGGCGCTGAGAGAGCTACGAGAGGCTTTGGCAGACGTCGATAAGGCTGAACTGGTTCAAACGTTAACTACCACAACAACAAAATGGAATTTTATTTCGCCAGCCTCGCCCCACATGGGTGGTGCGTGGGAGCGCCTCGTTCGCTCCCTTAAAACAGTTCTATTCAAAATTATGCGGTCGAGGGCACCAAGTGATGAACTGCTACTGAGTATGATGATTGAGGTAGAAAAAGTAGTAAATTCTAGGCCCCTTGCCTACGTTCCTATTGCAGGCGAAACGGATGAAGCGTTGACACCAAATTATTTTCTGGTAGGAAGCTCTACTGGTTTAAAACCTATGTCTGCCTGTAACGATAGTGGCATGTTATTAAAACAAGGATGGCTTACTTCTCAACAATACGCAAATATTTTTTAGAAGAAATGGTTGGCTGAATATCTTCCAACTTTAACCTGTAGGTCGAAGTGGCATGATTGTCCAAAACCTTTGAGTCAGGGGGACTTAGTGATCATAGTTGACCCTTCCCTTCCCCGTAACGTCTGGCTACGCGGAAAAGTCTTGGAGACTAGATTGGCAAACGACGGTCAGGTACGAAGCGCAAAAGTGCTGACTAAACATGGAGTTCTAGAGAGGCCTGTGGTCAAACTGGCGATTTTGGATGTCGCTCCTTAACGAGAGTCTGTCGTCGAAGAAACTTCTTGCCATACTGCGGGGGGAATGTTAGCGCTGTCTCCAAAATCCCAATGATTTTACTTTTATGTTCAATCTGGCAACACCAAATATTATTTAGTTTATTTGATGTGAAACTTTTCAGACTGTAACATTTGTAAAACTTAACGAAATATTTGACACTTAAAGTTTGCTTGAGAACATGGCGCTTTTTGCAGCCATTTTTATTCTGAATTACAAGTTGGCCGTGCGCAGTGCTCTGGAGCAAAATTTATTTGCATTTTATAAATTTGTGTGGGCGCTGTGGTGTAGTGGTTAGCGCATTGGACTGTTACACGTGAGGTTGCGGGTTCGAGCCCCAACCAAGGCAACTTCAATTAATGAAAAATAATAATATGTATGAGTTTTTTCGATCCCTCATGCATATCGCAGCGTCCTCCTTCGGTGTTCCCATAGCACTTAACCCCACCGAAGTAAAATAATATAACTATGAACTACAAGCTTCAACAAAATTCGCCAACTCAACATCAGATGGCGCGCAACAACTGTTCTAAAAATTCAACATCTCGCGCAATTACAGTATTGCCATATTTGAAGCCCTTCATCTTTCACCACCTTTCACTTCTTCTCTATTCCCTTTCCAAAGGAAGCAACACGTTAATTAATAGGAAGAATTTCCTGAGTGTTGCTTCTCTTTAAAAAAAAAAAAAAAAAAAAAAATTTAATTTAAATTTGAAAGTTCTTGGTGGTTCCATAGTAAAAAGTATGTAGAATAATTTATTATTTATTTATAATTTGATTCTAATTGTTTAAATTTAATATAGGAATTTTAATACAAATACACATCGTCGAATAAACCATTTAAAGACTTGTGTGTTTTATTTAAAATCCAAGTTGGAGTCAACAAGACTTGCGGCTGGCGTGCCTTGGTTACACTGGGTGTTGTAATAAAGGATCATTACAAAGTTGATTTTTACACATTTCGATAGTTTTCACATAATCTTCGGTTGTTTTTATTTCCATACCTTTTTTCGGACAAACTGTTAATGGTTTTGTCAGTTTCGCAAAATCAGGGATAAACTTTCTGTCGTAACTCAATAATCCCAAAAAGGATTTAAGTTGTTTCGGAGTTCGTGGGATCGGAAAATTTTTCACAGCATTATTTTCCCCGGGTTTGGCTTAATCCCCTCGGAAGACAATATGTTTCTCAAAAATTGTATTTCCTTACGTAAAAATTCCGATTCATCTAACTGGATTTTGAAATTTGCATTCATCAATCTTTCGAATACCAGGTCTAAATTATCAATATGTTCCTGTAGAGAAGTCGCGAAAATAATAATATCATCTAAATAAACAAGACATATTTTACCCATTAATTCTCTAAGGACATTGTCCATGACCCTTTGAAATGTTGAAGGTGCGTTTTTCAGCCCGAATGGCATTTTAACAAATTCGTAGTGTCCTCCTTCCACCGAAAACGTAGTTTTAAGAATATCCTTTGGTTCTATATCGATTTGGTGGAACCCGCTGGCAAGATCAGCAGTAGAGAAATCATACACCTGCCTAATTTATGCAACAGTTCTTTAATCTTAGGAATAGGGTACTTGTCGGTGATGGTTTTCTCGTTCACCTTTCTATAATCGATTACCAACCTCCATTTCTAGCTGGTGAACTCCAAGATGAGTAGCTTGGTCGTATTACGTTCTGGTTCAGTAATTTAACAATTTGTTCTTGTACCTCCTTTTTATAGACGTAAGGGTATCTGTATGATTTCGTGTATACTGCTACATCATTGGTTGTCGGTATACTGTGTCTGATTTCGTTGGAAAATTTCACCTCCTGATCTTCCCTGTAGAAAATATCACAATATTTTCTGCATGTTTTCAGGAGAAGTGGCACAGTGCTTTGTCCCATAGGCAAAATTTAAAAAAAAATGTGTGCGAAACGTTAGTGATTTATACATTTTTGAAGAGGTGACATAATACCATAAATAAATATGAAAGAGGAATTCAGTACCTTCTCTTTTTGTTAACAACAGAGGGCGCTAAAGTCAAAAAAATTTTGTGCTAAAATAGTTAAACGAAAATCAAATTTTAAATGCTTTACAAAAAAAATTGGCAAAAATTAGTTTTTAAAGATAATTCTTTGAAACACGGTGGTGTTGTTGCTTACTATATTCGCAATAAGAAGAAATTATTTTAAGTGAAAATTTTTTATAGAATAATATTTGGTGGCATCGAAAACGTTAGACATTTTTTGACTGGAAATCCCAAAGTTGCTTAAGTTTCATAGAGTAAAAAAAAATATTGAAAAACATGTTTTTTTTTGTTTATGATTTTAGGACACCTTGAAGCTCTTTAACATAATTTGGAAAAAAAATGTTTTTTTACCCGCAAATTTAAAAATTTTATACATTTTCCAAACCCTTTTACCTGAGTTTTAACAAAGTTTGAAAGAGCTAAATTTTAAGGTACCACCAAAAATTAAAATAATAACGTTTAAAAAAGAAGAACTTGAAAATTAAAATACAAGCTTCGGTTTTATGTGGTGTAAAAATAAAAAAAAAATTCAAGAAACTTAAAAAACAATTTTAAGTAGTAACATTTTTTTTGTGGAAAACCTAAAATTTTATAAAGTTTAGAGAAATTTAAAAAAGATATAAAAAAACAAGTAATTTTTTTTATGATTTAGAACGTCCATTAGGATGTATAATTTTCTGTAAAAAAAAAAATAAAATTTTGAACCGCAAATTTTAAATTTTTAACTTTTTCTACATATCCCTATTTTTCAATTTTATGTAGATATTACGGTTTGGGATTTCCCGGACTTTTGTATTTCCCGGGAAACGGGAATAAAAACTTTGATTCCCGGGAATTCCCGGGAAATATTTTGCAACAAAATTTTTAGTGAAAACCACCTATATAAGCAATTTTTGTTTAAAAAAAACACTATTTCAGTACAAATTCAGTCCGTTTAGTGAGAATTCAAAGTAAAAATATCAGAATGTTGAACATTTGATTTCACATAAATTACTCTAAGCACTGCCAAATAAATTGCATGAGTCCAGCAGAAAGCACCCACTACTGGACTGTCGGAAACAAACCGTTTCATCACATTTGGCCCATTAGATATGGTGGCCACAATGTTATTTTCAAAGACAAATAAAACTCTTCTAGTCTCATTTCTACAATTCTTCTTATTTCATCAGCATTACATCTTGCTGATATATAAACCAACCCCAGGTTATAAAATGAATTATTTCCGTTTATACATATGCTCAAATATCTCTTTTGTGATATTCTTGTCCATTCATCTAAGATCATAGTAAATCTCCTATTGTTAGAAATATTGCTCGATATTTCTTTTATCATGATATCTTTTACATGATTGTAGTCATTTAATATAATATTATTTACATCGGTTTCATTTTTTGGCAATGCCAGGTTTTTATTATAAAAACTTTCTCGAATAAACGTAGATCCAGTTATGGTGCGGATTGACATTCCGTCAACTACGGCTAATTTGGATACCATTTCAGGAAATGTTTGCCCTACCATAAATCGTTCAATGCCTATTCAGCTTACACTTTTTTCTTCGGGTACTTTGCTAATTTTAGCCGGAACGTTATTCTTGTTGTTGTTTTCTTCAAGAGAAGCTGCATCAATTTTTTTTTTGGTGAACCAAATTTTGATGTCGGATAACCAAATTTAAGATACCTCCGTTAACCATTTGTCTTTTAGGGCAAATATTGCAGTGCGCTGCATTGTCCTTTTTTGTGAAGTATTTCCATACTCCTGACATTTTATTCTTTAATATAAAAGAATATATTAGTTTGAAAGCAGGTGTATTAAAATAAAGTAAACTGAAAATATCACATTTATTAATGAAAACGTTGCTTATAAAATTATTGGCCCTTAATATAAAAGAGTATTTTAAATTTAAAGTCGACTTTATTTTTAATCATACGGTCTTGTTCATTTTGTGTATAAAGACCTTACAAAAATATTTATATTTTCAAACATTTTGATTGGTTGAAAATAAATTAACCAATCAGAATGCTCCAAAAATAAACCAAGTCAAGGTATACTGCCACCCAATATTTTAACTAAAGTCCACTTTAACTAAAATATCCATTTGAAAAAATTTAGATAGTAAGGGCGATTATTTGTAAGAAACAAAACATTTTTTTCATATTTCTTTTAAACATTTTACCAAGTTTTTAGGTTTTACTACTTAAATTTTGAATAAGTTATGCGAAAAATCTTTTTTAGTTGAAATGCTCCTAATTCTTGGCAAAGATTTTTTTGTGTGTCAAATAAATTAATTCCCTTTTAAAAGATTTTAACAAAGACATTTTTGTTTTGGTATTTAAAATGTTTTTTATGACTAAAATTAAAAATCCTGTTCCAAACAAAAACAATTTAAAAAATTTAATATTTTTAAAATTTCCCGTTTTCCCGGGAAAAATATATTATTTTCCCGGGAATTCCCGCCCGGTAAAAGTGTCCCTTTAAATACGATTTGTCGATTTTCATTCATTACACCGCCGAGTTTTCATCTAGTAGGTTCAAAATTGAAGAATTTAAGTTTTTTCTTAGAAAACTTTAACCATTGCTGAATTGCGGCCGAAAATGGACCATTTTTGAAAAAGAAAATTGCCTATCAATTATAAATTCACAAAATTATAAATTTTTGCAAACACTACTTTTTTATTTAACTTGTTCATTAAATATACTTAAAATTATTCAGATACGGAATTTTGGTTTCGCTGTATATCATTAACCCATATTAACCTAGAACCGAAATGCCCATAAATTTAATAGAAATGTAAGAACGGCTTTTTTTATTTATTTGTCAAATATTTTTTAAAATACATAATTTGGAAATGTCAAAAGCTATTTTTGTAACATAATAGTTATTATTAAAGAAAAATAATAAATTGAAAAAATGATAATTCGGGTTTTGTGTGTGGAGCAACTCCTTTCCAGGACATTTTATGAAAATTGATAACTTTGTCAAAAATTGTTTTCACTAAATTTTAGCCAGTTCCCAATATTTTTGAAAATGTGTGTGTCATATTGAACGTTTTGCTAAAATAAAATAATATTGCACCATAAAAAACCTTGTAAAAATTGAGCAATAATACTGCTAGTCTCTGGCGCCCTTAAAATTGATAATGAATGAGAAAAAGGATATACGGTAGATAGTCATATCTTTGCACCGAATAAAACAAAATTTGCCACAGAGATAAAAATTATAATTTTATAAACTATTGTAAGTTCCTAGTGCATTCTGATCTTAAATCTGGCCAAAATATAGTTTTTGAGAAAAAGGATATACGGAAGATAGTCATATCCTTGCACCGAATGAAACAAAATTTGCCACAGAGATAAAAAGTATAATTTTATAAACTATTGTAAGTTCCTAGTGCATTCTGATCTTAAATCTGGCCAAAATATAGTTTTTGAGAAAAAGGATATATGGGAGGTAGTCATGTCCTTACACCGAATGAGACAAAATTTGTCAAAGAGCTAAAAAGTATTATTTTACAAACTATTTTAAGCTTTTAGTGCATTCTGATCATAAATTAAGCCAGAATATTGTTTTTTAGAAAAAGGATATATGAGAGGTAGTCATGTCCTTGCCTCGAATGAAACAAAATTAACCACTGAGTTAAAGGATATAATTTGATCGGCAGTAACCAATTTTCGCTTTATTCTGTTTATAATTCTAGCTAAAATTAAAAATTTTAGATTAAGGATGTATGGGAGGTAGTCATGTCCTTGCACCGATTTTGCTGAAACTGCAAATTTTTCTTAATTTACATGTTCTGTACCAGCACACCGAATTTCATTCTTCTACGATAACTCCTATAATTTTGCCGATTTGCTATATGGGGACGAAGCACTGTGAGTCGCCTTTCCTCCTGGTTGATATGTTCAATACGCAAGAAATTTTTTATATAGCTATCTTCATTTATATCTGACGTACCAAATTCTGCAGTATTAACTTCTAAAAATTTATGAGAATTATACTCTTGTGTCTTCAAAGGTTGATCAAAATATATAATTTCCGGAGAGTTCCCCAAGTTTTTTTACTTCCATCAAACTGAACCATTCCCGTGCAGTATAAATACCAGCTGAAATGACAAGGTTCTCAAACTATCGCCTGACTCAATATCAACGGGTAATTTAATAATTCTTCTCGTATTTGGTTCAATCAGGATTTTGCCGGAACACACGTTCGGCTTGTGATGTAATGGAATTGATGTTTCCAATCTATAAGACTTTTAATATATCTTAGCTCCTATATTGGACAGATAATCAATTCCCAAAAGACCATCGAAATAGTCATGTAATAACAATAACGACTATGGTTGAATTCACTAAATATTGGTAGTATTATCAATTTTTCCACCACATGTTTAGCCAAAACGGTCTTTATAATCTTAGGTTTACATTTAATATGTTGCCGTTGGTCTACAAATTCCGGGGTAATGAACGAAGTCGAAGCCCCAGTATCTATCAGAAATTTGAATAGACTATTATCAGGAAGCCTGATCTTTATGTAAACCAATTCGGACTCATGTTTATCCATATCTAGGTATCCCGTGGGTTTCATGTGGCTCTGTTTGATGCTAGGGAACGAATTCCTGTTTCTTATGGAATTAAATCCACTCGAAGTATCCATGGGTTCTGGTTGTAGAAACCTGGGTATATTACTATTGAAAGGCATTTGTGTTTGATGACTGAAATTATTGCATCGACCATTATTAACATACGTTTGTCCTCGTTGTCGGTTATAAGAATTATTATCCGGGTTAGTATTATGACCAACACTATATGTTAAGCCAAATTCTGTGGAACCGCTGGTATGAATCCATTGGCGTTCCGATAATTTGGTTTACTATAAAATCGATTTCTCTAATATGGGTAGTTATTTCGTCCATACTGGTTATATCTAATAGAAGACCCTTGGGATTGTTGATAATAAATATTCTGCTCTTTAATGCAGAAATCCAATTCTTCAGCCAATGTGCTTGGCCTCATAGCCCTAACTGTTGCCCCCAATGGATCTTTCAATCCTGTAACAAAAGAATTAAGACACATTTCCCCGTAGAGTGTTTTTTTGCCTTTATCACATTGTGGTCCAATTCGTGTAACAGTATGTTGTTACAAAGAGCTGATTGTAGGTCCACTACCTCGCTGTAAAATTTTTCGAATGGTTTGCTATACTGTTTTAAGATATGCAAGTCCTTTATCAAAGAGGTCTCTGAACGCTTATCCGAGTAGTGGGTAATCAAATTGTCTATTATGTTATCCCAATTTAATGGCGTACCATAAATGTTGAGTATTTCGTTCGCCTGTTCCTCAATTTTGTTCCGAATGGCCCTCAATAAAATCTGTCCATATGAATAATAAGATTTCCGCAACATTATTGAGAAACTCATAACCTAGGGTTACCATCGAATGTTCGGTAATTGTTTGATGGCGTCAGGTATCCTTAAGGACTGGAATACATTCATTTGTCCTGTCGCTAGCACTGATGTAACGGGAGGGACATTGCCACTTCCAGAATGCTCTTGCGAATCGTTATTCATTATTTCCGAGTCTACTTGTTCAGGAATTGATGCCAAAATTTAAAAACATTAAATTTCATGATAGTCATGATAATCTGCAAACTGAATTTTGTCCAAATCCAGAGATCTTCTTCCGGTGAATGTAACAGTTCCCTTTGGAATGATTCTTTGATTATATGAATTCCCACATTTGCGTAAGCCAGCATACGCATAATATAAAGGGTTCTTCAACAGGGACGCTACAAAAGTAGAAAGACAGGGTCAGCAGACGACAATATATTTCTTGCCGCTCTTTTGACATTTCTCTTCAGTAAGGTTTGCCATTTCATGATGGAAAGATATACGAGCCAAAAACGAGTCGAAATTATTAAAATTTACTACCGAAATTCGGAGTCAGTGGCCTCAACGTTAAGAGCGCTAGGTCCAATTTATGGTCGTCATAATGAATGGCTTCGTCAATAAACAAAATATGCGTTATTGGTCAGACAGCAATCCACAAGTACTCCATGAGTCATCATTGCATCCCGAAAAAATTACGGTTTGGTGCGGTTTATGGGCCAGCGGCGTCATTGGGCCGTACTTCTTCCGTGATGATCAAGACCGGCACGTTACTGTGAATGGGAATCGCTACCGTTCAATGATAACCGAATATTTTTGGCCCCAATTGGATGATATGGACTTGGAGGACATGTGGTTCCAACAGGACGGCGCCACAAGCCACACAGCGAATGTCACAATCAATTTATTGCAAACCAAGTTTGGAGAACGTGTTATCTCACGAAATGGTCCAGTCGATTGGCAGCCTCGGTGGTGCGATTTGACGCCGTTGGACTATGTCGTGTGGGGCTACGTCAAATCTATGGTCTATGCCAACAAGCCAGCGACGATTGATGAACTTCGTACGAATATCGGCCGATTTATGCTTGAAAACTGTCGAAAATTGGGTTCAGCGTCTGGACTTCTGCAAGCGTGCCCGTGGTGGCCATGCAAAAGAGATCGATTTCCATACATAATGGCATCGAACGTACTTTCACAGGAATAAAGAATTTCATTAATATCCAAAACCGTTTTTGTTTTATTTAAAAAAACTTTTGTAGCGCTCTTATTGGCAATAAATACATTTTGCAATAACTCTTGCAAATGGAAACTTTTTTGCTTGAAATTTTGCAAGAACAGTTTTTAGAGGTGACTCCATATTATACTAAAAGTTGGACTCTGGGGATATCTTGGAAAGCTATGCTGCCATACAAAATTTTTTAAAAATCCCGATTTTAACGTATAGGCCGCTATAGATGAATACATATTTTTTATTGAAATATTTTCCTTTTAATTGCTTCCTTACTAAGGCATTACATTTATTGAGGTCGATAGTACATTCGGCGACTAAAGTCGCTCAAATAGCAAAAAACCATAAAAACCTATATAAAACGCTAAGACGTGGTTTAAATATCAAGATAAGCACATCGCATTTATATCGTAAATATGGCAACAGGTCCTGTGCTTTCTATTTTAATACAAAAAAATTCATATTTATTGAATTTGAAAAATTTTTTATATAAAAACTGAATGGACAACCGCCAAACTTTAAAGACATTTAGCGAAAAATCTGTACCATTGATCGAAAAATAAGGTACGCAAATATGGCAACAGGTCCTGTGCTTTCTATTTTAATACAAAAAAAATCATATTTATTGAATTTGAAAAATTTTTTATATAAAAACTGAATGGACAACCGCCAAACTTTAAAGACATTTAGCGAAAAATCTGTACCATTGATCGAAAAATAAGGTACGCCATTGTAATCAGCATGTCCGAAATATATAGAACTGATGGTCAGATCTCCAGTAATTTTTTGAGTGTCATGCAGTGTAATCCATATTCCAGAATAAATTTTATATAATTTAGTTTAATGCCAAATAAAAAAAAAGCGATACCGAATAAATTTTTTTCACGGTATGAATAATCAAATTCGGACTACTCTATTTAAAATGAATATTTAAGAATGCCATTTAATGAACTGAATATCATTTATATTAATTACAGTCTCAAGACTTATGGGAGGCACTGCCACCGGATCTATGGGACATATGGGAAATATCGGAACATTAGCAACTTGTACGGTAGGTGATACAAAATCACTTCAATTTCCCCTGACACAAAGAAGAAAGCGGAGAGTACTGTTTACCCAAGCCCAGGTAAGTACCACCAAATGCAGATGCTAGTGCACACTACAAATAAATAACTTTTTAACAATGTATAAATGAATAACTGTATTCATCGATTATCCGGCCTCAGCACGGAGATATACAATTTTACTTACAGACAAAGTAAAATGAAATTTAATCGAATAAATAAAATTACAATAGAAACAAAAAAATTTTAAAAAAACGGTAATTTGAATTCCCACTTTCCACACCCCCCTTCCATTTTGAAAATCTTAGTTCCGGTTTTTATTTATTAACCCCAAATATATGTACGAGAGTGGAAAATTTCTAGAGAATCCATTTACTTTTAAAAATGGTTTTCCATCATATTCGATCCGACATATTAAATTACAGAAAACGCCACTCAGCATTTAAAAGAAAATATTTTTGAATTATTTTTAGAATTAGAAGATTTAGTTTAAACAAGGCACGTAGCTAGGGGGCTAGGGGCTCGAGCCATAGTATAATATAGTAGCTTTACTCATTTTCTGTCATTTGAAAAAATGAAGCAGTGTTAATACCACTACAACTACATGAGATAGGGACAAGCTCTCAATTTGTTAATAAGTGGGGCTACTATAGTATACTATGGCCCGAGCCCCCTCTCGAAATGATTTGACAAATTTTGAAACATAACAAAATACGTCGAAACAAACAACTTTTTTAAAAAATGTAATACAAATAGTTATATTTTGTTGAATTCAAATCGCAAATGGCCGAGTTTCTTAAGTTTTCATAAATAAAATAGACTCGAAATCCAATTGCGGAAACTGTTTTCCAAAAAGTTTTTAAGCTATTTGGTGCCCATAGAAACTGTTTTTGTTTATGGGTTTTTTGCAAAAATCTTGAATAGTTATATGTGCTAGGCATTATCAAAAAAGTTAGAAAATAAATAGAATTCAATCCTCTCATTTGCTGCGAAAAAATTTATAAAATATTTCTGCAAATAGGAAACTGAATTTTTTTCCCACCTTTTAATTGATAAGTGTCTATTTTTTATTGTTACTACTAATAGTTTTCGTCATATTTATTATAAAATAAACATAAAATTGATAAATTAACCTTTCGTTTTCCTTAAAAATTACCCGTTTCCAGCTTGCAGGCACAATCTATTACTATATGGCAGTGTTGCCACTTTTTGAATAATTATTCAAAAACAGGACTGTTTACACATTCGTTGGATAATTTTTGGATAATGACATTTTTGTGTAGTTTTGTGTAATTTCAGAGTATTTTATGAAAAACAAATAAAAATTTGTCGATATTTAGATAAAATGAGTTTGGCTGTATAACATTTAAGAGGGTATTTGAAAATTCAGCGAAAGAATCAAATTTGGGTAGCACTTTGTCGAATTTGGAAGGTTTCGGCAGTGTTGCCATAACGGCGATTTTCTCATCAGATCTAGCGATTTTATTTCACCCCTTGCGGAAAAAATTGTCCTTTAGCTATTAGCCAAAAATCTAGCGATTTTTTATCAGCCACAATATAATTCTTAAAAATCGTTTTTATGTTGAAAAATATAAAATTCGTATACTGATACCCTTTTATTATAAAAAAAAAACAACTTCTTAACCGATTTTACCGAAAAAACTTTCTAAAAATACACATTTCGATAAAATATGGATATGTAGTTACACAAATACAGAAAATACATTCAGAGAAATTAAAGTTTTTGCTAGTGTGTAATTTTAGAACTCGTCATAAAAATTTTAACACAAAACATATTTACATATAATAAATAAAAATGTATAAAATTTAACTTTATAAAAAGTACTTATTTAAACTATTGCGAGTAAGTCATTATTTTATATTTAAAAGCAATGACTACAATAGGCCGTTATTAGCAACCCTAGTAAAAATGATTTTTATATAATCAGATATGATTTTTATATAATCATTTATGATTTTATACAATAATAACTTGTCGAGTATTGTGAAACATATATTTTTATATGATTATATTAAAAGATATTTAATTATTGTAACGACGAGTTTCCTCCGTTAGCTGGGGTAAGCTCGCGGGGGTAGGGATCGTCACAGAAATTTGTTTGATCTAGTGACAGAGAGTGAAAGGCGTGGTCTTAAACGTTATAAATTTCAATTTATTGGCTTATATCTACAAACAAAACACTTAGGACTAACGGGACGAAAAGAAAAGAAGGGCCTCAGAGGGAGAAGGACAACTTAGTCTCGCTCACGGGGTCTGTTGGTCGGGTTCTATCGGGAGGTGACCAACGCTCGGCACACACTCGACGCTGAAAAAGAGGTGATCAACGCTCGACACACACTCGACGCTGGAAAAGGGGTGATCAACGCTCGACACACACTCGACGTAGAAAAGGAGGTGACCAACGCGCGGCACACACTCGACGCTGGAAAAGAGGTGATCAACGCTCGACACACACTCGACGCTGGAAAAGAGGTGATCAACGCTCGACACACTCGACGCTGAAAAGGAGGTGATCAACGCTCGACACACACTCGACGCTGGAAAAGAGGTGACCAACGCTCGGCACACACTCGACGCTGAAAAGGAGGTGATCAACGCTCGACACACACTCGACGCTGGAAAAGAGGTGATCAACGCTCGACACACACTCGACGCTGAAAAGGAGGTGATCAACGCTCGACACACACTCGACGCTGGAAAAGAGGTGATCAACGCTCGACACACACTCGACGCTGAAAAGAGGTGATCAACGCTCGACACACACTCGACGTAGAAAAGGAGGTGACCAACGCTCGGCACACACTCGACGCTGAAAAGGAGGTGATCCACGCTCGACACACACTCGACACTGGAAAAGAGGTGATCAACGCTCGACACACACTCGACGCTGAAAAAGAGGTGATCAACGCTCGACACACACTCGACGTAGAAAAGGAGGTGACCAACGCTCGGCACACACTCGACGCTGAAAAGGAGGTGATCAACGCTCGACACACACTCGACGCTGGAAAAGAGGTGATCAACGCTCGACACACACTCGACGCTGAAAAAGAGGTGATCAACGCTCGACACACACTCGACGCTGGAAAAGAGGTGATCAACGCTCGACACACACTCGACGCTGAAAAGGAGGTGATCAACGCTCGACACACACTCGACGCTGGAAAAGAGGTGATCAACGCTCGACACACACTCGACGCTGAAAAAGAGGTGATCAACGCTCGACACACACTCGACGTAGAAAAGGAGGTGACCAACGCTCGGCACACACTCGACGCTGAAAAGGAGGTGATCAACGCTCGACACACACTCGACGTTGGAAAAGAGGTGATCAACGCTCGACACACACTCGACGCTGAAAAAGAGGTGATCAACGCTCGACACACACTCGACGCTGGAAAAGAGGTGATCAACGCTCGACACACACTCGACGCTGAAAAGGAGGTGATCAACGCTCGACACACACTCGACGCTGGAAAAGAGGTGATCAACGCTCGACACACACTCGACGCTGAAAAAGAGGTGATCAACGCTCGGCACACTCTCGTACTTTGCAGGACCTCGAAGGATGTGGCAGGACCTCAAAGGATCTTCGCAGGACCTCAAAGGATCTTCGCAGGACCTCGAAGGATGTGTGCAGGACCTCGAATGATCTTCACAGGAGCTCAAAGGATCTTCGCAGGACCTCAAAGGATCTTCGCAGGACCTCAAAGGATCTTCGCAGGACCTCAAAGGATCTTCGCAGGACCTCAAAGGATCTTCGCAGGACCTCGAAGGATCTTCGCAGGACCTCAAAGGATCTTCGCAGGACCTCGAAGGATGTGTGCAGGACCTCAAAGGATCTTCGCAGGACCTCAAAGGATACAGGCAGGATGAGTCTTCAAGAGCTTGTTAGTTGTGCGCGCGTTGGCGGCTGCCAGCAACTGATCAAGATTTCTTTGATGTGCTGCCTTTTATACCCTTTTTGGCAGCTGAGTTCGTTATTTACTTAACATTAGGGTGGCTCGTACAAACTAAATGATAGCTTTCCCCCATGTTCTATTTATTTCTATTCATCTTGGTAAGAGTAATACTAAAGTAATTCAATTCCGTTCAATTCTATACAATTCAATTAAATTCTATTAAGTTCAATGCTATTCAATTCCATTCAATTCAGTTCTATTCAATTCATTTTAATTAATTTAATTGATTAAATCTAGCAAGGGTGTTGGCAGAAACGAGTGTCCGACTTCTGCCATTACACATGGTCCCCTCCTGGGGAACCCAACTGGTACCGATATGTCAATTATTTTAATCGTGCGTGTTTCCTGTGAAACATTATGAGACGGCTAATTTGGTTCTGAAGCGGGGGTCTGACATCTTTTGGTATGCCATCTGAAGATATAATGAATCCAGAATAAACGGTCAGTAGTGTTTTCAGGGGTAAACACGATAGTGTTTTAAACTTAGTGCGCGTTGATATTGGTAATTCTCGTGACAAAACGAATGCTACTGGAGATGCTGCTGGTGGTGATGATAATGATGGCGATGACGCTATGGGTGATGACAACGTTGGACACGGCGCTGGTTTTGTTGACAATGATGGAACGGACTCTGGTGGAGATGGTAGCGACGGGCATGGCTCTGGTGAAAAAAACGGATATGGCTCTGGTAATGATATTGAAGAGGCGCATGGCTTTGATAATGATAACAGCAATGGTGATGACGACGAAAATGTAGATGGTGGTGGCGATAATGAAAACGATGTAGCTAACTCCGCTGGTGATGGCAAAAATATATAAGGCTCGGATGGTGAGGACAGCAGTGGAGAAAATTCTGGTGTTGGCGACAATGATATACATGGTTCTGATGATAACGTTGAAGAAGACTCTGTTGGTGAGGACAACGGTGGAAACAGTTCTGTTATTGACGGCAATGATAGACACGGCTCTGGTTCCGATGATAACGTTGAAGAGGACTCTGTTGGTGAGGACAACGGTGGAAACAGTTCTGTTATTGACGGCAATGATAGACACGGCTCTGGTTCCGATGATAACGTTGAAGAGGACTCTGTTGGTGAGGACCACTGTATATATGACTCTGGTGATGATGAAAGCGATCCGCTCTGTGCACCAGGGGTTAAGCAGGATGACGTTGGCGATAAATTGGCTTGTAACATCTGATGGAGCGATGAAGGCATAGGCAATGATTTATCGATTATCCCGGGCTTGGTAATTACGGACTTAACGTTAGCAGATGAGGCGCTAGATATCAGGAAATGCCGTTCGTGACGACTCTCAGGTGCTTGACGGCTACCCTTGCTGGTCATAATATTTTGGCCTTGCATGACTTTGGCTTCACGTGAGTATTGCACATTGCTATCAGCGATTATCAGACGGTGATGTTCCTGGGAGTATCGTCGGGTTGCTTGAATGCTTTCTAGATCCGCCGCCATTTCCAAGAGCTCGTCAAGGGTTTCGAAATCTTTCCTTCGAATAAATTTCTGATAGCTGGGCAAGGAATTCCTGTAGATCCTCTCTAGTCGTTGTGTCTCCGTACATTCAGTGTGCCTCATTAAATTTTGAATTGACAGCACGTAGTCCGTGAACGACTCCTTATTCTTCTGATATCGAT
This sequence comes from Leucophora obtusa, assembly GCA_949987735.1. NCBI lineage: Eukaryota > Metazoa > Arthropoda > Insecta > Diptera > Anthomyiidae > Leucophora > Leucophora obtusa. Next base: position 239,683,787 of record OX465295.1, on the reverse strand, counting down.
TTTGTATCGTATTTTCGAGCCGTTCGAAGTATCTCGCAGGTAAAAACAACTTAAGAAAATCTCGTTTGAAACTGGACCAAGTTTTCCAGAAACGATTGTTGTTTCTAAACCACATCAGTGCATAGCTGGTCAGGAGTAAGGGCATCATGCGTGGCAAGATGTCCATATCCACAGCGTACATACCGGATAATTCTTCCAGCCTATCTAGAAATTCAAAGGGACAGGTTGCCCCATCGAATTGTACCTTCCACTCAGATATAAGCTCTGCGGTTGCGGCCATTTTTCTAAGGGATTAAACTTGAAATTAAATAATAAAACAATTAGCTAGTTTCTGTAAGCCCGTTCTCTCTCTTTGACTTGCTGTTAGAAGTTTTTATTCCTCAGTTTGGTGCTCTTGTAGTAGATATATATCAAAAACCTTTAACTCTCTGTCCCTGCTCGGGCGCCACTGTAACGACGAGTTTCCTCCGTTAGCTGGGGTAAGCTCGCGGGGGTAGGGATCGTCACAGAAATTTGTTTGATCTAGTGACAGAGAGTGAAAGGCGTGGTCTTAAACGTTATAAATTTCAATTTATTGGCTTATATCTACAAACAAAACACTTAGGACTAACGGGACGAAAAGAAAAGAAGGGCCTCAGAGGGAGAAGGACAACTTAGTCTCGCTCACGGGGTCTGTTGGTCGGGTTCTATCGGGAGGTGACCAACGCTCGGCACACACTCGACGCTGAAAAAGAGGTGATCAACGCTCGACACACACTCGACGCTGGAAAAGGGGTGATCAACGCTCGACACACACTCGACGTAGAAAAGGAGGTGACCAACGCGCGGCACACACTCGACGCTGGAAAAGAGGTGATCAACGCTCGACACACACTCGACGCTGGAAAAGAGGTGATCAACGCTCGACACACTCGACGCTGAAAAGGAGGTGATCAACGCTCGACACACACTCGACGCTGGAAAAGAGGTGACCAACGCTCGGCACACACTCGACGCTGAAAAGGAGGTGATCAACGCTCGACACACACTCGACGCTGGAAAAGAGGTGATCAACGCTCGACACACACTCGACGCTGAAAAGGAGGTGATCAACGCTCGACACACACTCGACGCTGGAAAAGAGGTGATCAACGCTCGACACACACTCGACGCTGAAAAGAGGTGATCAACGCTCGACACACACTCGACGTAGAAAAGGAGGTGACCAACGCTCGGCACACACTCGACGCTGAAAAGGAGGTGATCCACGCTCGACACACACTCGACACTGGAAAAGAGGTGATCAACGCTCGACACACACTCGACGCTGAAAAAGAGGTGATCAACGCTCGACACACACTCGACGTAGAAAAGGAGGTGACCAACGCTCGGCACACACTCGACGCTGAAAAGGAGGTGATCAACGCTCGACACACACTCGACGCTGGAAAAGAGGTGATCAACGCTCGACACACACCCGACGCTGAAAAAGAGGTGATCAACGCTCGACACACACTCGACGCTGGAAAAGAGGTGATCAACGCTCGACACACACTCGACGCTGAAAAGGAGGTGATCAACGCTCGACACACACTCGACGCTGGAAAAGAGGTGATCAACGCTCGACACACACTCGACGCTGAAAAAGAGGTGATCAACGCTCGACACACACTCGACGTAGAAAAGGAGGTGACCAACGCTCGGCACACACTCGACGCTGAAAAGGAGGTGATCAACGCTCGACACACACTCGACGTTGGAAAAGAGGTGATCAACGCTCGACACACACTCGACGCTGAAAAAGAGGTGATCAACGCTCGACACACACTCGACGCTGGAAAAGAGGTGATCAACGCTCGACACACACTCGACGCTGAAAAGGAGGTGATCAACGCTCGACACACACTCGACGCTGGAAAAGAGGTGATCAACGCTCGACACACACTCGACGCTGAAAAAGAGGTGATCAACGCTCGGCACACTCTCGTACTTTGCAGGACCTCGAAGGATGTGGCAGGACCTCAAAGGATCTTCGCAGGACCTCAAAGGATCTTCGCAGGACCTCGAAGGATGTGTGCAGGACCTCGAATGATCTTCACAGGAGCTCAAAGGATCTTCGCAGGACCTCAAAGGATCTTCGCAGGACCTCAAAGGATCTTCGCAGGACCTCAAAGGATCTTCGCAGGACCTCAAAGGATCTTCGCAGGACCTCGAAGGATCTTCGCAGGACCTCAAAGGATCTTCGCAGGACCTCGAAGGATGTGTGCAGGACCTCAAAGGATCTTCGCAGGACCTCAAAGGATACAGGCAGGATGAGTCTTCAAGAGCTTGTTAGTTGTGCGCGCGTTGGCGGCTGCCAGCAACTGATCAAGATTTCTTTGATGTGCTGCCTTTTATACCCTTTTTGGCAGCTGAGTTCGTTATTTACTTAACATTAGGGTGGCTCGTACAAACTAAATGATAGCTTTCCCCCATGTTCTATTTATTTCTATTCATCTTGGTAAGAGTAATACTAAAGTAATTCAATTCCGTTCAATTCTATACAATTCAATTAAATTCTATTAAGTTCAATGCTATTCAATTCCATTCAATTCAGTTCTATTCAATTCATTTTAATTAATTTAATTGATTAAATCTAGCAAGGGTGTTGGCAGAAACGAGTGTCCGACTTCTGCCATTACATTATATAAAATTATATTAACCAGCTCCACCATTTTCCGGATCAAATCATGTATGGGTTAATATAATTATATAAAAAATATATTATCTGATCCGAAAAATGGTGGATCTGGTTAACACAATTTTATATAATTAAATATCTTTTGATATAATCATATAAAAATATATGTTTCACAATACTCGACAAGTTATAATTGTATAAAATCATAAATGATTGTATAAAAATCATATATGAATATATAAAAATCATTTTTACTAGGGAAGTCATTATTTTACATTACTAAATAATGCAAAAGGTAATGATATATTATTATTGGTAATGCAGACAGCAATGAGGTGTCATTACCAATATTTTGCTGTAGCTGTAATTTGTCTCATGCCTGTCAACGTTAAGTATTTAAAGCAAATCTACGTTAACCGATTGTAGTATAAAAAATGTTAAACAGGTTATGCTTATAATTTGTCCGTTATAATCGAACGTACGTAAGCAAAAGTTTTTAGGAAGTAACGCGAATAAGTTACGTTAGATGTGAAAATGTATAAACGTTGAGTTTTTAACGTTGATAATTATCCGAGTTGAAAGTTAACATGCATACGAAAAGTAATATGTTAGCTTTCGCCTTAAATGCGTTTTTGTGCACTTTGAGTTTTTTTATGAGTTAACGGATATGGTTAAGTCGAAAACACAGCTATTGTCATATTAGATTTAATTGTTGTTTCAATTGTGGGGGTTGGTGGAAATCAATTTAAACAAAATTCAAATATAAAAATTACAAAATTAAAATAACTTTTATTATCGAGTTGATTTCCTAGAATGTCGAAATTGAAAAACATGAAAATGGTAGTAACAATATAATTTCATTTTTTTAAAAACTTATCAAGTATATAACTAGCAAGTACCTACACTACTCCCCTTCCGAAAAATTTATGCCCAATAAATTGAAAGTAACATGTTTGCGTGTACTTGTTGTATTGTTATTTGAAGTAGTTTCTATAAAAGCTGGTTTAAGTCGATCAATAGGAACCGGTAAAGTTTCATCGTCCTTCCAAATTTTAAACCATTTTCTTTCTATCTTTCTCTATAACCTTATAAGGTCCTTCGCATGTTTGTTGCAAAGATCTTTTATTTATCACGCGCATAAATACAAATTTACATGTTCTCAAATCCTTTGGAATGAAAAAACCAGATTCATTAGCTTTATGATGAGCTATATTCGATCTCAGATTTCTAAGGTTTTCCTTTAATTTAAATTAAACACTAGAAGGATCAAATTCACTTTGTGAAACCACAATTTCCCCATGTAAGAGTAAGTTCTGACCATAAATTATTTCCGCCGCTGTCGACTTTAAATCTTCCTTATATGTTGACCGTATACCTAGCAGTGCTATTGGAAGGGCATCATACCATTTTGATGAATGGCCGTTTGCCATTAGTGCAGCCTTAAGTTGTCTGTGAAATCGTTCAATCATACCGTTAGCCTGTGGATGATACGATGAAGTTTCTATGTTATGACTAACTAAAATTTTGGACAATTCTGAAAACAATTGTGATTTAAATTGTCCACCTTGATCCGTTGTAATAGTTAACGGTACGCCAAATCTCGAAATAAAATGTCTCATAAGTGTATCTACTACTGTGGAAGCAGTGATATCCCTAAGTGGATAAACTTCAGGCCAACGAGTAAACCGACCGTAAGTAGATAACTGTGTCCATGTGAAGAAGGGAGTGGCCCTACAATATCTATATGAATATGTTCAAGACGACCTTTTGGTATAGGGGATTTTGATCACAGGAGACTTCGTATGTTTATGAATTTTAGACTTCTGACAACTTAAACACTCTTTTGACCATTCGTTAATTTGTTTATTCATCTTCGGCCAAAAATATTTCTGTGCTATAAGTCGCTTAGTTGATCGAGTACCGGGATGTGAAATACCGTGTAATTTAGTAAATACAATTTTCCGAAGGGATAAAGGAACATAAGGTCGAGGATTATCAATTGACATTTCACACCAAATTTCAGAATTAATAAATGGAACTTTTATTAATTTAAGATTACATGACGAATTTTGATCTTTCACAAGTTCCTTAATTTCAAAATCGTTTAGTTTTACCTGATACAGTACTTTTAAATTTAAATCAGTATTTTCAATTATATCAAGATCAAATGGTCTAGAGAGACTATCAGCTACTACATTCGACTCGCCACGAATGTATCTAATATCTGACGTAAATTGTGAAATATATTCTAAATGTCTAATTTGTCGTGGACTTCTCTCGGTTTTCGAATTAATTACACATGTTAGTGGTTTGTGATCTGTGTACACAGTGAAAACCCTACCCCTAATAGATATCTAAAATGTTTTATATTTAAATATATACCAAGTAATTCACGATCGAATGAACTGTATTTTGTTTCAGACGGTGTAAGTTTCTTTAAGAAGAATGCTAATGGTTCAATTCTTCCCGCACATGTCTGCTGTAAAACACCACCAACTGCCACATTTGAGGCATCTACCGTTAAAGTCAAATCTGCATCATAATTAAAATGATTTAATAGAACACGTGATGCAAAACTATTCTTAACTTCCTCAAAAATCTTATTGGCTTTATCGTTCCATTCCAAATTATTGTTTTTATGTTTAAGAGCCTTGTTAACCATTTCGTGTAAAATCGATGTTTTATGTGCTAATTTTGGTATATAGCGGTGGTAATAATTTACCATACCTATGAATTTCTGCATCTGCTTGACGCAGGAAGGGCGCTCAAAATTCCTTATAGCGGATACTTTTTCCTCAGAAGGTTGAATACCATTTTCAGAAATGTTATGACTTAGAAAGTCTATATTATTAACGCCAAAGGTGCATTTTCCAGGTTTTATATTCAAACCATATTCATTTAAACGTTGAAAAACTTGTCTTAAGTGATCCAAATGTTGGTCCTTATTATCACTAGCTACCAATACATCATCAATGTGTGAAAATACAAAATCTAAACCGCTGAACACTTCGTTAATAAAACGTTGGAATGTTTGAGCAGAATTTCTCAAACCAAAAGGAATACGGACAAATTCGAACATTCCGAAAGGAGTAGTAATTGCAGTTTTGTAAATATCTTCCTCGGGCATTGGTATCTGATGATAAGCTCTAATCAAATCTAACTTTGAAAAGATTTTCTTATTCCGAATATTCATGTTTAAGTCATGAATGTGTGGTAGAGGATACCTGTAAGGAACTGTTACTGCGTTTAAGCGTCTAAAATCACCACAAGGGCGCCATTTGTTGGGATCTTTTTTTGGAACTTAATGAAGAGCTGAAGCAACACTGGAATTTGATGGTCTGCAAATACCGGCTTTAACCAAGAAGTCAAATTCCGACTTAGCAGCATTATGTCTAATTGGATCTAATCGTCTAGGTTTGGTAAATGGAAGAGGACCCTCAGTTATAAGTCTATGTACAGTTGAGTGTTTCACTGGATTTGAATAATCAGGTTCGGAAATCAAAGAGGGAAAATCTTTAAGTAACAAAGTATATTCATTATCAACCGAAAATAATTTTGGTAAAACAACATTACAATTTAGTGAAATGGCATTAACCGTTAACTTGGTTAGTGGATCAATTAGTCGTTTATGTTTAATATCTATTAAAAGACCATATTTTTCTAGAAAATCAGCACCAATAATTGGTTTTAAAATATTAGCAATTAGAAAAACAAACGGAAATTCACGACGTAAACCCAAATTAATATTAAGTAATTTCTTTCCATATGTAGAAATATCAGAGCCATTGGCTGCCATTAAAACGATATCCGAAATTTTATTTTTTTATGAGTTAACGGATATGGTTAAGTCGAAAACACAGCTATTGTCATATTAGATTTAATTGTTGTTTCAATTGTGGGGGTTGGTGGAAATCAATTTAAACAAAATTCAAATATAAAAATTACAAAATTAAAATAACTTTTATTATCGAGTTGATTTCCTAGAATGTCGAAATTGAAAAACATGAAAATGGCAGTAACAATACAATTTAATTTTTTTAAAAACTTATCAAGTATATAACTAGCAAGTGAATACATCAATATCATATTAGAATTTGGACTTGAGGTAGAACAATATTCTAATTAAATATATGAAAATATAGAAAGTCCAAAAAAACAATTTTTTAATGCAAAAACTAAAAATAATTGTTGAGTCGAAAGCATACCACGGCTGTCTCAATCAAAATATTTATTTTGTTTTGGGATAAAGTTTGTTGTTTTTACAAATGTGATTGACAACGAACACACAAACATACAAATAAATAGTATACAAAGGATACTTTTATGTAATTGTTGCTTTCAAAAAGGAGTTGATTTATAGCTGGTTTTACCAAATCAGACAGTTCATATACGAAACCAATCAGAAATCGCCAGTGGTACAAAAAAAATCAAGCACTGGCATACCACTGGGTAAACATGGTGTTGAAAATAAATGACTGGGAGAACACTCATTTGGGACGCTTTGCCAGCGTTTGCAAAAATCGTTTTTCCAGTATTTGTTTTACAAAAATTTCTGTGGTTTATTAAAAAAACCACTGGCAAAGAATGGTCTTAGAGCAGTGGTGCCCAGAAATGAGAATGTATTAGTTATGTTACAAAAAAAGACAATGTATTGGTAACTATTGCACTGAACAAAATCACTTGGTTTTGTTTGTTGGATTTATATTCTTATGTGTTAAATTTTAGCAATGAGCGAATGAAAAAAGAAATAAACATAAAATCAATAAATAGGTAATAAAAAAAATATTCTTTAAGAAAATATATGCACGTGTTCTTTGCGAATAATTTATTGTGTAAAAAAATAGATAATTAATGTTATAAATATTAGTAAATTAAAAAAAAAAAAAAAAATCAAAATAATAAAAATGTTTAAAATTATATACCATACATATATTTTATGAATGTTATGTTGCAAAATATTATCTGTGTACTTATTTTGTCAAACAAAGCGACATAGACCTACTCTGTTGACAGCAGAGGTGAAACTTATGATTTTTTTCTTGTTTTTACATTCTCTGTTTTTTGTTTCGTTACGTTGTTTCGTTGACGTTCCGATTAATCTTCGTCGTTCTAACAAGTGTTTGGGCGACACTGTCTTAGAGTGATATGCCAAGGTTTGCAACCAGTGGTTATCCAGTGCTACCTAGCCAATGCTGCCAGTGGTATAAAAATGTTGACCCTTCGTTGAAAAAGGTTTGTAGTCAGGAGGTTCTTCAAATCCGGTTGCAAGCAAAATTTCTTTTTTGATATTTTTTAATTTAAAAATTTTTGGTTTTATAAAATCAATTTTTTTGTTTGTTGGAAAGCTCCTTTAAGACCAACTTTTTTTTTGCTTTCCCAAAGCTGGCATATTAGTTCCAAAAAACTGTTTGCCAGTGCTAGCATTTTAGCACAGCCAGTACCCAGCAAAATCTTTCATTACCAAATAAGTGGTTATATAATAGAAATTCATAGCTCCACACAACTTATTTTTTGGCGTCTAAACTCATTATTTTTGTTTGGCATGGTCGTTTTTATAAGTAGTCACGCTTACCCGCTCGCTTACGAAAAAATGAGAAATAAGTAGTTATGAGATTTTGAATAATAAGTAGTTACACGCATGCTTACAAAAAGTTGAATTATAAGTGGTTATCCAATTGCTTACTTGATTCTTAAAAATAAGGAGTTAAGCAAATATTATTAGCTTAAAGACATACATTCACAAATATTAAAGTTTTCTCTAGTGTGTAATTTTAGGACTCGTCATAAAAATTTAAACATAAAACATATTTACATATAATAAATAAAAATGTATAAAATTTAACTGTGTAAAAACTACTTATTTAAACTATTACGAGTAAGTCATTATTTTATATTTAGAAACAATGAATACAAAAGGCCGTTATTAGGAAGTCATTATTTTATATTATAAAATAATGCAAAAGGTAATGATGTATCATTTTTGGTAATGCAGATAGTAATGAGGTGTCATTACCAATATTTTGCTGGGTAGTTGTCCAGCATTTATCACTCATATATGTGTTTAGCCGTCAAGTATTATATGTCGCGTTAGCTCAGTGGCTAGAGCAATAGTCTGCCAATCTGACGGCCTGGGTTCAAATCACGGCAGGACCAAAAAAATACATATAAAATTTTTTTAAATTTTACTTCGGAAAATATATTTCCAGACAACCTATTTATTGGTTTTGCCAGCGTTTTGCCGACGTTCAAACATTTTGTTTCTCCAGTGCTTTTCCGGCGGTTTTTGAACAGCCGGTCCTTTTGTCTAATGATGTTATCATTTTGGGAAAGCACTTTTTGCCAGTACTTGTACCACTTTGCCATCGCTTTCCCGTTTGTATTTTTCTGACTGAGAAAGTACAAAATTCTCGTCCCGTTGAATTTTTGTACCTTATGTAATATCTCGGTTTGTGTACTAAAGCTATAATTTTCTTATTGTGGACAACTGAAGAGTTAGGGCGATGCCCATGAAACAAATGTTGTGTTGTCCATCATGAAAATGATCAACCTTTTTTCAAACAACAAATAAAATCTAATATGACAATAGCTGTATTTTGTCTCATGCCTATCAACGTTAAGTATTTAAAGCAAATCTACGTTGAAACGATTGTAGTATAAAAACATTTTAAATATGTTATGTTCCGTTATAATCGAACGCACGCCTGCAAAAGTTGTTAGGAAGTAACGCGAAGAAGATACGTTAGATGTGAAAATGTATAAACGTTGAGTTTTCAACGTTGATAAGAATCCGTGTTGAAAGTTAACGTGCATACGAAAAGTAATATGTTAGTTTTCGTCTTAAACGCGTTTTTATGCACTTTGAGTTTTTTTATGAGTTAACGGATATAGTTAAGTCGAAAACACAGCCAATATCATATTAGAATTTGGAGTTGAGGTAGAACAATATTCCAACTAAATATATGAAAATACTTACATACCTATTATATTTATTCAGAAATAAGCTTTTATTGTGGACAAAAAGACTATATATAACCTTTTGATAAAAAATGCCTAAAATGCCGTTTTTAAACTTTCAATTTTTAAAGCACGCCATTTAAGCCTGAAAAGGTTATTGCATTGAAATTCTCTTTTGTTAATAGAACTATTTGTTGCAAACGTAATCTAAATATTTTAGAAAACATTGAAAATTAAGTAACAAAAAATAGTATTTAATTAGGGAAAATGTTGAAAACGTTTAGGCAATGGTCTAATAAAAGTGAAAGGTCAAAAAAGTTGAACTTTTAAAAACGGATATGTCTTTAGAAGAGTTTTAAAATTTCCTAATTCGAACAATATATTTCGTATCTGCCTACTGGGGGGCAGTAGCCTGATTCATAAAAAACAAAAGTTGGATTTTGGTATGGGTCAGCCCGAATATATATTAAGTACCTACCATGAAAAATTAACACATGATTTTTTTCAAATTTTTTTATTAATGTTTAGGGGTCACTACCGGGCCCTAAAGTTTGGTATTTTTGAGAAAAATCGCTGCATCTATTCTTAAAAAGGAACACTGTATAAAAATTTATAACATTAAACACGAAGGTATTTGTTTACATTCGTCGTCCAAGGAAAATTTTTTGCAATCTGTTGCCAATCACACTAGTTCTGGAAGTGATTCGTTGACAGTAGAAGGGGTTACATAGGCAAAGCAGCTTCTTTGAAACAGAAAATTTCCCTGGATTAATCTAAATAAAATGATAACAACAGGAATGTGGCCTGAAAAACCAATCCCCGCCCAACTCTCCCTTAAATTTTGTATTTATTTATATTTTTTTAGTCTCTATTTTAATAATGGTACTAAGACCACTCAAATAAAAGATTTGCAAATATATTTTTTTATACATACCAAATATTTAAAAAGATATATTTCAAAAATAGCCGGATGGAATACATACATATTTACTTCGGTTTCTGCAGATTTTATAGTAAAAAACTAAACTTAATACCTCCTTTTTTGTAGGAAGTTTGGTTTTGCATAGCTCTGGTAATACCTGTCCGATTAGCCACTTTTTACTGCTTTCGCGTCTAGCCGCTGTCGATGAACTAGAAACCATTATAAACAATTACACTGCATGACACTCAAAAAATTAATGGAGATCTGACCATCAGTACTATCAGGGATGCCAACTTAGTGCTTTTCGCGCTAAATCTGGTGCTTTTTGATGTGCCAAAACGCGAAAATTTCCGAAATTTATATAGCGCGTTTTGCGCCTTTTTCACATTTTTTGTGTTTTATTGTTGTTATGGCAATATCAGGAAATCTATCAATATTTGTTGTTATTTCAATAACGATAAATTGAAATATCAAGGAAAAGTTGTAATTGTCATGTTATTCGAGCTAAATGTAGTTCTGTTTGATGTGTCAAAATGAATTTGTTGTTTGATGAATGCGTTCAGTTGAACGAATTCAGTGAAGTACTTAAGAAAAGGAATTCATTCAGTTCCAGAGAAAATTGAATTCGATTGGTAGTGAGTTCATTCAAAAAGGAATTAATTCTTCAAAGCTCTGAATCGTTCTTAGTTCTGACTATAAAACTGGCGCTTATATTTTAAAAAATCTAATAATTTTTATTGAATTATAATTATAATCACGCAACATGGACTAAAATTACAAAATTTTGCGAAAGTTATTCGTTTTTATTTTTGTTTTAGCCCCGGCCGATGTATTTATTGATGTAGGTCGTAGACTAATATTATAATTTTATTTGTTTTTAATTAAAATACGTATACGAGGCATACGTTTGCGCGTTTTTACCCTTTTTTGTATATTTTTTCCGCTTTTTGCTATGAAAAAGTTGGCATCTATGAGTACTATATATTTCGGATTTGCTGATTACAATGGCGTACTTTATTTTTCGATAAATGGTACTGGTTTTTCGCTAAATGTCTTTAAAGTTTGGCGGTTGTCCATTCAGTTTTTTATATAAAAAATTTCAAATTCACTTAATATGAATTTTTTGTTTTAAAATGTAAGCACAGGACCTGTGGCCATATTTACGATATAAATGCGATATGCTAATCTTGATATTTAAACCACTACTTAGCGGTTTATACGATATAGGTTTTTATGGTTTTTTGCTATTTCAGCGACTTTAGTCGCCGAATGTTTAGTCGACCTCAATAAATGTAATGCCTTAGTAAGGAAGCAATCAAAATGAAATATTTTAATAAAAAAAATGTATTCATCTATAGCGGCCTATACGTTAAAATCGCGACTTTTCAAAAATTTTATATGGCAAAATAACTTTCCAAGATGTCTCCAAAGTCCAACTTTTAGTGTAATATGGGGTCACCTCTAAAAACTGTTGTTGCAAAATTTCAAGCAAATAAGTTTTCATTTGCAAAAGTTATGGCAATAAATACATTTTTTACTAACCCAAGTAAAAAAGTTTATATATACATATTTCGATATTATTTAAAATGATTTAATACAATTATATGTTTCAATATATACATATATATAGCCATGTAAACGTACATGTCAAAACATATATACTTACTAGCGGGCAAGCCCGCTAGATTTAGTGGCGTGCCTTAGGCCTAGTTTTTGGGATGTCAGTCAATCCGAAAACGAATTTAGCGTACCTTAAAGTTTAAAATGTAATTTCTTTTGTATAGGAATTAAATATTTTTATGAAAATAAAATACAATGTTTTTTATTAATATAAAAATCTTCAAAATAAAATCCCCCTTCGATGAGAATGCTTATTAGGAGCTTATATAGAAAATAAATAATTTATAAAATTATTATTCAGAGGAAGCTTATGTTAAAACAAATTTTCTACTTTTTAAGTAAAAATAAAATCAAATAGACACACTTAATAATTAAACAATTAATAACGATGACGATGTGAGATCTGTGGAGTAATGGTTAGCGCGTTGTACTGTTACAAATGTGGTTGCGGGTTCGATCCCCAGCGACCGCAACATCAATTTGGAAAAATAATGTGTATGATTTTTTTATCCCTAATACAGAGTCCTCTTTCACTAACCCCACCGAAGTAAAATAATATAATAGGGCTATGAAATAAACAGCCTCAACAAAAGTTCGCCAACTCACCATCAAATGGCGCGCAACAACTGTTCTAAAATTCAACATCTCGCACAATTATAGTGTTGCCATATTTGAAGCCTCTCATCTTTCACCACCTCCTATCTCTTCTTTATCCCCTTTCCAAATAAAGCAACACGTTAATTAATAGAAAGAATTTAATGAGTGTTGCTTCTCTAAAAAAAACATAAAAAATTCGAATATGAAGTTCATATTTCAAATTGCTCAAAAGCTATTGCGACATTGTTGAAAAAAAATAGATGTTTTTTCCTTAACTTTCAATATTGAAAGTTTTACATTGCATATTTTTGCTTTATTCAAAAAACATATCTACCCAGGTAGAAAATTACAAAGGGGCCAACACTGGCAAAGCACCGAAATAGGTGGTATGATTGTTTGTTAACAGCGCTTTCCCAACGCCCAAATGATAACACCGTTCCCCGGTGGTGCCAATGCTTTACCAAGCCCTGGGAAAGCACCCATAAACATAAAAATCAAATGCTTTGCCAACGCTCAAATAAAAAAATTAAAGTGCTTTCCTGACACCCAAATGATATAGACTTTGCTAAAAACCGAAAAATTTGAAAACCGCGGTTTCGGTTTTTCGAAATTAAAAAAACCGCGGTTTCGGTTATTTTTCGGTTTTCTTGTGATAGTAATAGATTTGTTTTAAAATAATTAAATATGTATAAAATTAACTAATTTAACACGCTTAAGATATTTATTAAAATTCGCATGAATTTCTCACTAGAATAAAATAATACAATTTCGTAACCTTTCCGGGAAAAGAACGCGGAAAACCGTTATAAATTAAAATGTTATTCTTTTTCTCGTCAATTAAAGCTGTATTTTAAAGAGTTTAAATTTAAATTTTAGCAATTTGTTTTAAACGAAATAAAGTTACAATTTTATAAATTTCGCGGACTACAAAATTAGACTTTTTGAAAAATACGCGGTGAAAATCTGAACTGACTATGTGAAACTCAATATCTCTTAAACCACATGACTTTTTGTTGCAATTTTTTTCTCAAATTATAATGGGTTTATGTTATCCATAATAATAAAAACAAAAAATTATTTAAAGTAATATTTAATGGAGAAAATGTTCGTTACAATTAAATACAAAATTTTGTAAAATAGGAGCTGAGCTCATTTCGAAATTCAAGACTCAATAATATGCAATTTTATTTTAAATGATTAAAGTATTTATTAAAAACCGATTTATTTTTGTCGGTTTTCGGTTTCGGTTTTGAAGCTTGAAAAACCGCGGTTTCGGTTTCGATTAAAACCGAACAGCAAACTCTAAAATGATAGCACCAAAAAATATAAAAATCAAGTGTTTTTTTCCTTGCCACCAAATTATGAGCCCTCATCACTGAAGAATTTTAAATTACTCTAAAAATAGACGATTCTTGGAGTTATTGTATTGTGGAATCAAAAATTATTTAAATATCCACTCGTAGAGTTTCTTTTTCAAAAACAAAATAATATTATAGGAAAACAAGCGCTGGTAATTCACCCTTTTCAAGCGTTGGGAGAGCGTCCAAAGTTAGTGCTTTGCCAGTGCTTCTTTTTTGTTACCACACATAATTTCCACCTGGGCTACTTTGGGTTTATATCAGGGATGGAAAACATGGTACAATTGTACTTCTTTTTGGTACATTTTGACCTCCGTTGGTACCGTGGTACTACCGCGATCCATTTGGTACAATTTCAAAAATTTCCAAATTTAAAATTTTTGTATTAAATGAACTTGTTGTACTTTAAAGCTGTAAACAAATATTCGAATTGCAGACGTGGACTAAAATCATTCTAACAAAAACTTGTAACTGACAAGTTTTGGGCCCAATGTTTCAAAAAAATATATTCTTATTTTCCCGTAATTAGCTCATCAATACGCGTCGATTGAGTGCTGTGCTACTACATAAAATTCGAGAATTTAATCCGCCTCTTTCGTATATTTTTTGAAAAGCAAAAAAAATATTACATTGGGTGCGTTCTGCAGATACACTTTAATAGTCAACAGATGTACAACTATCCGCTCAACGACCTGATCACTAACCGCTCAGGTAGCGCTGTCATATTTTGGTAGCGTCAAAAATGTTTGCTACTTTTGAACAATTAGTGATACATTTGTTGTTGTTGATTTTAAAAATATTTTTTTTTTGTAAGAATGACAAATGAAAACAAACACATATAATTCAAAAACAAAAATTTAAAGAAACCAAAGGGAAATATAGAAAAATTGTATTTAAAAACAAAACAAAGTAAACATCGTTCAGCAGAGTTACTAATTACAAAGCGCTACAAGTCAGCGGTATCAGTTTGAGGTTTCTTTGCTGAATGCTACCATTGTTTTCTTAGGACGGATAACTTTTCTAAAATATAACCAAAACAATAACAACATATATTATCATATACATACATAAATATGACATTCACAACTATTGGTTATTTTAAGTTAGTAGGCCTTTGTGTCGTATATAATAGTATTTCCTGCAAGCTTGACCTCGATCGCACATACTTTTTATGTCAAAAAAATTGGTGAGGGCTGGAATAGTACAATTTTTGTAGAAGAATCCCAGCAAAATATTGGTAATGACACCTCATTACTATCTGCAATACTAAAAATGATATATCATTACCTTTTGCAATATTTTATAATATAAAATAATGACTTCCTAATAACGGCCTATTGTATTCATTGATTCTATATATAAAATAATGACTTACTCGTAATAGTTTAAATAAGTACTTTTACACAGTTAAATTTTATACATTTTTATTTATTATATGTAAATATGTTTTATGTTTAAATTTTTATGATGAGTCCTAAAATTACGCACTAGAAAAACTTAAATTTTTCTGAATGTATTTCCTTAAACTAATAGTATTTGCTTAACTCCTTATTTTTAAGAATCAAGTAAGCAATCAGATAACCACTTATAATTCAACTTTTTGTAAGCCACTTATTATTCAAACTCTCTTAACTACCTATTTCTCATTTTTTCGTAAGCGAGCGGGTAAGCGTGACTACTTATAAAAACGACCACGCCAAACAAAAATAATGAGTTTAGACGCCAAAAAATAAGTTGTGCGGAGCTATGAATTTTTATTATATAACCACTTATTTGGTAATGAAAGATTTTGCTGGGATATTTTCTGCAAGTTTGATATTGCTCGGACAAATTTTCTATATATGAAAAATTTTGGTACAGTGAGGGTCGGAAAAGTACAATTTTTCATGTGGTTGGTACAAAATGTAAAAACTCATTTCCATTCCTGGTTTATATACAAATGGTAAAATCATAATTAGGGTGACTGATCTAAGTTGTTTGTATATTTATTAGATTTTTTTTTAATCTTTAATGATTGAAAAAAAATGTTAAATTAAAATTAAAAGTTATCTTTTAAAATTAATATGTTCTTTTCGTAATTTCCACCTAATAAATGCAACCAATTTAAATCAATCCCCAAGTATATATATATTATTTTTTTTTATGTTCGTAGGGTTTATGTTTTTTTAAGTAACACTTCATATACGATTTTTACATTACAAATTTTATTAGAGTTTCGGAGGGCCATAAGAACCTTAAGTCATAATAGACATAGAACATGTATATAAAAATAACATCTTACTTTGGTAATGGGTTCGAACCTTGTCCTCTTACCATAGTTATTCAAACGATTGTTCATTACTATTGGTAATACCAATACCGATACAAATGAAATTTCGTTACCGATACCAATACCGAAACAAATAAGAAATCGATATCAATACCGTTATTTGTTTCGGTTGCCAACCTTGGAAAACACCCATTATTGAAAGCACTTTTCCTATTTTATTTTTATTTAAATTGAGCTCCCCTGAGCTAACCACCAGCTAACAGCTCTGATTACAATTATTACTATATTTTTTACAGGTGTATGAACTAGAGAGGAGATTTAAACAGCAGAGGTACTTATCGGCGCCAGAGCGAGAACATTTAGCAAGCCTTATTCATTTAACTCCTACACAGGTAAGTTATTTTATAAAATATATACTGGTACTAGGGTTTTTCTTTTCCCGGACTTTTTCATTTCCCGAGACAGCGGGATTTTTTTTCAGAATTTCCCGGGATCCCGGGAAATCTTTTGGTTGTATCCATGAGAAAATGCACTTAATATATTCTGAAAGGATGGCTAAATATAAGGTTTTAATATGGAGACATATGTGATTTTATATTATTACATACTGGCATACATATAATTGCATATGCTATATATAAGTACATAAAGTAACATATTACAGATATAATTACATATACGTTTATATATAATTTAGTATGACACTATACATAATAATATAAAACTATATGTGGAGCCATATAAGAAATATTCCATAATTTGTGTTACATATGATTATATATTGACAAATAAGAACCCATATATAAATTAATATGGTTCCATATCTACAATATTTCATAATTTCTTTAATATATAACAATACAACGTTCTTTATAAAATCATCTATAATTATATATCATCCCACATAAGCAATTATTTCAAAGTGATTTTATATAAAAATATATAAGGTCCATATAAAACCGTATTATATTATATGTGGTTCTATGTTAACAATGATTTTGAACTAGTTTTAGATTTAGTAATTACTAGGGATTGGCGCGTGACTATAATTGTTCGTGAGTCACACGTGATCGTGAGTAATAATTACTATACTCAAGTGATTCTTGCGTGAGTCTGAGAATATATAATTCGTACTTGATTCGTGCGTGAGCGTGAATAAGAATATATGTATAACCCGTGCATGAGACGTGTGTGAGTTTATTTTTTGCATCATATATTTTTAGTAATTTTTACTATTTTGTAATATTTTACTATTTTTTTTACTATTTTTCTTATATTTGTATAACATAATCCTATTAACTTTAAAATTTCAGTCTTGTTAACTTTATTTTAAAACTACTAAAAATAAAGAAAATTTTGTTCATGTTTAATGCACTGTCATGGTAAATCTGGATAAAAGTAATGGAAGATTTACCGAAATTATAGGATCTCCAGCAGACCTTTGGGTTAATCATTATATTTGGAAATTAATTACTTATGCAATTACACAATTACATGTAATTGTAATTGAAAAAAATTCAATTACAATTACATATTATTTGTAATTGTAATTCAAGAAAAAACAATTAGATGTGATTTGTAATTGAAAATTTTCAATTATAAATTACATATAATTGTAATTGAAAAAATGTCAATTACAATTACATTTTTTCCGGAAAAGAAATAATGACAAAGAGCACAAGTGAGGGGTCAGCCCAATATGACGTATTCTTTTTATACTTATCCACGCCTATCCAACCTATCCCAGTCAGTTTTTTCTACAAAATTTAAAAAAAAAACATTTTCATTCTAAATGTAATTGAAATTTGTAATTGAAATCACTTTCAATTACAATTACTTGTAATTGAACACCCGGGTAAAAATCTTAATATGTTGTCATACATAAGTATATCTTTTTTGATAAATCCCCATATACAACGACATACAACTTGATCCGAAAAATGGGTCATCTACATGTGTCTAATTATATCAAATTAAATATAATTTGATACAGTTTGATCCGAGATTTGTCCATATCCAGGACATCAAATTATATCTAATTTGATATAAAAATATCTGATTTTATAAAATTTTGTCTGATAGTAGGCATACTTTTTATGCATACCAGCTATTAAATTGACATTGAAATGTCTATGGTTTTAACACCCAAAGAAGACCCAAATTTTAAAACATAAAATAAAAATTTATTTTAATACTTTTGCCTTCTAAATCGAACGCATAATTTTTTAATATGATTTTACATGCAAAAACATCACGTGAAAATTATTTGGCTAGGGAGTAATTAACTCTGAATTTGCGGATAACTAATTTTGATGTTATATTAAATTAAATTATATTTTTAGTACGACGACACATACAGTGTTATAAAACTTAGTATCAAATCATATATAATCATATCGATCACTACATATAATTTGATTAGTTTTATAAGGCTTATGTAGTTATATATGGAGTCAGATTTGGGGATATGTAATAATATCAATTACCTTACAAAAAATTCGTTGAAAAAATAATATCAGATTTAGTTGTATATAATTAAATGTGTCTTAATGTGACTCCATTCATTGTCAGATGTAGCCCAATCACATGATATATGACAATATATAACTATTTTTACTCGGGCATTTTCAATTACAGTTACATGAAATGTAATTGAGTTTTTTTAAATATCAATTACATTTATTTGCAACTGTAATTGAAATCCCCCAGGTCTGATCTCCAGATATTGCATATCTTTTTTATTTAAAAAAATAATTTTTGTGTATTGTTAGATGTGGTCATATATAATATGATCAAAAGTATAAGGTCAATATTTAGATATAATTGTATCCAACTATGTCCACTTTTATAACATTTTATATAATTTTATACAAAAAGATATAATTTGATGTAATTGGATGAGGACAAAATTCGGATACAATTGTATCGAATTGCATAAAATTGTATCAAATTGTACCAAATTGTATACAATTGTATACAATTCGATACAATAAGATAAAATAAGATGTTCTCATTTTTCGGATATAACTATATCTAATTACATAAAAGATTATATATAATTAAATATAACTTCATATGGCTCCATATAATTTTTTTTTACTTGGGTAGGTAATATATTTATATGGAAGGCCACCTTAATTTTAAAAAATTCTTAGAAATATATTAATTAAATATTAATTCGCGGTTTAAACGGTTAAACCAATTGATATAGAAAAAGTGAAAGACACGGATATTTTATCTTCATCCCCTTTTTCAGAATATATTGGAATTGTTAATCGGTGCAAAATTGTATCGGTCATAAGCAGAGTACGTATTTGGTGAATATTTTTATTTCATTTCCACGAAGAAGATTATTTTTGTTTGGCTTTCTTGTATCAACGTACATGAAAGAAAAAATATAGTATGTTTCATTTTCTTTTCATATTTCATTTCTATTACAACCCAGTCAGAAATCGCCAGTGGTACAAAAAATCAAGCACTGGCGTACCACTGGGTAACCACGGTGTTAAAAATAAATGACTGGCAGAACACTCATTTGGGACGCTTTGCCAGCGTTTGCAAAAAGCGTGTTACCAGTATTTGTTTTACAAAAATTTTGGTGGTTTACAAAAAAAACCACTGGCAAATAATTGGCATAGAGCGATATGCCAAGGTTTGCAACCAGTGGTTATCCAGTGCTACCTAGCCAATGCTACCAGGCGTACAAAAATCAATTCACTGGTAGACCATTGATTTTATAAAAATGCGTACGCTTCGTTAAAAAATGTTTGTAGTCAGGAGGTTCCGAGTTCAAATCCGGTTGCAAGGAAAAAAATTTTTTGGATTTTTTTTAATTTAAAATATTTTTTATTTTTAAAAATCACCCAGTCAGAAAAATACAAACGGGAAAGCGGTGGCAAAGCACTTTAACAGGTGGTACAAGTACTGGCAAAAAGTGCTTTTCCATTCCCAAAATGATAACATCATTAGACAAAAGGACCGGCTGTTCAAAAAGCGCCGGAAAAGCACTGGAGGAACAAATTTTTTAAACCTTGGCAAATCGCTGGCAAAACCAACAAATAGGTGGTCTGGAAATATATTTTCCAAAATAAAATTTAACAAAAGTTCATATGTATTTTTTTTGGTCGTGCCGTGATTTGAACCCAGGCCGTCAGATTGACAGACGATTGCTCTACCCACTGAGCTAACGAGACATATAATATTTGATGGCTAAACACATAAATGAGTGATAATAGCTGGACAACTACTGGCTGTGCCAAAATGCTAGTATAATTTTTTGTAACTAGTATGCCATTGTTGGGAGGGCAAAAAAAAAGTTGGTCTTGAAGGAGGTTTCCCACAAACAAAAAAATTGATTTTATAAAACAAAAAAAATTTTAAATTAAAAAAAATCAACTCGGAACCTTCCGACTACAAACATTTTTTAACGAAGCGTCAGCATTTTTATAAAATCATTGGTTTTCCAGTGAATTGATTTTTGTACGCCTGGTAGCATTGGCTAGGTAGCACTGGATAACCACTGGTTGCAAACCTTGGCATATCACTCTAAGCCAATTCTTTGCCAGTGGTTTTTTTTATAAACCACCGAAATTTTTGTAAAACAAATACTGGTAAAACGCTTTTCGCAAACGCTGGCAAAGCGTCCCGAATGAGTGTTCTGCCAGTCATTTATTTTTAATACCGTGGTTACCCAGTGGTATGCCAGTGCTTGATTTTTTGTACCACTGGCGATTTCTGAATGGGCAATTTTTTAGGTTTGTGGGAAAGTTCCTTCAAGACCAACTTTTTTTTTGCCCTCCCAACACTGGCATATTAGTTACAAAAAATTGTTTGCCAGTACTAGCATTTTGGCACAGCCAGTTGTTGTCCAGCTATTATCACACATTTATGTGTTTAGCCATAAAATATATGTCACATTAGCTCAGTGGGTAGAGCAATCGTCTGCCAATCTGATGGCCTGGGTTCAAATCACGGCAGGACCAAAAAAAATACATATGAACTTTTTTTAAATTTTATTTTGGAAAATATATTTCCAGACCACCTATTTATTGGTTTTGCCAGCGTTTTTCCAACGTTTAAAAATTTTGTTCCTCCAGTGCTTTTCCGGCGCTTTTTGAACAGCCGGTCCTTTTGTCTAATGATGTTATCATTTTGGGAATGGGAAAGTACTTTTTGCCAGTACTTGTACCACCTGTTAAAGTGCTTTTCCACCGCTTTCCCGTTTGTATTTTTCTGACTGGGAACACACATCTCATTTTCATGATAGTGTTAGTGAGTAACTGATGCCTTCCCTTCTCGTTCATGATATGAAATGAGAAACTTAAACAACTTAAAAAGAAAGAAAAAAATGAAATTAAAATGAATGAAGGTTTATATAATACTACTTATGAAAAGAAAAAACTGTGAAAGAAAAACAGTGGAAGAATGTTCAAATGAGATTTCTCATGAGACTTTTCGTGATACAGTTTATGATACATATATTTTTTCATAATTCTTTCAAGAAATCTTCGTGAAGGAAATATTTGATATTGTATAGAACAATGTATAGAATTATAATTTTTTGTAAAGAAATAATTAATACAAGTCAAAGAAAGCCTTTATGAATGACAGTAGTTTTTTTTATTTATTATTTAGGCTTTTATTTACGGTAGAGTTTATATTTACAAACATTACCATAAAAAAGAGTACAATTTTTCAAAAAAAGTACAATTTTTCAAAAAAAAAAGTAAATTTTTGAAAAAAAGTACCATTTGTGAAAAATATTGCAATTTTTCAAAAAAAGTATAATTTTTGAAAAAATTTGAAATTTTTCAAAAAAGTACAATTTTTTAAAAAAAATTAAATTTTTTAAAAAAAGTACAATTTTGAAAAAAAAAATTGCAATTTTTCAAAAGAAGACAATTTTTCAAAAAAAATTTAAAATTTTCAAAAAAAAAGTAAAATTTTTAATAAAAAAGGATCATTTTGCAATTTTTTAAAAAAATCATTGTTCAAAAAAAAAAATTAATAAAAAAAATAATATTATTCCAAAAAGGTAAAATTTTTCAAAAACCCGACTAAAAAAGATGTTATATAATCATATATCACCATATATAAACCCATATATATGTTCATATCTACTTTTATCCGAATATTGGAATATAATTATATCAAGCGAGATAAGCATATTATCTAACCTGATACAATTTGATCCGAAAAATGGGTCTATCTAATTGCATCAAATTATATACATATAATTGGAGGAATATTTTCAAATAAAATTTTAGTAAATATAGTTGAGATCACTACCCAGGTAGAAATTGCCGACGTTACAAAAAAAATTGTACTGGGAGAGCACTGTTTTTTACGAAATGCCGATACTACTTAAAACGTGTTTTGGCAGTAGGTACTGTTTTCTGAAAATTAACGAGCTTTTTTTAATTTATTAAAATTAACAATTTTATAAATTTTACGTATTTTTGCATCTATTACACAATTATTTACGAAAGGGAGACATCGCCATTCTTTTCTTGTGAAGTTTCGAAAGAATACATTAAAAATTTGTGATGTACATTGAAAGGACAGTAAGTTACTAGCAAACTACTGTATTGGTTATTAAATGTACTGGGATAATACCAAAAAAATAAAATACCACGCCTGCGCCAACGTTGGGAAATAACTACGGCCTTTATTGGTGTTATCATTTCGACAACATGCCAGTACAGTGAAAGTTGAAAAACCGACGCATTACCAGTACATGTACTACCGTCTCCAGTACCGGGCCGACATTGTGCCGTTTGTGTTTTTCTACCTGGGTATTTTCATTCATATTAAATACTAATGCCCGATAGAACAGTTTGGCTAGCAAAGTAGGTATCGGTCGATCTTTGGTATTTTGATGCAATAGAGAAAAATTTTATTGATGGAAAGATGTTTGAAATGAGGATTGGATGCGACTTAGGCCGTTTTTAGGACGCAGATTGTCGTTAAACTTAGAATAATGCAGTTTATTTTGTTTTATTTCAATAAAGACCAAAATTCAAAACGAGAGAAAGTTGTTTAGAAAAATTTTTGCTAATAAACTTGGAAATAGCTGACAAAAAAAAATGTCCAGTTTAACTCAACATTACAAAAATTTCTCGAAACAACTTTTTCTAGTTTAGAGTTTTGGTCTTTCTTATAAAATGTGTGTCGCTCTTATACAGAGCTTTGAAGAATTAATTCCTTAATTCAATTTTTCAATTCTGAATTAAAAATTCGATGAATTAATTAATAAAAACTTTACAGATATAGATAAATTTGGAAAAAATATTGTAAAGTTTTTATTTTTAATAGTAAAAGGCTTTATTTTTAAATCATGTAGGTTGATAAACAGCATCCGGTTTCTAATTTGTTTATTTTTACTAGCACACGCTGTGAAATTGCTTATTTAAAAATTTTATTTGTACATTATTGTTTTCTTCTACTGAATGGCAGAAAACAGGCTTTGAATTCAGTGAACTTATTTTATTTTATTTTTTTTCAATTCACTGAACTTCCCAGGTAGAAAAATACAAACGGCACAATATCGGCCCGGTATTGGAGACGGTAGTACATGTACTGGCAATGCGTCGGATTTTTTACTTTCACTGTACTGGCATGTTGTCGAAATGATAACACCAATAAACGCTTGGCCGTAGTTATTTCCCAACGTTGGCGCAGGCTTGGGATTTTATTTTTTTGGTATTATCCCAGTACATTTAATAACAAATTAATAGCGGTATTCATAAGTTAAAACTAATGACTAACATCCAGTGCACAACTTTTTATACACAAAAATTCCCATAAGGGAAAGTTGTGCATTCGTTGTGCAGTCGTTATTTTTAACTTATGAATACAGCCCTTAGTAGTTTGATGGTACTTTACTGTCCTCTTTTTGTACATCACGAAACTTTACAAGAAAATAATGGCGATCTCTCTTACATAAATAATTGTGTAATATATGTAAAAATACATAAAAATTATAAAATTGTTAATTTAAATAAATTAAAAAAAGCTCGTTAATTTTCAGAAAACAGTACTGGCAAAGCACGTTTTAAGTAGTACCGCCATTTCGTAAAAAACAGTGCTCTCCCAGTACAATTTTTATTGCAACGTCGACAATTTCTACCTGGGTTATTTTATTTTTTTTCAATTCAATGAACTTATTATTTTTTTTTAATTCACTAAACGTAATTTTATATTTTTTAATTCACTGAATGTAATTTTATTTCTTTTAATTCACTGAATTACTTAAAAAAAGGAATTCATTCAATTCTAGAGAAAATTGAATTCGATTAGTAGTGAATTCATTCAAAAAGGAATAAAAATTGCACTTTCGACCTTTAATTCCACAACGAAAAAAAATTTACATTATTTATTTTTTTTAAATTATTTTTATTTTAATAAAGAGTGTTGTGCTAAATATCACCGGCGTTGCTAGACCATTATTCTAGGGGGGGGGGGGGGGGGGGTGGCTATAGCCCCGTCTTATAAAAATTTTGTTTTTTTTTTAATTTATCAAAAAAAGTATCTAAAGTTTTATAGGCCTTTTAAATTTTTGGTTCCTCTGTTTCGTTTACGATCGCCAGATAGCTATTCGGACAAGTAACGCTTTCAGCTTTACCCAATAATTACTACAAAAATTTAAGTGAAATCAAAGTTAAGGCTTACATTTTGTGTGAATTGGACTTTGTTTTATGACTTACACAGCAATACAAATATACTGATAGAAATAAATCTTTACAACTAGCAGAAAAAGCTGCTAAAAATTTGTTACAAATGGCCCTGTAGAAAAAACTGCCGACTGTAGCAGAATCTGTTAAGTAAATTTTAGTTACCCGACTAAAAAGGATGTTATATAATCATATATCAACATATATAAAACCATATATATGTTCATATCTAATTTGATCCGAATATTGGAATATATAATTATATCAAGCGAGATAAGCATGTTATCTGACCTGATACAATTTGATCCGAAAAATGAGTCTATCTAATTGCATCAAATTATATATAAATACTTATAATTTGATGAAAATGCTCAAATAAAATTTTAGTAAATATTGTTGAGCTCACTTATTTCCATTCTAATTAAATACTAATGCCCGACAGAACAGTTTGGCTAACAAAGTGGGTATTGGTCGATCTTTGGTATTTTCATGCAATACTGAAAATTTTTATTGATGGAAAGATGTTTGAAATGAGGACTAGAATAACGCAGATTGTAACTGAAAGCCTTATTTAAAAATGTGGTTTATTTTGTTTTATTTCAATAAAGACAAAAATTCAAAACGAGAAAAAGTTGTTTAGAAAAATTTTTATAATAAACTTGGAAATAGCTAACGAAATAAATTTTCAGTTTAACTCAACATTACAAAAATTTGTAGGAACAACTTTTTCTAGTTTAAGAGTTTTGTTCTTTCTTACAAAATGTGTGCCTTTAAAATAAGAAAATTAACTTTAACAATTAATTTTTTTTAACCGAAAAAAACTGAACTTAAACCGTATTTATTTCAACATATGTTTGTCTAATTTTTATTCTTAAATTTAAAAATAAAAATTGTTCTTTCGACCTTTAATGGCACAATGAATTAACTTTTTTTTCTTATTTATTTCTTTAAAATTATTTTTATTTTAATAAAGAGTATTTTGCAAATATTTCAAAAATAGATTATTAAATTCAATTATAAACATTAATTTATATATAAACATTAATTTATATGTCAAAGTGCAAAATTCAAAACCAGATCCACAACTTCTAAGTTTTTTTCTTAAGTTTTATAGTGCAATTAAACTTTATAAAATTTTGTATAATTAGATATCATGTCAGATATAATTATGGTATATATAAAATTAATACAATTATATAACTTTGTTATAAATTTTGATATAAGATTGTTTATAGAAGCATATACGCCATTATATATAATTATATATAAACTATATCGCAGATCTCTTAATATATGGCTGGAGACCAAATCGCATATGATTATATATAACGTAATATTAAACATATTTATAAAACCAAAGTGTTAATATAAATGTTTACGATTATATAAAGCCATGCATATAAACATTTATAATTATATCAAATCTGATAAGATTATATGAAAACTTTTTTAGTAGGGTAGATAAAAACAGAAAAAAATTAAATTTAAATCTAAAAAATTTGAGCTATATTTGGGTGATATTTTGGTTCGTTTTAAATGACAACTTAACATTCTCATATCAGCAAAAAATTATCTGAATATTAGTAGAAAACACACAGAAAGAAATAACTAAGTATTACTTCTATAAATTTTATGTTATATATAAGTTAAATTTAATTAAATGCATATAATATTCTATTGTGCTGAAATTAGCGGAAATTTTTGTATAAAAATTTTTGAATATTAATTTCAGATTGGGAGATTTTCAATTTATTTAACAAAATAAAGTATATTAAACGAAAAATTCTCAAAAAATTTTTTTTAAATTAGTTTTTAGTTAAGTTATTATTAGAAAAAGGGACTTTATGCAAATACATAAGTATTTGCAATAAATTAGCATCGAATTGGTAATATGTATTTAGCTAGAAGTGCATATTACTTTGTAATAAAAACTTTCCGATTTTTAATATATACTTTATGTACATATGTATATAAAACACGATTTTTACAAACATTTCTTGCCCTGGTCATTACTGACGATCTACTTTCATAAGAAAGTTGAGTCAGAAATATATAAGAATTTTTATTTCAAGTAAAATGAAATGTTAAAAAAAATCTGGGGGGGCTAAACTATTTCTGGGGGTGCTTAGCCCCCCAAACCGGCCTATCTACGCCTATGCTAAATATTTCAAAAATAGATGTTAAATTAAATTATAAACATTAATTTATATGTCAAAGTGCAAAATTCAAAACCAGATCCACAATTTCTAAGTTTGTTTTTCTTAATTTTTATAGTGCAATTAATCTTTATAAAATTTTGTATAATTAGATATCATGTCAGATATAATTATATATCATGTTAATACAATTTTCTATTAACTTTGTTATATATTTTGATATAAGATTGTTTATAGAAGCTTCTACGCCATTATATATAAACTATATCGCAGATCTCCTAATATATAGCCAAACCAAGACCAAATCGCATATGATTATATATAACGTCATATCAAACATATTTATTAAACCAAAGTGTTAATATAAATGTATATGGTTATATAAAACCACGCATATAAACAGTTATAATTATATCAAATCATAAAGATTATATGAAAACTTTTTCAGTCGGGAAAGTACAATTTTTTAAATAAAAAGTAAAATTAAAAAAAATTTCGAGATATAGGCGAAAACCCAAATAAACGTCCCTTTCCTTTTTTTAAAATCTAGCTGAGTTAGATGAAATTGGTTCTATGGGTGTATTAACACCCATAGGGCAAAAATTTTAACCATTTTGCTCTATCTCGCTTAGTTTTCGAGATATGGGCGAAAACCCAAATAAACGTGCTTTTCCTTCTAGCATTGCTAGTTTAGGAGATTCATTTTTTTCGCATTCACATTTCTTTCATGAGACGATGAAAGAAGAGTATCGTTTGAACCTTCATTATCATTTTTAAAAGAAAAAAACTTCTTCGCTTCATATTCAAAACGAGAACAAGTAGTTTACATTTCGTTTTTCAAATCATGAAAATAAACAAAGCCACCACAGACTCACTAATACCATCATGGAAATGAGATATGTACTGTAAAAGAAATGAACATAAATAAGAAAGAAACATATTCGCAGTTTTTCTTTCGTGTACGTTGATACAAGAAAGAATAAAAATGAATATTTCGTGGTGTGCAAATACGTACGTACTCTGGTCATAAGATAGTCAGAAATAAGATCGATTTGTTGCTAAAATATTTCTTAAATATGAAATCCAAAAATTTCTATTTCTAGATATTTTATATACCGTTTTATAAACAAAGACAACAGACAACAACATTATTAAATAGTTTCTTAACTTTAATTGGTTTTCTTGAATAGACATTTTGTATGCAACAGCTACTTAAAAATAAATTATTTAATTTTCGTATTTAGTTGCATTTTAAATTAACATATAAAAAATCCAAAATAATTTTAAAAAGCATCTGATGGATTATTTTGAAAACAAATAATGTTTAAATAATACAATTGAAATAAAGGAATAACAATTGAACTTAAAATTAAATTATTTTAAATAAAAGAAACTCAAAATACTTGTCAATTGAAAATATGAAAACATTACAAATTTTTTAATTTTATTGTCTAGTTTTTTGGAGGTATTTGGAACTGAAATAATGACGTTGGAATATTGAATAAGGCTGGTTTACACTATAAGATTTTCGGTACGATTTTACTTTAGTACACATGCAAAACATATAGGCAAGTTTGCAGAATTTTTCAGAAAATATAGTGTAAACCAGCCTATACAAATATTTCTTTATTTGAACAAAGATCATTTTAAAGAAAAAAAATTTCCGAAGTACATACAAGAATTTTTGTTGGTATACTTGGTAATGGCTGATAAAATTTTTTCGGTTTAACTAAACCAAATTCAACTGGCATCTAAAAACAATTTGGCCTTATTCAGTTTATTAAATGTTAAATCGTATTTTTTTAATTTTAGATATTTTTTGATCAAATTAATTTCAAAAAACAATGCTTTAAATTTAAATAAAGCTTCCAAAATTGCAATAATATTAGCTAAAACTTCTGTAAAAGTATAAAAAAATCCCGGGAAATCCCGCACAAAATTCCCAGGATTGCGGGATCCGAAAAAGGGCGGGATTCCCGGGAATTCCCGGGAATCCCTAACTGGTACACAATAAATGGTACAAAATAAATGTTAATTGTTTGTTTAGTTTCTGTTTTGTTGTGTTTTACCAAATTAAATCGATACATAAAGCCCTATCACACTAGCTTTGTTTTAAATATTGCTTACCATTAGTAAAGTGTTGTTCCTTCAAACGCGTCGTATAGACCAAGTACAATTAATATTGTCATTAACATGTATTGTATGTAAATTTTTGGTTTGTTACGAAAAAATAAAAGGAAATTTGTTGGGGGGCCTCTTTACAATGTTGATATCTTAGCACATAAACTTGGGTACATTACTAAGATAAGACAAGTTTTGTTCGGGTTTCTCTTGCAGCATTTGAACTGGAACTAACTGTGGGCGCTGTGGTGTAATGGTTAGCGCGTTGGACTGTTACACGAAAGGTTGCGGGTTCGAGTACCAACCAAGGCAACATCAATTTATGAAAAATAATAATATGCATGAGTTTTTTCTATCCCTCATACATATCGCAGCGTCCTCCTTCGGTGTTCCCATAGCACTTAACCCCACCGAAGTAAAATAATAAAACAGGGCTATGAACTAAAAAGATTCATCAAAGTTCGCCAACTCTTCTTAAGATGGCGCGCAACAACTGTTCTAAGATTCAACATCTCGCGCAATTGGAGTTTTGCCATATTTGAAGCCCTTCATCTTTCACCACTTTGCCTTTCTCCTCTATCCCCTTTCCAAAGGGGGCAACACGTTAATTAATAGGAAGAATTTCCTGAGTGTTGCTTCTCTTTAAAAAAACAAAAAACAAAAATGATTCTTTATTGTTTGGTGTACGAGTATATGGGTGATATCAAAAAATGTGATAAAAACCATGTAACCAGCTAATTTCTAATGCATGGATTACATTTGAGTTATATATTTCGATATATAACAGCGCATTGTCACCTGTTTTACAAAATTTATAACAATCTGACCAATTTTTGGTTAATACCAAAAATTTGTGACCAATTTTATAGGCCAAATGTAAACTCCGTAACCAGTAACTCATAAGATATTTTAACTTTAATAGCTTATATTTTAATAACCAATAAAGCTAAACACTAATGTAAGAATGAAGAGGAATAGTAACGTTTTTAACAAAAATTAATACATTTTATAAACTTTTTCGTATATCTATCTAAAATTTTGTTTATTACTCATACGTCACGTATAATCCATAGGGTTGCTATATCAGTCGAAATATTTGTAATTAACCACCTATTAACCCATTTTTGCCCACTAATTGCTCTACCGAGAATTTTGTGACTAACTTTGTGTGAAAAAAATACATGTTACATTTTTCAAAATTCGAAATTGGGTTTAGACCGAAACTGAGTAATTTTTCGGAAGTAACGAATCCTTTTGTAATTGTTTTAGAACAAACTATTATGGGCGAAAACTAAGAATTAATTTTTTCTAAAATTTGACTTAAGTAATAAAATTTTAAACAAAATTTCTTATATACAGCTATGGACATAGAAATAGGACACTTCATACAAAATTATCTTCATGCATTTCTCTTAATAATTATAAAGCAATAATTATATTTCTTTTCTATTATAGTAAACTGAAATCAAGTAGTCTCAGATTATATATAAAACTTTGCAATATTTAAAACATGCAAATATTTACAACAAAATTACTTAACTTTGTTCATATTTGACTTGGACATAAAAATATGACACTTGCAATAAGCGTCAAAATTTTACTCGATGCACTTTGCGTTTGAAATAAGTAAATTCTTTTCTACTAAAATTCAGGAAAATACTGTAAAGTTAGCAAATTTATTGTTAAAAATTAGTAACTAAATTCAGCAAAAAAAAATAGCACAAAAATTTGTAAGTTAGTAATGTGGAGGTAGCAAAAAAATTAACTAAAAATTAAATTTTAACTAAAAATTAGTTAAAAATTTGTTAAGTTGAAGTACTAACAGTTTTACTAACTTTTCTACAAACTTTTTTCTATGAGTGTACAAAACATCATCCATGTCTAGTACAATTTACAATTTTAATTTTACAACTGATTTTGCTCAAATTTGGAACACATTATCTTGACGATCCTGATATTTCTGGCCAGAACGAGATATACTTCTTATCAACCATACCAATTTTTTAGCCCACTTCTTTTAAATTATGAATTTGTTATATAACAATGGATATTCGCTACCCAAGTAAAAAAAAATGATATGGAGCCATATAAAGTTATATTTAATTATATATAATCTTTTATGTAATTAGATATAATTATATCCGAAAAATGAGAACGTCTCATTTTATCATATTGTATCGAATTGTATACAATTGTATACAATTTGGTACAATTTGATACAATTTTATGCAATTCGATGCAATTGTATCCGAATTTTGTCCTCATCCAATTACACCAAATTATATCTTTTAGTATAATATTATATAAAATGTTATAAAAGTGGACATAGTTTGATACAATTATATCTAAATATTAACCTTATATTTTTTATCATATTATATATGACCATATCTAACAATATACAAAAATTATTTTTTTAAATATAAAAAAATGTTCAATTACTTGTAATTGTAATTGTTCTTTTTTGAATTGCAATTACAAATAATGTGTAATTGTAGTTGAGTTTTTTTTCAATTACAATTACATGTAATTATCTTATTGCATGTGTAATTACCCTACGGGAAATTTTAACAAACTGTCACCGAACTGGCCCCTTTATATGATATAGACTGGTCACTTTTAAATGGCGTTGTCATAGGAGGTGGAAATTGACCCCTTGTGAAATGTCACAAGACAAATCCTAGGACAGGTTACTGAACTCTCATAAAAAACAAAGTTCAGGAACCTGTCCTGGGATTTGTCTTGTGACATGTCACAAGGGGTCAATTTCCACCTCTTATGACAACGCCATGTAAAAGTGACCAGCCTATTTCATATAAAGGGGCCAGTTCGGTGACAGTTTGTTAAAATTTCCCGTAGGGTAATTACAAAATGTAATGATTAACCCCAGGTCTGCTGGAGATCTTATAATTTCGATAAATCTTCCATTACTTTTATCCAGATTTATCATGACAGTGCAATAAACATGAAAAATTTTTTCTTTTAATTTAGTAATTTTAAAATAACGTTAACAACACTGAAATTTTAAAGTTAATAGGATTATGATATACAGTTGTGGCCAAGCATTTAAGTCAATTCAAGTTTTTTTCTAATTTTTTTGTTGTTGCCTTTATTTTTAAAGATCAAAATAGTTAGAAAATTGTACAGAATTTTAACGTAATGTTTGTTTTTTCATTTTGTCACTTGTTTTAAAATTAGCGATATAAACCTCTTATCAAATTACATAGTAAAATTTAGGCAGTACTGATCGGTTCTGTACAAACTGTATATTTTTGGAAATCCTATAAAATTTCCTTAAGTCTTGCATTATCTTTATCTACAAATAGTCACCAGACTTAAAATTGAAGCACTTTAAACATGACCAAATTTTTCTTTGTTTTTAGCGATTTTAAAAGAAAGTTAACAACACTGAAATTTTAACATGAAATGCTT
Source organism: Leucophora obtusa (assembly GCA_949987735.1). Classification (NCBI taxonomy): domain Eukaryota; kingdom Metazoa; phylum Arthropoda; class Insecta; order Diptera; family Anthomyiidae; genus Leucophora; species Leucophora obtusa. Next base: position 239,651,027 of record OX465295.1, on the reverse strand, counting down.
TTTACTATAACGTAAAAAAAATCTTGACTGATTTGCTATATTGTGGTAAGAAAAGCATAAAACTATTCACTTTAAAAATTCAGTGCTGTTAACTTTATTAAAAATCGCTAAAAACAAATAAAAATTTGGTCATGTTTAAAGTGCTGCACTTTTAAGTCTGGCGACTATTTGTAGATAAAAATAATGCAAGACTTAAGGAAATTTTATAGGCTTTACAAAAATATACAGTTTTTACACAACCGATCAGTACTGCCTAAATTTTACTATGTAATTTGATAAGAGGTTTATATCGCTAATTTTTCGTTAAAAGCCACGCCTACTTAAAACAAGTGACAAAATTAAAAAACAAACATTACGTTAAAAGTCTGTACAATTTTCTGAACCATCTCCTTGCCGTTCGTGGCGAATTTAGCCACTATTTTGATCTTTAAAAATAAAAGCAACAACAATAAAATTATAAAAAAACTTGAATTGACTTAAATGTTTGGCCACAACTGTACAACCAAGACATAATATAAAAAATCAGTCAAGTGTAAGTTATAGAATAGAGAATGTCGTATTACAGCTTCAGTGTTGTTAATGTTATGGGTGCGTAAGCCATTTTTGACTCATGCTCCTAAACAAAAACAAATTACTCACGCACGAGCATTTCGTTTCTTACTCAGCACACATGAGTATATTAAAAACTTACAATCAGAAAATTCTCACGCAAAACAGTAAAAATTACTAAAAATATATGATGCTAATAACGTGACTCACGAACATTTCGTCTCACGCGCCAATCCCTAGTAATTACTAAATCTCAAACTAGTTCAAAATCATTGATAAAATGGAACCAAATATAATATAATACGGTTTTATATGGACCTTATATATTTTTATATAAAATCACTTTGAAAAAATTGCCTATGTGGGATGATATATAATTATAGATGATTTTATAAAGAACGTTATAAGTTATATATGGGTTCATATTCGTCAATATATAATCATAACTAACACAAATTATAAAATATTTTTTATATGGATCCACATAGTTTTATATTATTATGTATAGTGTCATACTAAATTATATATAAACGTATATGTAATTAGATCTTTTATATGTTACTTTATGTAATTATATATAGCACATACATATATATGTAGGCCAGTATGTAATAATATAAAATCACATATGTCTCCATATTAAAACCTTTGAGGAAAAAATATCTAATATATGACTATATAAAAGTATATATGCTTGAATTTAAAAGCATATGTGAACATATGTAACTATAAGTTACTATATACAATTAGATAAAATAATATGTGATTATATCAAAACTGTTTTACTCGGGTACAGAAACTTTTATTTTCCCACTGATGTTGCTCAAATTTGGTACACATTATCCTTTTATCCTAGACCATAATTCATATCCTAGGGCTATAATTTTTTTTTCCAAAAAAAGTACCTTTTTCCAAAAAAAAGTGCCTTTTTCCAAAAAAGTACCTTTTTCAAAAAAGTACATTTTTCCAAAAAAAGTACCTTTTTCCACAAAAATTACTTTTTTCCAAAAAAAGTACCTTTTTCCAAAAATAGGACCTTTTTCCAAAAAGAGGAACTTTTTCCAAAAAAAGTACCTTTTTCAAAAAAAAGTAACTTTTTCCAAAAAAAGTACCTATTTTCAAAAAAAGTACCTTTTTCCAAAAAAAGTACCTTTTTCCAAAAAAAAACCTTTTTCCAAAAAAAAGTACCTTTTACCAAAAAAAGTACCTTTTACCAAAAAAAGTACCTTTTCCAAAAAAGTACCTTTTTCTAAAAAAATTTACCTTTTCCAAAAAAAGTACCTTATCCAAAAAAAGTACCTTATCCAAAAAAAGGACCTTTTTCCAAAAAAATACATTTTCCATAAAAATACCTTTTTCCAAAAAAATACCTTTTCCAAAAAAGGACCTTTTCCCCAAAAAAATGACCTTTTTCCAAAAAAAATAAATTTTGCCTAAAAATAACTTTTTCAAAAAAAGTACCTTCTTCCAATAAAGTACTTTGTAAAAATAAAGTATCTTTTTCCAAAAAATTTCGCTTTTTCCAAAAAATTACATTTAAAAAAATTTATTTTCACAAAAAGTACTTTTTTTCCTCCCCCCACGGATATCTCCACTAAAACAAGGTTTCTTGATATTCGGCATAGACGTCCGCTAAGACGGGATTTTTGGAAATTCCTAACGGAAATTTCAAGTATATTCGGCATAGACGTCCCCATAGACAGTCTCACAAATTGGAAAAGTGTCCCCCTTAACTGCCTGCCCAAACCACTGGAGATAAGAAGTTGAAATTTGGCATAAAGGTTCCTCCACTGTAGTAGACATCGACTAAGTTTTGAATTCCCTACAGGGTATCCCAAAAGGGGGATGTTTCCCCCTTGACGGCCTGCCCAAACTGCTGAAACTATGTAGCCGAAATTCGGTATGTGAGTTCCTCCTTCTTTGTAGGCGTCCGCTTAGACGGAATTTTTGAAATTCCTATCGGGAGGGTGATAAGGGGAAAAGTAATCTCCTTGACGGCCTGCCCAATCCCTTCTGGCCAACCTAAAATTTTAAATATGTATTCCCTGGAGTAGGACTAACTCACCGGCAACGTAATTTTTCTATTTTGGAACAGAAACATAGTAAAAATGTGGGTTGAAAGGGAAAAATGTCCCCAATAACGGCCTGCCAAAACCGCTGAGGCAATGAAGTTGAAATTTGGTATGAATGTTCCTCATCCATTGCAGACAGCCGCGAAGATCGAATTTTTGTAAATTCCTAAAGGGAGGGGAAAAAATAAGAAAGCGGCTAGAAACCTGAAATTTAAAATGTGGGTCCCTGGAGTAAGGGCTAACTTATTAGAAAGATAGTATTTTGAATTTTGGACAGGATCGTTATAAAATAGGGGCTCAAAAAGGGAAGGTGGCCCCTTAACGACCTGTCCAAACTGCTGGAACTAGGAAGCTGAAATTCGGTACTTAGCTTTCTCTTCCAGCCTAATTCCAACCGGGAGGGACAAAAAAAGAAAAAGTGTCCCACTTGACAGCCTGCTCAATCTGCTGGAACTAGGAAGCTGAAATTCCCTGTCGATGGATTTTCGGAAATTCCTACCCAGAGGGGCATAAATAGTAAAAGTTGGCTAGAATCCTGAAATGCAAAACATATGTTCCTTGGAGTATGGGCTCACTTATCGGGAAGGTGCTTTGTGGAATTTAGGACAGGGACATTGCAAAAATGAGGATTAATTAAGCGAAAAGTGCCGCTTAAAGGCCTGCCCAACTGCTCGAGGTAGGAAGTTGAAATTTGGTATTAAAGTTCCTCCTCTATTGTAGACATCCGCTAAGATTAGATTTTTGGAAATTTCCACAGGTAGGGTCAAAAACAGGAAAAGTCTCCCCCTTAACGGCCTGGCCAAACTGCTTGGAACTAGGGAGCTTAAATTCGGTATTTGGGTTCTTTCTCCAACGTAGACGTCCTCTAAGATGGAATTTTCGGAAGTTCATACCTGGAGGGGTAAAAATGGAAAAAACTTCCCTCTTGACGGCCTGGCTAAACTGCTGGGTATAGAGCCCTAAAATTATGTATGTAGTAGATTCCTCCTCCAACGCAGACGTCCTCTGAGACGGAATTTTTGGAAATTCCTACCGGGAGGGGTAAAAACGGAATAATTCTCCCCCTTGATGGCCTAACCGAACCCTTGGGCTAGAAACCTGTAATAGAGATGAGCGATATTTTCATACCGGTGATTTAATCACAGTTATTGATAAATCACTGGTAATGGCAGTGATCATATATTTCAAGTCGCAGTTACTCGGAATGACGTTCTTTTATTATTTTTGTACTATTGTTTCTTGCAAACTTCATTGTGCACAGTAATACATGTTTTTTTTTCAATAACAGTGACTTGCTTTCACACTCTTCTGAATAAAATGTCTCCTTCTATCATGCCTTTGTTACCGGTAGCAACTATTCTTCTTTTAAGGCCCAGTTTTGTAACTGGAATACTGCTTTTAAAATGTGGTTTATTTTGTTTTATTTCAATAAAGAAATAAATTATACTCGAGAGAAAGTTTTTCAGGAAAATTTTTGTTAATAAACTTTGAAATGGCTGACAAAATTCGTTTTCAGTTTAACTAAACAAAGTTTAACTGACATCTTAAAAACTCGCCATAAATATTATTTCGTTTATTTATCAGAAAATCGCAGTCTTTTCCGTGATCACGATCACAGTTTAAAATAACAACGATTTGTAAATCACATTCACTGAGAACAATGTTACTGAAAAATCGCCGGATCGCCCATCTCTATTACAAACCCGTGATCACCGTCACTGTTTAAAAGAACGGTGATTTGAAAATCACGATCACTGGTAGCAGCGTTATTCAAAAATCACCGGATCGCTCAACTCTAACCTGTAATCTATAATATGTTTTCCTTGGAGTATGGGCCAACTTATCGACAAGGCATTTTTAGGACTTTGGACAGGAACGTGGTAAAAATGGTGGTTCAAAAGGGGAAAATTGCCCCCCCCCCTTAACGTCAGCGTCTTTAGCTAGAAACCTGAAACTTAAAGAACAAGTGGGAACACTAAAATTAAGAAACTAAATAAGAAACGAGTGGAATTGAAACACTACACAAGTGGAACGAAATGGATATAAACTTTGAACGAGTGGACTTGAAATTATAGACAATGGAAATGGATTGGAAGAGCGAACGAAATGGAATGGACTATAGAACGAAATGGAATGAGGAGCGAGATGGCATAGAATGGGGAACGAGTGGAATTGAAACACTGCAGTTAAAAGAGGAATGGAACGGAGAAAGTGCAAAGAAATGGAATGGAAAGCGAAGCGACTGATATCAATATCGATACACAAGACAGTAGGAACGAAATGGAATGAAACGGGGAACGAGTGGAGTTGGAATAACAGATAATGGGAACGAAATGCAATGGAATGGTGAATGAAATGGAATCTTGGAAGGAGTTGCATTGGAACACTAAAATTGTTAAACAAAATGGAATGGAATTTGAATGACTCAAACTGCCGGAGTTTGGTAGCCCAAGTAAAAAAATGATATGGAGACATATAAAGTTATATTTAATTATATATAATCTTCTATGTAATTACATATAATTATATCCGAAAAATGAGAACGTCTTATTGTATCATATTGTATCGAATTGTATACAATTGTATACAATTTGGTACAATTTGATACAATTTTATGCAATTCGATACAATTGTATCCGAATTTTGTCCTCATCCAATTACATAAAATTATATCTTTTTGTATAAAATTATATAAAATGTTATAAAAGTGGACACAGTTTGATACAATTATACCTAAATATTAACCCTATATTTTTACCATAATATATATGACCACATCTAACAATATACAAAAATTATTTTTTAAATAAAAAAAATTTCAATTGTAATTGTTCTTTTTTGAATTGCAATTACAAATAATATGTAATTGTAGATGAGTTTTTTTGCAATTACAATTACATGTAATTACGCGTCAATCCCTAGTAATTACTAAATCTAAAACTAGTTCAAAATCATTGATAACATGGAACCAAATATAATATAATACGGTTTTATATGGACCTTATATATTTTTATATAAAATCACTTTGAAAAAATTGCCTATGTGGGATGATATAATAATTATAGATGATTTTATAAAGAACGTAAGTTATATATGGGTTCATATTCTTCAATATATAATCATAACTAACACAAATTATAAAATATTTCTTATATGGATCCATATAGTTTTATATTATTATGTATAGTGTCATACTAAATTATATATAAACGTATATGTAATTATATCTTTTATATGTTACTTTATGTACATATATATAGCACATACATACATATGTAGGCCAGTATGTAATAATATAAAATCACATAGGTCTCCATATTAAAACCTTTGAGGAACAAATATCTAATATATGACTATATAAAAGTATATATGCTTGAATTTAAAAGCATATGTGGCCATATGTAACTATAAGTTACTATATGCAATTACATAAAATAATATATGATTATATCAAAACTTTTTTACTCGGGCCTTGAAATTTCGCATGCGATTGAGGCAAAATTATATATATTTGGGATTTTTACTGGGAGGAACAAAAAGGGGTGAAGAACCGCTTTTAATTACCTGTTCAAACACTATCCACGGAATATGAAACTTATGTAGCATTGAAACATACTCTCCAAAAAGTTAAACAAATTTTCTAAAAGAGAAAAAAGAAAATTAATAGAACTTATATATTCTGATATTTAAACTGCAGGTAACGAAGCACCGGTGGAAGAATCCGACGCAGTAAATTTTCCAACTGAATTTGTGAATTTACTTGAATTGCTTTAAGGCACGCTAACAACGTAGCGGGCTTTGCCCGCTATTTTTAATATAAAATGCTTTCCAACCCTGCTTTACGTTATATATTTTCATTCAAAACACAAATGAACAAAACTACTTACGGGTCTATCTACCTAAGTTCGCACTTTACCAAATTATCTTAACATACACACGTATATTGCAATTTATTATGGATTCATTACTAACAATCCACTTTCATGAGAAAAAGTGATCAAATATTTATTTATTTTAAACCCATTGTTGTGCAGAATTATTTATTTGTGGTGGCTGGGTGAAGGCTTTTATTATAAAAACTGTACTTTAAATAAAAAAACGAATTTAAAAAACATTGTGGGCTGCGCCCCCCCCCCTCCCCTAAACTTTAAGGCTCGCTAAAAACGTAGCGGGCTATGCCCGCTAGTGTTTTATAAAAGAATAAATTAAGAAAAAAATTAAAAATTCGAGTATTTCTTATATTTTTTTAAATTACAATGCTTTTTCGTCAATTATGTGCACATTTCATTACCATTGTTTTCATCAATGCAAATTGAAAAAAAATTTCATTGGCATTGAATGGTGATGAAATTTATTGGCATTGACATTGAGATAAAGTAATGCCAATTATATTTCAATGCCAATGAAAATTTCCCAAGAATGATTTTTTGTAAAAGTGGTAATATTTATAGACAATAATATGTTAACCATAACAAAATGTATTTCAGAGACCCTTTTGATTTTCATTGTTTGCTGATCGGATATGTACTTCCGAATTTATTTGAGTTTCCATTTTCACCTCTAAAGCTCCACCCATAGGAAAGAAGGTGTGGCCGATTAAAAATATCGTATTCTTTAAATAAGCTTAAAAGCTACAATATTCGGGGAAACAAATTAGGGTCATCCCCGTAAACTCCACTTGCTTTTAAGAGATAATTTTAATCACAATTTTCATATTAAAATGGTTCGTCCAAAATAAACCTTCATCTTTGAAAATTAATGTATTACGATAAATAGAAACTTTTCTCATAAATTTTAATAATTTAGATATTTTATGAGTACGACAAATTTTCAACTATTTCAATTTAGCTTTATATAAAAACTTTTTGCATTATTTTTGGCGAGTTAAAAATATGCAGTAATTTTTATGAGTCATTTAAGATTCTGTTTATAAGCGCTCCAAAATTGGTGGTTTAGTTTACAAAAAATTTGTAAAATTAGCAAATCTTCTGTTAAAAATTAGTAACTAAAATTCAGCAAAATACTGTAAAGTTAGCAAATTTATTGTTAAAAATTAGTAACAAAATTCAGCAAAAAAAAAATAGCACAAAAATTTGTAAGTTAGTAATGTGGAGGTAGCAAAAAAATTAACTAAAAATTAAATTTTAAATAAAAATTAGTTAAAAATTTGTTAAGTTGAAGTACTAACAGTTTTACTAACTTTTCTACAAACTTTTTTCTATGAGTGTACAAAACATCATCCATGTCTAGTACAATTTTAATTTTACAACGGATTTTGCTCAAATTTGGAACACATTATCTTGACGATCCTGATATTTCTGGCCAGAACGAGATATACTTCTTATCAACCATAACAATTTTTTAGCCCACTTCTTTTAAATTATGAATTTGTTATATAACAATGGATATTCGCTACAGAAACTTTTATTTTCCCACTGATTTTGCTCAAATTTGGTACACATTATCCTTTTATCCTAGACCATAATTCATATCCTAGGGATATAATTTTTTTTTTACAAAAAAGTACGTTTTTCAAAAAGTACATTTTTCCAAAAAAAGTACCTTTTTCCACAAAAATTACCTTTTTCCAAAAAAAGTACCTTTTTCCAAAAAGAGGACCTTTTTCCAAAAAAAGTACGTTTTTCCAAAAAAAAGTACCTTTTTCCAAAAAAAGAACCTTTTTCCAAAAAAAAGTACCTTTTACCAAAAAAAGTACCTTTTTCCAAAAAAATACCTTTTTCCAAAAAAAGTACCTCTTTCCAAAAAAAGTACCTTTTTCCAAAAAAAAAGTACCTTTTACAGAAAAAAGTACCTTTTTCCAAAAAAGTACCTTTTTCTAAAAAAATTTACCTTTTTCCAAAAAAAAGTACCTTCCCGACTAAAAAAGTTTTTATATAATCTTATATGATTTGATATAATTATAAATGTTTATATGCGTGGCTTTATATAACCATATACATAATAATAAATATGGTTTAAGTTCAGTTATTTTTTCCGTGAAAAAAAATTAATTCTGAAAGTTATTTTTTTATTTTATAAGACAGTTGTTCCGACAAATTTTTGTAATGTTTTATTTTGTCAGCTATTTCCAAGTTTATTAACAAAAATTTTTCTAAACATTAAGAATTAGTATTTAAAATGAATGAAAGTAAGTGATCTCAACAATATTTACTAAAATTTTATTTGAAAATCTTCATCAAATTATATGTATTAATATATAATTTGATGAAGTTAGATAGACCCATTTTTCGGATCAAATTGTATCAGGTTAGATAACATGATTATCTCGCTTGATATAATTATATATTCCAATATTTGGATCAAATTAGATATGGACGTATATATGGGTTTATATATGGTGATATATGATTATATAATATCTTTTTTAGTCGGGTTATCCAAAAAAAGTACCTTATCCAAAAAAAGGACCTTTTTCCAAAAAAATTAATTTTTCCATAAAAATACCTTTTTCCAAAAAAATACCTTTTCCAAAAAAGGACCTTTTCCCAAAAAAATTATCTTTTTCCAAAAAAAAAATTTTTTGCCTAAAAATAACTTTTTCAAAAAAAGTACCTTCTTCCAATAAAGTACTTTGTAAAAATAAAGTGTCTTTTTCCAAAAAATTTAGCTTTTTCCAAAAAATTCCATTTAAAAAAATTTATTTTCACAAAAAGTACTTTTTTTCATCCCCCCACGGATATCTCCACTAAAACAAGGTTTCTTGATATTCGACATAGACGTCCGCTAAGACGTCCCCATAGACAGTCTCACAAATTGGAAAAGTGTCCCCTTAACTGCCTGCTCAAACCACTGGAGATAAGAAGTTGAAATTTGGCATAAAGGTTCCTCCACTGTAGTAGACATCGACTAAGTTTGGAATTCCTTACAGGATATCCCAAAAGGGGGATGTTTCCCCCTTGACGGCCTGCCCAAACTGCTGAAACTATGTAGCCGAAATTCGGTATGTGAGTTCCTCCTTCTTTGTAGGCGTCCGCTTAGACGGAATTTTTGAAATTCCTATCGGGAGGGAGATAAGGGGAAAAGTAATCTCCTTGACGGCCTGCCCAATCCCTTCTGGCCAACCTAAAATTTTAAATATGTATTCCCTGGAGTAGGACTAACTCACCGGCAACGTAATTTTTCTATTTTGGAACAGAACCGCCCAAACCGCTGAGGCAATGAAGTTGAATGAATGTTCCTCATCCATTGCAGACAGCCGCGAAGATCGAATTTTTGTAAATTCCAAAAGGGCAAAAAGAAGAAAGCCTCCCCTGGGTGGCTTGTAAAAACCCCTTCGGCTAGAAACCTGAAATTTAAATTGTGGGTCCCTGGAGTAAGGGCTAACTTATTAGAAAGATACTATTTTGAATTTTGGACAGGGTTGTTATAAAATAGGGGCTCAAAAAGGGAACGTGGCCCCTTAACGACCTGTCCAAACTGCTGGAACTAGGAAGCTGAAATTCGGTACTTAGGTTCCTCTTCCAGCCTAATTCCAACCGGGAGGGACAAAAAAAGAAAAAATGTCCCACTTGACAGCCTGCTCAAACTGCTGGAACTAGGAAGCTGAAATTCCCTGTCGATGGATTTTCGGTAATTCCTACCCAGAGGGGCACAAATAGTAAAAGTTGGCTAGAAACCTGAAATGAAAAACATATGTTCCTTGAAGTATGGGCTCACTTATCGAGAAGGTGCTTCGTGGAATTTTGGACAGGGATATTGCAAACATGGGGATTAATGAAGAGAAAAGTGCCGCTTAAAGGCCTGCCCAAACCGCTGGAGGTAGGAAGTTGAAATTTGGTATTAAAGTTCCTCCTCTATTGTAGACATCCGCTAAGATGAGATTTTTGGAAATTTCCACAGGTAGGGTCAAAAACAGGAAAGTCTCCCCCTTAGCGGCCTGGCCAAACTGCTGGAACTAGGGAGCTTAGTGCTTAGGGAACGAGTGGAATTGAAACACTGCAGTTAAAAGAGGAATGGAACGGAGCAAGTGCAATGAATGGAAAGAGAAGCGACTGATATCAATATCGATACACAAGACAGTAGGAATGAAACGGGGAACGAGTGGAATTGGAATAACAGATAATAAAAACAAAATGCAATGGAATGGTGAACGAAATGGAATCTTGGAAGGAGTTGCATTGGAACACTGAAATTGTTAATCAAAATGGAATGGAATTTGAATGACTTTAACTGCCGGAGTTTGGTACTTGAAATTTTGCATGCGATTGAGGCAGATTATATATATTTGGGATTTTTACTGGGAGGAACAAAAAGGGGTGAAGAACCGCTTACCAGCCCTGCTTTAAATGTTTTTTTATTTTCAATCAAAACACAAATGAACAAAACTATTTACGGGTCCATCTACCTATGTGCGCAGTTTACCAAATTATCTTGACATACACACGTATATTGTCAAGAATTATTGTTGTGTCAGAATTATTTATTTGCGGTGGCTGGGTGAGTGAAAGTTTTTATTATAAAAAACTGTATTTAAAAAAAACAAATTTTAAGAAACCACGAATACGACTTATCTATAATAAATTTACCTTAACAATTATTTTACCTTAGCAACAAATATTTTGTTTTATTTTATTAAAAGAAATTTAATTCTAACCTTTAAGGTACGCTAACAACGTAGAGGGCTGCGCCCGCTAGTAATTGTATAAAATCATAAATGATTATATAAAAATCATATCTGATTATATAAAAATCATTTTTACTAGGGTAGGCAAAGGATCTAGGATATAATTGCAATTAAATTGAAAATTTCACTTATTTTCCTATTTTAAAATTTTAGTAAAATCCCTTAATCGGATTTGCAAAATCTTAACACATGACCTAAATTTATATACCACTAAATTCATTTTATCAAAAGAACCACAACTTTTGCAACAATGTTTGCAGAAAATTTAATCTGAAATACAAATTTTAAATCTTTTTATTTCAAATAAATTTTATATGAACTTACTACGGTAAAAGGAAAAAAAGTAGATTTTTGAACATGCATCTTTGAAAATCATTATTTTTTAGAGATTTGCACTTCAGTTATCTAAAACTTCGTTAAAATTGATTAGAAAATATATGTTTTACATTTCTGAATGGTTTAATCTGAGTTTTATAATAGAAGATATATCACAGACTCCTTAATTTTAGGTATTAAAAAAGTCGATCTTTTTCAGATTTAGTCCATTTTAACTTAAAATTAAATCATAAAATGCGAATGGTTTTTTGATAAATTAAGTAACATGAGATGTTTACTGAAGGCACAAATTCAAATATTGCATATTTCTTTTATCGCAGATTATTTATTAACGAAATCGTGAAAAAAGTGAAATTTCAACTTTAAGTAGGCGTATAGGGAACAGAGAACGGTTTGAGTGCCTTATTTTATGCTATTGAATGCAATCACAAAAAAATGTGCATATTGTTGTCAATACACATCCTTTCAGTAAACCAATACAGACACAATTGAAAAAAGTGAGTATGACGAAAGACATGCATTGCACTGCATGTCTTCTGTTAATCTTACCTAACACTCACAAAAGCAACGAATATAAAATGATTGGTATGAATACAAACCGATTGTTACGAATGGTCTCAATGTTGGTTGTATAAAAATTTAAAATTTTTTTCTGTCAAATATTTTAGTATATTTTTGGTGTTTATTTTTTGCACTTAAATATTAACAAAATGAGAAAATATATACATATTTCATATTTAAATAAAAAAAGCGGGCTAAAGCCCCCTCGATGATTTGTATAAGTCCCCAGGTGACTGGGAACTTATACAAACCAAAGATTAAATTCGGCTGTGCCGAGTCTTTAGATACCCTCCATCCTGGTGTTTTTATTCGGGGATTCTACTAAGTACAAACAAGTATGAATTATTACCCATTTTGTATTCGGTCAATCCACTGTGCAACAAATGTGTATGATTTTTTCCACCACTACAAGTAAATATTTCAGTTTAATCTTGTTTAATCTCAGTGCTGCCACAAGCAAGATTCAAAATTCCCAAAAGTGTAGACAAAATTACCCAAAATATATGAAATTATAAATGACTTCAATTAACATATTATTACAATTTGAACTCCGAAAAAGGTAATAACCTCATCAGTAAACTTAAAAAATAGTGATTTGGCCATTTCAATTGTCCCATCGTTCTGGGCGTTATATTATTACAAAGAAAAGTTCCTTAAATATGCAGCATTTATGATGAACTTTTGGGTCTTATATGAATCTTCATAAAATTTAGAGAAAAAATTAACTTTAGAACAAAACACTTAAAAAGCTTGTAAATAAGAGTCAGTTATGATCACATGTGAACGATTTAAAAATAATCTTATTTTAGAGTCTTTCAAAAATCAAGTTTTATTTGCGTTTTTAAATACACACAAAAAAATCTTTGGCAAGCAATTGGGAGCACTTCATAAATAAAATAATGTTTTTGTGGCATACACAATATAATAAATTAGTCGATAAAACTTTATTAGTTGAAATTTGCTTAATTACTTGGTAACGATTTTTTTGTGTACGTTAATAGCTTATTTGTATAACGAAAGAATTTCAAAGCATGTATAGATTAATACACTTTCCTGATGTATCGGTTTAATTCGTGGATGATCAGTCGCTGTGAATCAATTCATGAACTCGTATGAATAAAAAATAGATATTGGAACTTTTATGCAAACTTCAGAATTAGATGTTAAGTCATTCATAAGCCAAAAGTAATTACATACATTGAGGCAGGGTTGGTAGGCTCTATCGCTAAAATACTGTTATATATTCAAATATCGATACATTTAAAATACCAGTACCGAAATTAATGAAATACCATTATCCCATTATCCTTACAACACCATTATTTTTTAGTCTAAACTTTTTGTAATACTTTGTTTTTTCATAAAAAAAAATTTGCGGAATGCACCGAAATAACTGAATACCGCTTATCTTAAAATACCATTATCGAAATATTTGCAATACAGTTAACCTTAAAATACCGTTATCGAAATACAATTATCCTTAAAATACTGTAACCGAAATAATCTATGATAGCGTTACTTACCCTTACCGATAATCGCACCGTTTCTGCTACCAACAATGCTTTGAAGTAATTGCTAAGTTGTATTCATAGACCCACTATCTATTTGGCTAGTTTATAAATTAAATTTTTTTTTATGTATAATATATTTTTTTATTTACAAATTTGATAACTTTCTCAATTCATTCATTTGAATTGAAATTTAAGTGAAAAACTAAACAATTTAATAATTGCTATCATCCATGCCCTACCCATAAAGTGGCAACACTGCTTATGTTATTCATATAGATGTGTGCAGACCTTTAAAAATATAATTCCTTAATTCGTATTTTAAATCTCAATTTTGCAATAAGTTGATCTCAGTGAATTTTTTTTTACCCGATGTAGTACTTTTCAAGCTGTTAAAAAAAAAATCCGCGGAAAGACCTCTGTAGGGAGTTTATTTCTGTGAAAAGTTTGGAAATGGACTTAGCTACATATATCTAAGTCATTTATAGTCGGATTGGAAAAATATATATATACCATTGGAAAGATAGTAAAAATATCTTACGGACGACATTTTTTTTTATTTGCTTACCCATTACCCGGCGAATGACATTTATTTTTAAGATTTTTTAAAATAAACCGTTTTTATAAAAACCACCGTATACTACCACATAATTTTTACTTATTAATATATTCTCAAGATTAAAAACTTTTGAGATGTAGTTCAAATTTTATCACTTCAAACACCGAAGATATTAGAAGTCAAACCTATTTTTTTTTTGCAGATGGTACATAAGATACAACTTTGACTCTAACCAACAATTATACTGAATTAACTCATCGGGAATCGAACATATTTTGGGAGTAAACACATTTTAAACCTACCCTACGGGAAATTTTAACAAACTGTCACCGAACTGGCCCTTTTATATGAAATAGACTTGTCACTTTTACATTGCGTTGTCATAGGAGGGGAAATTGACCCCTTGTGACATGTCACAAGACAAATCCCAGGACAGGCCCCTGAACTTTGTTTTTTATGAGAGTTCAGTAACAATAAAAACGAATGTACTCAAACCGTTCTCTGATAGGGAATATTACCGCAGCTGTCAAAACGTGAAATATATCAAATTAAAGGGAATATTGCACGTTTTTAAATTGTTGCAAAACATAGCAGTATTACTTTCAATTTTGTATTTTTTAAAAAAGTTTATTAAAAATATTATTTTCCGCCAAAAACGTTTTTGCAAATTTTTCTTAAATTATAGCTTACTTTAAAATTTTATGGCCATATTCGTAATCTGCGTCCGAAAGTCTATTAGTAATGATGCATCGTAACCCCAATGCATTAAATTTTTCTTATTTTGTTGTACTGTGTAATCGCCAATTCCAAGTTCGTTATTAATTTTCAAATGATCACGCCTTCGTCATAATCACCCAAGCATAAAAATACGATCGGCGCAATGTTGGCATACCGTTGGCGATGGTCGGTTATGCGTTGGCAGAACGTGGGATTAACAATCTTGACAGTATTTTCCTGTTACCCGATTGATAACAGCGCCCAACCGATGGTTGGCGTTAACTTGCCAACATTTTCGCAACGTTGTCAAAATTAAAAAAAAGGTGGTCTAAAAATAGATTTTCAAAACAATTTTTTTTTTCAAAAAAATTTAAAAAAATTGTTTTTAGTATTTTTTTAAGAAAACATGGTTCTGATAAGAATTCAACCCAGGCCCCCAGGTTGTCAGCCGCGATCTATACACACTAAGCTAACAAGACTTGTAATATCTAATAGCTAAAAAATTAGATCAATGATAACAGCTGTTGTACCTAGTGTCCGACCGAACAGTTCGGCCAGGAAAAAAATTTTTTTTCCGAAAAAAAATTTATTTAGGATAAAAATATTAAGTATAATTATTTTAAATAAAACATGGGCTGTGACTCGAACCCGGGCCGTCAGATTGCCAGACAATCGAGACATATAGTACAACATAGCTTAAATAATAAATGAATGATAACAACCCGAGTAAAAAAGTGTATATAAAATTATATGTGAATGGATATATTTGCAATATGTAACTGGATATAATTTCATCCGCAAAATGGTTATATTAAATTGTATCATATTGGATATAATTGTATTTACAAGGATACAAAGTTATATCAAATGATAAACTTATATCCGAATTTTGTCCCGATTAAATTGGATATAAGTTAATACAATACGATATGATTAAATTTAAATGATAAAAAAAAAAAACTTTGAATTGGAGGGAAGCAGGATTTCGGGTCCTACACACTCAAGGGTGTGATGAAAATCGAAAACGAACAGTTTTTCAATCTAGAATAATTTGTTTCGCGAAAATCAAATTGGCTTCAAATTATTATTTATCGTTTTATTTGACGCCGGACATCTAAATTAGGAAATGAAATATAATTGGTATTGTACAGATCCTAAAATATTTACCATTGAAAATCAGATCGTTTTCGTTTTCAATATTCATCACATGCCTGACTGTCAGCCGAGGGCTACTGTTGATAATGAGTAACTATTAAAGACGTTAATGTATAAATCTGTTATTCTTTAAAGACTAGATAATTTTTTATCAAATATGGGAATTTTCTTTGGACTAAGAATTTTTTTTTTAAATATGTTAAGCTTTTTTTTATTTTAAATTAAATTTTAATGGTTAGCCCGGCAATGCCTTCTTTTTTGTTGGAGGCTCATAGTTCCCGATTTATGGAGCTGAAGATGATCTACAACAATATTCAATGGCTTATTTCTCCACTAAAAACTTATCGGACCAGAACAAAATATATCGTTGGGGAGGTACTTGAAATACCTTTCCAATGATATGCAACATGCCTAGACTTATTAACCCATTACGAGCCGGGCCATGATTTTAAATGTTAATTTTTTTAAATCGGATTTTTTAAATTTAAAAAAAACTTTTAGAAGTAAAAAAGCTCAGAAAATATTACTTTAATGAAAAAATTGAGCAAAGCACATAAAAAATTGTTTTTTATCAAATAATACATTAATCTCGAATATATTAGTTAATCTCGAACTTGGGTCTGATATTAACTAATATATCGTCGGCTTGCCTGCAAGACGTGCTATGTTTTTGATTTTAGCATGTTTTCAGGAGACCGAAAAAATGATTTATATTATCCTTTTAAAATATTTTATTGACATCATATGCCCTAATGATTCACGACCTTATTTATTACAATCATTATTAAGGCATATGATGTCAATGAAATATAGTAAAAGGATAATATAAACCAGTTTTTTCGCCCTCCTGAAAACCTGTTAAAGAACACATAACACTACTTGCAGGCAAGCCGACGATATTGTTATATAAAAAATAAAATTAAAAATATTTTTCGTATCTATTTATATATAAAATTTTGAACTGTTTTATCAATAATATATTCCTATATATACAATTTGCAATAAAGCAAATACTGATATATGATTTAATATGATTACATATGAGAAAATTTCTAAAAAAAATTCTAATATATCACCATATAAAAACATATAAGGTCGCACACAATATCCCGAGTAAAAACAATTATATATAATCATATGTGGCATATATTACAATATATAATTAGACATGTCGTTATGTATATCCATATATAATTATATATGACGTATTTTTCCAAAAATTTTCCTTATATTATGCCATATATAATTTCATCTAATAAGATACCGGCCTTTATAATATTGGATATGGTATATATGATTATATATTACATAGCATGGCTGATCTTATTGCATATATAGTTGTATATAGAGCTATATCTTAATATAAATGGTGGCATTTTAGCAATATATAATTATATATGGTATCATTTAAACAATATATAACTATATATGGGGCCAGTTAAACCATATATTATGATATATGTTGCCATTTCAACAATATATGGTCATATATGGTACCTCATGAACAAAATCTTTAATACAGTTGCAGATATGATAATATGTGCTACTATACAATATATGGTCATATATGGTACCTCATGATCAAAATTTGTAATACAATTCCAGATATGATAATATATGATAATATATATAGTGGCATATATATTTATATATGGTGTTATTTAAGCAATATATATATATTCGTTCCTTTTACTCCTGCAAGGATCATAGGGCCGTAAATTATTTATTTAAGCAATATATTACCATATATGATGCCACTTAAACCATATATTATCATATATGGTGCCATTTCAACAATATATGCTCATATATGGGACCTCATGAACTACATTTTTAATACAGTTCCAGATATGATAATATATGCTACTATATATAGTGCAATATATTTTGATATATGATATCATTTAAACAATATATTACCATATATGGTGACATTTAAACCATATATTATGATATATGTTGCCATTTCAACAATATATGGTCATATATGGTACCTCATAAACAACATTTTTTATAAAGTTCCAGATATGATAATATATGCTACTATATATTGTATAGTATCATATACTTTGATATATCGTATCATTTAAACAACATACCATGTATGGTACCATTTAAACAATATATGTATTTCTATATACGGTACCATTTAAACAATGTATTGTCATATATAATAACTCATCAGCAACTACAATATTAACTGTATAACAGAATCTATTAATTGTATTTCAGAAATTATAATTGTATTTCAGAATTTATAGAATGTATTTCAGAAATTATTAATCGCATTTCAGAAATAATCAAATCTATTTCAGAATTTGTTGATTGTATTTCATAGTTAATAGAGGAAAATTTCTGAAATACATTTTGAGAATTTCTGAAATACAGTTGTGAATTTCAGAAATACAATTAATAATTTCTGAAATACAATTGATAAAACTGAAATTCAATTGACTAGTTCTGAAAAGCAATTCATAAATCTGAAAAATAATTGATAAGTTCTGAAATACAGTTGATTATTTCTGAAACACAATTGATAAATCTTGATACAATTGGAAATGGAGTAGAGCGTCAAAAAGATGTAAATAAAATTATTTTATTAAAAAAATTAAATTTAATAAAAAAAATATAATTTTATAAAAAAATGTATAGAAAAAAAATTATAATTTTATAAAAAGAAATTCATATTGCAAAAAAATAAAATTTTATCCGAAAAATGGTGGATCGTACTGCAGTAACTTAGATCCACCTTGGATCTAATATGATGAAATACGATCCGAAAAACGAGTTTATCTAATTATATAAAATTGGATGTGACATAATGATAATCAAGAAGTAATTTCAATAGAATGGACAATTTAATGCAATCTGAGCGATATCTGAATGAATTATTTTTGTCTAATGGTATCAAATAAAATGTAACTTTTTGTATTAAATCTAATTTTATATAATTAGATTAACCCATTTTTTCGATCTGCCATTTTTCGGATCAAATTAGATCTAAGTTTATCCCCAAATATATTGCTGGATCTAATTCGATCTGCCATTTTTCGGATCAAATTAGATCTAACTTTATCCACAAATATATTGCTGGATCTAATTCGATGTGCCATTTTTCGGATCAAATTAGATCCAATTTTATCCCCAAATATATTGCTGGATCTAATTCGATCTGCCACTTTTTCGGATCAAATTATATCTAAGTTTATCCACAAATATATTGATGGATCTAATTCGATCTGCCAAAATTGAGATCAAATTAGATTTAAGTTTATCCACAAATATATAGCTGGATCTAATTCGGTCCGCCATTTTTCGGATCAAATTAGATCTAAGTTTATCCGCAAATATATAGCTGGATCCGCCCATTTTCGGATCAAATTAGATCTACATTTATCCCCAAAGATATCATTGGACCTCCCGATTTTGACATATAACTTGATCTCAGTTTATCCCTATATATACAATGGGATCTAATACGATATGATTGGATACACCCAATTTAGAGATCTAATTGGATCACCTAGATATTACAGCAGATCTTAAACAATATCAAATTGGATATGATTAGATATTGCGCGAGATCAATTTTTTTTACTCGGGATTTTATATTATCATATATTTTAATATTAAAAAATATATGTTATATATACTCTTTTTTACTCGGGATTGGCTAATATGTAAACATTGGCATAATGTCCGCTATAACTCACTTGCCAACTTTGGCATAACGTCAGTAAAACCAAAATATAGATGGTCAAAAAAATTAAGAAAAATTATTTTATAAAAAACAATTAAATTTAATAAAAAAATGTAATTTTATAAAAAAAAAAAATTAAAAAAGAAAACAAAAAGTTTTATGCTCGTGATCGGAATCGAACCCGAGACCTTCTGACTTTACCTTATTTTAACAAAGCGTAGTAATTTTTACAAAATCAGTGCTCTGCCAGTGTTTTGTTTTTGGTACAGTTGGCAATTTCTGTCTGGGCATGTATGTTAGTCATAATCCTCTTCAGTTTTTCTTTACTGCTTTTCAAATATTGCTGAAATTTGATGCAGAAAGTGAACAATTCTCATAATCATATCAATAGTTCAGTTCTTATCATTTTGTTTTCAGTTTTTTGGCAACAAAATGCCTGGGGTTCATGCCGAAAAGGGTACGACAGTGGTGGCGGCGGGCATGGTGGCATCTGGCACGGTGACTACAAAGCGTGCGTACCAAATAGGGTTTGGGGAATTGTTTAAAAGAAATATGAAAAAAAAGTTTTGTTTCTTACAAATAATCGCTCTTACTATATATCTTAATACTTGCGACCTGTAGAGTGTTCACAAGAATGCATGGACAGACAGAAAGACTGACGGACATCGTTAAATCGAAATAAAAAGTGATTCTGAGCCGATCGATATTCTATAAGGTGGGTCTAGGACCAATATTTTTTGGTGTTACAAACATCAGCACAAACTTATAATACCCTCTCCACGTAGTGGTGTAGGGTATAAAAATATTTTAAATACCAAAACAAAAATGTCATTGTTAAAATCTTTTAAAAGGGTATCCATTTATTTGACACACAAAAAATATATTTGCCAAGTAATTGGGAGCATTTCAACTAATAAAGATTTTTCGCATTAATTCCCAGCAAAACTTTCTATTACCTGGTAATAAGGTTTGTAAGAAGAAATTAAGGTATGTAACCTCTTACTTTGCTATTCCAACAGCTATTATTTTAACAAGGGCATGTCATTGGAGGTATGTACTTTCCAAAAGAGGGCTAGGTAACAACATAAGAACATGTTACTTTAATGTTACATGTTAGGTGTTACGTAACCACTAACATAACCGATACTGAGCACAATACTACTTACATAAAGTAAGGCCAAAAAAATGTGTTACAAACAGGTCTGAAATAACACATTAAAATTATGCGCTCACTTACTGTATAAAAATATATACTTACTTCTTACAAAAAAAATTAAAATAAGACGTTATCGTGTTGGTTTTTTATAAATGCTAAAACGAAGCATATTCATATTTAATTAATATTTACTCAGATTAATATAAAGTTAACAAAAAACATAAAAGATATTTCAGTCAATATTTATAAAACATATAAATTATTTGTATCGAATATTTTAAATAGAAAATAACACTCATGTATCGAATTACAAATAACTCCTTATTTTGAGGTATTTGAATACACCATCGGTAATAAGTGGCTATTTCTATTAAGTGATCACGTATCACATTAAAAGTAATTCCTTATTTTACGGTTTTAAAGTATCCCATCTGTAATAAGTCGCTGCTATTATTTAGAACTCATGTTGTGTATTACAAGTAACTCTTTTCTTTGAGGTGTTTAAATATATTATTGGTAATAAGTTGCTATTACAACCCAGTAGTTATGCAGCACATTATACGTAAGACATTACATTTTAGTTATGAAATAATGCAATGGTAAGGGGTATGGTATTACCAGGTAATGTGTTCTGTAATACCAACATATTACCAAGGTTTTGCTGGGTTATTTAAAATTTAAGTAGTAAAACCTAAAAACTTGGTAAATTGTTCAAAAGAAATATAAAAAAAAAGTTTTGTTTCTTACAAATAATCGCCCTTACTATATAAATTTTTCAAATGTATATTTTAGTCAAAGTCGACTTTAGTTAAAATATTGGGTGGCAGTAAACCTTGACTTGGTTTATTTTTGGAGCATTCTGATTGGTTAATTTATTTTCAACCAATCAAAATGTTTGAAAATATAAATATTTTTGTAAGTTTTTCATACACATAATGAACAAAACCGCATGATTAGAAATAAAGTCGACTTTAAATTTAAAATACTCATTTATATTAAGGGCCAATAATTTTATAACCCGGTTAAAAAAGTTCATATATGATCATATATATTTTTTATATGATCATATATGGTCATCCATATTCGTACATACTAGAAAAATGAACCTACATCTCCATATATGGGCAAATATGGTCATACATGTTCATATATTACTTTGTACGGTCGTCCATATACAGTATGTTTATATTTTATATGTATTATCAACTATTTTGTTAGGAAATTTCGTATTTTGAAAACTGTTGTGACAAATTTTTGTTAAAAAACTTGAAAACACAATAATACATTTTATTTGTTCAATGTCTTGATTTGGAAACCGCCAACAAATTTGTTCACAACAAAACTAAATTAATATTAGAATATATAATTCCCTTTAATATTTCGTACGATTTCAAAATAATTAAAATATAAGATAATATAATTAAACATGTTATACACGTTGGAAATTATATTTATAAAATAATGAATATATACAAGGCAGTTACATAATTAACATTCTTGCTTTTGAAAATAAAATATTTTGGTTTGAAATGCAACAAAAAATATTTTGTTTTAATTCAATAAAGGCAAATTTTTCATAATCAACTTAGAATATGCTGAAAAAATCGTTTTCGGTTTAATTAAACAAAGTTTAGCTTACATACCAAAAACTCCGTCTTAATATAACGAATGTAGAAAATAGAAATAATTTATAATCATATATGAACGCATACACATATCAGAATATGCTGTCATAAATAGGAGTATTCATATCTACTTCCATGTACATTAGAGTTGCCAAAAAAAACATGAACGTTGGAATTCGCGGTGTCTACAATGTTGCCTCTATTGCTTAATGTCTAAAAACTCTCTGTGCAAAGTTTAAGCCAAATCCGCTTTTATACTGGCCAGAAAAATTTATCTTTTAATAAATTTTAATTTGTCTCTAGAGTAATTTATACAAAAAGTAGGGTTGACTTTTAATTATTTCTGAATTATTTTTCTTTTTTTATTCTATATTCTTAATTGATGTGCAGAAAAGGAATATGAAATCAAAACTTAAAAAAATTAGGTAACTTTTAAGCAATTCGCAGTTTTTTTTTCGTTTTTTTAAATTGTACAAAAAAAAAACATATTTTGGCTAAAATTGCCAAATTTCCTAAAAATATGAAAGTGAAAATGCCACTGGTCGTGCATGATATGCACAAATTTCGCAAATTTGATCTTTATTTTAACAAAGAATATGAATCTGCAATCGAAATATGAAAAAAATTTGTAGTTTATAAATTATTCGCGGTTTTTTGAAAATAAAAAAATAAACTCATGTTTTTCGATATATTTTCCTCCATGAGTTCCTTTTGCATATATGAAATTACATGTACTTCCTAATTGATCCATATGAGTGGTTTTTGCATAGCATGGTATCAGATATACTTTCATATATGGCCATGCATAAGTGATTTTTGCAGATATGGAATCACATATACTTCCATATATGTCCATATATGTCATTTTTGTGTATATCAAATGACATATACTTCCATATTTGAATGCTGTTTGCATATATGGGAAGTCATATACATACATATATGCTCGTACATGAGTCCTTTTCGGATGTATGGAGTCGTATATACTTTTATATTTGTCCATATATGACTGCCTTTTGAATATATGAAATTACATATATTTCCAAATATGTCCATACAGGAAACATATATGGCCATATTTGTACATACATGCAGCCATATATGATCATATTTGATCATATATGAACTTTTTTAACCGGGAAGTAACGTTTTAATTAATAAATGTGATATTTTCAAGTAAGATGTTGGTTTTTTAATTTTTATTTAAAAAATAAAATTTTTTTCGACCTTTTTAATTGATTAATTAGAAATTTATTAATTCAGTTCGAGGTCAATAAGTTTACTTTATTTTAATACACCTGCTTTCAAACTAATATATTCTTTTATATTAAAGAATAAAATGTCAGGAGTATGGAAATACTTCGTAAAAACGGACAATGCAGCGCAGTGCAATATTTGCCCTAAAATTTGGTTATCCGACATCTAAATTTGGTTAACAAAAAAGAAAAAAAACATTGATGGTCATGCAACTTCTCTTGAAGAAAACAACAACAAGAATAACGTTCCAACTAAAATTAGCAAAGTACCCGAGGAAAAAAGTGTAAGCTGAATAGGCATTGAACGTTTTATGGTAGGGCAAATAGTTCCTGAAATGGTATCCAAATTAGCCGCAGTCGACGGAATGTCGATCCGCACCATAACTAGATCTTCGTTTATTCGAGAAAGTTTTTATAATAAAAACCTGGTATTGCCATAAAATGAAACCGATGTAAAGAACATTATATTAAATTACTACAATCATGTAAAAGATATCATGATAAAAGAAATATCGAGCAATATTTCTAGCAATAGGAGATTTACTATGATATTAGATGAATGGACAAGAATATCACAAAAGAGATATTTGAACACATGTATAAACAGAAATAATTCATTTTATAACCTGGGGTTGGTTTATCAAATTGTTCCATTGCGATAATAGAAAATCAGTTGATACAACAGTTATTTAACTGTGATAAAAATAATTTAATTATCCGGTTGTAAGAATGATTCTGTTTTCTGAGTATAGGAAACGGCATTAAAAGCTGAAGAATTTTCCGTACAAAAATCCTTAAAATCTCAAGAAATATATGTGGGTATTTTCATAAAAAATGTTCGAATCTGTGGGATTTTCAATAGAAAAGAATACCTTAAGTTTTTTGTTAGGACGATACAACAAATAGCACACCCATTGTAAACAACCTAAATGCAAACTGCTCATGACAACAGAAATTCAGAATTAACGTTTATGCTATCTTGGGATCATATTTGACTCCATTCACAGCATGGCTATATTTCAGCAATCTGTTACAAAAAAAATTAGAAAAGGAGTGGTAACAGATCCTTGAAATTTCTAAATAATGGGTCCGTTTACTGTACTTAAAAAACTGGATTTTTCATGCAAAAAGAATTTTCTTGGGGTCTGAATGAGAGAAATGTGTAAGTTTTTTTAGGATGGTATGATGGTTAACCATAAAATTTTGTTGCCTCAACCAAACCATTCGGTTGACAACAAATTAGGTTGGCTGCATAATAATTTTTTGATGATAATATTTTTTAAAATTTGTACTGATTGTACTGATACTGAAGTCAGAAAAAAATGGTCACCTTACTTAAAAGGTTGCCATATAATGATTCGAAAAAAAACTATTTTTGACTTATTTTCAAAGCACTTTTTCAAAAAATATTTAAAAATATAGGAAGAGATGCGTAGTAAAAGTGATATGTTGATTTCGAGAAAAACGTGTAAAAAATATTTAAGGGAAAAAAATTTCTGAGTTCAGTTCGAACTTTAAAAAATAAATTGACTGATCTTATCAAGGGTTATTCGTTTTTGTAAAATTGTAAGTATGTAGAAAATTAACCCATTCACGACCAAACATAAACTGCTGGAAAATTTTTATTTTTTTGCGGATTTGTGATAATCGACCCAACATTTCTAAACAAGTGTCGTCAAAAATATTTTTTTTCAACTCATTCATCGAAAAAATCCATGGGACATATATATCCCATTGGTCGTCAACGGTAAAAATTTGTGAACAACTAACTTACTCTGCTCGTAGCGAGTACAGTGTATTTTGTTTTAGTTTTTGCAGAAATAGTTGCATTTTTGGTTTTGTTGTTGTTGTAAATTTTTACACAGAGTATCGATTATTACTTTTTTGTTTTTCTTATCATGCGAAGTAGTTTGCATATCGCGTTTTGTGCTTAAAGTTGAGTGTTCTAACGTTTTTTCAAAATAATTTTGATCATTTGGAAAAATCCATTAGCAACTGAAAGAAGAAACCACGTTTAATAAAACTGAGTACTCAGTTTTTCATGATCACCTCAGTAGTCCTTATAAAAGGACTTTAAATTGTCAACGCATGGTTTTTGGCAAACCCTTTTTTAAGGATATTTTATACATTCCATGCTGCTGATATGGGATCGAATGAAAGAGAAGAATTTCTACATTTTAATAAAAGCTTTTCTTTTTTTTTCTACTGAAAATTTTCCAAAAATATTTTTTTTCGTCATTTTATGTCAAAATTTACATTATCCTTTCTTATTTGATGCCCATTTTGGAGAGAAGTGAGAAAAAAATATATTACCATTTTAGTATGCATTAGTATTTCGAAGTCCTTTAAAAAGGACATCTGACGTAATGGGTATATATATATTGATACCTTTCGTTCCTACAAGGAGCATAGGTTCTCGACATGGTGGGTATGCAGTTCATCTATAAATGATGTCTACTTTCACATTTATGTATTCTTCCATGGGTGTGAGCAAAATTTGAAAATGTTGCACGGTGTTATAGAACTAATCAACGTCGATTTTATGCAGCGGATGAAGTTGTGGAATTGCTTAACGCATGTGAAAATGATGAAACCCACCAATTAACATCACCATCTCTGTGCCTCTTGTATCAAATATTATGGTTCCGCCACGATTTGAAGAAATTCGGATTTCACAAACAATGTTCGGCAACCAAGCCGTCACGATCCATCATATGATCGAGCATATAAAATTCAATCAACTTTAAACAATTACAATTCGTCATTTGGTTGAGCTGTGAGTGAAACAAAACGAAAGTCAATCTATATATCTTCACCTAATTTGCAAAAGGGCGTAACAACACTTTTTTTGCATTAAATTGAAGGATATATTTATTCTCTTGACTTTTTTCTGTATATAAGTTTAAATTTTTGTAGGGACGTGTATTTAGTCTACACCTTTTGCAATTGTAATTCAGAAAATATCAATTGAAATTCAGAAAATATCAATTGAAATTCAGAATTTCCATTTGAAATTCAGAAAACATCAATTGAAATTCAGATTTTCCATTTGAAATTCAGAAAATATCAATTGAAATTCAGAAAATATCATTTGAAATTCAGAAAATATCAATTGAAATTCAGAAAATATCATTTGAAATTCAGAAAATATCATTTGAAATTCAGAAAATATCAATTATTATTATTTAGAAAACATCAATTGAAATTCAGAAAATATCAATTATTATTCAGAAAATATCAATTGAAATTCAGAAACCGGCATTTGAAATTCAGAAAATATCAATTGAAATTCAGAAAATATCATTTGAAATTCAGAAAACGTCAATTGAAATTCAGAAAATATCATTTGAAATTCAGAAAATATCATTTGAAATTCAGAAAATATCAATTGAAATTCAGAAAACATCAATTGAAATTCAGAAAATATCAATTGAAATTCAGAAATCGTCATTTGAAATTCAGAAAATATCAATAGAATTTCAATTGATATTTTCTGAATTTCAATTGACATTTTCTGAATTCCAAATGATATTTTCTGAATTTCAAATGATATTTTCTGAATTTCAATTGACATTTTCTGAATTTCAAATGATATTTTCTGAATTTCAATTGATATTTTCTGAATTTCAAATGACGGTTTCTGAATTTCAATTGATATTTTCTGAATTTCAAATGACGATTTCTGAATTTCAATTGATATTTTCTAAATTTCAATTGATATTTTCTGAATTTCAATTGATGTTTTCTGAATAATAATTGATATATTCTGAATTTCAAATGATATTTTCTAAATTTCAAATGATATTTTCTGAATTTCAATTGATATTTTCTGAATTTCAAATGATATTATCTGAATTTCAATTGATATTTTCTGAATTTCAAATGGAAAATCTGAATTTCAATTGATGTTTTCTAAATTTCAAATGGAAATTCTGAATTTCAATTGATGTTTTCTGAATTTCAAATGGAAATTCTGAATTTCAATTGATATTTTCTGAATTTCAAATGGAAATTCTGAATTTCAATTGATATTTTCTGAATTACAGTTGCAAAAGGTGTAGTGCATCATAATCAATCAAAAACTCGATTTCGAATTTTTTTGTTGTTACGCCCTTCTGCATTTTAGGCGACGATATGTATACTTGAAACAAATATCTTAGTCTTTTTATGTTTGGTTGAATGAATAGTTTATTTAATTTTATTAATTTTTTGCTTAATTTAATGAAGAAAACAAAACTATAAAACTTCTTCTTTGTTTACCTTTGACGACCAATGGGACACATATGTCCCATGCTGAATTTGCGCCCTGTAAGCAAGAAAACAAATCTATTCCCAATGTTCAAATCTATTCCCAATGTTTGTGTCATATAAGTCGGCTCGTGCGTACGTCTTTAAGTCGGCTCTTAGATAAACAAACGTTTAAATTGTATAAAAATCAATTTGCCACAGGCTGGTACCTTCAGCATAATACACTTTTTTTTTGCAAACTCGGTGTCGGTATTAGTTTTTTGCCGTTATCGAGGGTTTTTGTAAAATATTCAAATTAAAAACTAATTTGCCACTTCTTAGGTGAAAATACTGGTTATTTTTTTACTAAATTAAAAGATTAATCTCACTCAACTAGTGGAAAACATAGACAGCAATATATATACTGATAAACAACACTACCAGCTGTTTTATTCTAACACTGGTAAACGCGTTGCCAACCTATATCGTAATTAACAGAGTTGCCAGATGGGTTTAGGTAGAACCCCACCTCCTGGTGGTGGAACATCACCGATAACAACTGATGGTACTTTTGAAACAAGATTAATAATTACCTCGAGTACAACAGCTACAGCAACAGCAACAACGATTTCAACCTCATTCAGTTCATTTACCCCAACAACAACGATTACGTTTGCTACAGCAACTACACCATCAATACTGCCAACTCCGGGAATACTACCAACACCATCAATACAGTCTTTTCCCCCAGTAAATGCTGCCAATCAAATAACTGCAGAAATCGATAGCCAACTGAAAAAAATAGAAAACTACACGGAAAGAACAAATAAAAACCTCCCGGGAAAGGGAAACAACGAAAGTGCTAAACGGCATAGATCAAGTCCAGATCCTTTAAATCCAAATAAATCCAAGCAATCAAAAATAGAAGATTATTGGCTACAATCTCATGATAAATATATCAATAATCAAAACAAGTTTGCAATTCTTGGAGACGAAATATCAAATGAAAATCAGGACCAAACCGAAAAAAAACCACAAAAGCCACCACCCATATACATCTATAAAGTAGAAAACATACAGCCACTAAATGAACTTTTAAACCAAATAGCACAAAATGAATATGAAATGAAAGTCTTAAAACGAGAGGAAGTAAAGATTCAACCAGTACTCCGTGATCACGAAAGCTTTATTAGAAAAAAACACAGAATTTCACACGTACAAAATCAAAAGTGAAAGAAATTTCAACGTAGTTCTTAGAGGAATGCATTATTCAACATCTGTAGATGAAATAAAGCAACAACTGGTATTAAAAGGTCATGAAGTGGTAAATATAAGCAATATCATTGACAGGAAAACTAAAAAACCACTTTCGCTATTTTGGGTTAATCTCAAACCAAGCCAGAACAATAAAGAAGTTTATGAAATTAATTCAATGCTCCACACAAAAATAGTTTTTGAACCTCCAAAGCCAAAACGTGTAATACCACAATGCACTAACTGTCAAAGATATGGTCACACAAAAAAATTCTGCAACCATTCCTCTCGTTGTGTAAAATGCACTGGAAATCATCACACCAAAGACTGCCAAAGAAAGTCCAAATCAGATGATGTTAAATGTGTTTTATGTGAAAAAAATCACCCAGCTAACTATAAAGGTTGCCAAGTTTATAAAGATCTGCAAGATAAATTATATCCAAGACTTCGAAATAAAGAACTTCCAGAATTAACAGGTCAGAATCAACAAAATCAAACTGTAACATTACCAACAGCGCAAAAACAGAAGAACCAACCCAAATCAAACCATCAAACATACGCTAATGTGATAAAAAATATGCCCCCCGTAACCCAAAATACTCAGACGCCGCCTGAAAATAGCAATATGTGTGAGCTCAAGTCAATGATGAAAACCCTTATGCAACAAATGAGTACAATACTCAATCTATTAACAGTCTTTATTAATAAAACATCAAATGAATAAATCCTTTAACCTAGCAGTATGGAATGCAAATGGTTTAATGCACCATATATTAGAGTTAAAAGCCTTTATTTGCACAAACGATATTAACATTATGCTAATATCGGAAACACATTTCACCAATAAAAGCTTTACTAGAATTCAAGGGTACACAATTTATGCTACAAATCATCCCGCAGGTACCGCAAGAGGTGGAACTGCAATTATAATCAAAAATAATATAAAACATGAACTACTAAACGATTACAGTAAAATATTTATACAATCGACTGCAATTCGAATTCTGGGTAAACATGGTCCAATCACTATAGCCTCCATATACTGCCCTCCGTCATGCACAATAATAAATGAACAGTTTGAACACTACTTCTCTAGTCTTGGTCCCACATTTTTGGTTGGTGGTGATTTTAACGCAAAAAACCAGCAATGGGGTTCTAGACTACGTAATCCTAGGGGAAAAGTATTACTCGATGTAATTAAAACTAAAAATCTTCAACATCTATCAACTGGAGAACCAACTTATTGGCCATCCGACATAAACAAAACTCCTGATCTGGTCGACTTTTGTGTTCTAAAGAACATAAACAAAAAATATTTCAATATTAAATCATGTTTTGATTTGTCTTCAGACCATTCACCTATTTTAGTAACGTTAAAATCGGAAATAGCTGAAAATCAGCCACCGCCTTCTCTATACTCTAAAAACACAAATTGGAGTATATTTAAGCAATGTTGTGAAAGTAGCTTACAATTGCACGTTTCCCTTAAAAGCCCGCATGAAATAGAAGACGCACTTCATACTTTTACAACAACAATACAACAGTCGGCATGGCATTCTACTCCTAAAACAAATACTTCAAATTTCAAAAACCGCGTTTCTATTAGTAGAGATATTAAAAAAATGATCTCCGATAAACGGCAATTAAGGAAAATTTGGCAAAATACAAAACATCCAAATGATAAAAGAAAACTAAATAAAGCTTGCAAAGAGCTAAAGCATGCTCTAAATTTACAAGAGAATAATGAGTTTGAGAACTATGTAGCAAATCTTACACCGACAGATGCCACAAATTACTCTCTATGGAAAGCAGCTAAAAACTTTGATAGAGCTACGGCTAGAATACCTCCATTAAAGAAATCCAATGGACTATGGGCAAAAACAAATAAAGAAAAAGCAGAATTATTTGCTACTCACTTGTCAGAAGTTTTTCAACCATACAGTCCCTCAGCGCGAATTGATGATACAAAAATATATGAATTCCTAGAATCTCCCTGTCAAATGGATTTTCCAATTAAGCCTGTCACTTATAAAGAACTAGAAAAACTAATAAAGGAACAATCTAATACGAAAAAATCTCCTGGTTATGACCTAATTTCAATTAAAATTTTAAAAGAATTGCCTTTAGTTGGACTAAAGTATCTAACTCATATATTTAATGCTATGTTAAGACATGGGTATTTCCCTGTCCAACTTAAAGTGGCCCAAATAATATTAATTCCAAAACCTGGCAAACCGCCTGAAGATGTAGCATCGTACAGACCAATAAGTCTTTTGCCAGTTTTAAGTAAAATATTTGAAAAACTGCTACTGTACAGATTAAAACCTAATCTTCAAGAAAGGGAACTCATTCCAAGCCATCAATTCGGCTTTAGAGAACAACATTCCACTGTTGAACAAGTTCATAGAGTGGTTAGGTTAATAAGAACAGCGTTTGAAAAGAAACTATATTGTTCAGCTGTATTTTTAGACATCACGCAAGCTTTTGATAAAGTGTGGCACGCAGGGCTCTTATACAAGTTAAAAAAACAATTGCCATATCCTTACTTCGAACTACTGAAGTCATATTTGGAAGATAGATACTTTTTAGCCAAATTCAAAGATGAGCATACTAAGCTGTATAAAATTCAATCGGGAGTACCACAAGGCAGTGTTTTAGGACCTATCCTTTATACATTATTTACTGCTGATCTACCCACAAACGACCTCACCTCCATCGCAACTTTTGCTGATGACACTGTGATTCTGTCTTCCCATCAAAATCATATAACTGCATCAATAAACCTTCAAGTACATCTCAGTAAAATTCAAGAGTGGCTTGAAACGTGGAGAATGAAAGCCAACGCTAGTAAATCAGTACAGGTAACTTTCACATTAAGAAAAAACAATTGCCCTAGTGTAATGTTGGGTGCTGATACTCTTCCCCAATCCGACAACACAAAATATTTAGGAATCCACCTCGATAGGCGTCTTACATGGCAAAAACATATTTTCACCAAACGTAAACAACTGGGTATAAAACTCACGTCCTTGTATTGGCTCATAGGAAAAAATTCAAAACTTTCGATAGACAACAAGTTACTCATATATAAAACCATTATTAAACCCATATGGACATATGGTATACAAATTTGGGGATCAGCCGCAAAAACCAACATCAGTATTATACAACGTTTTCAGTCGAAAGCACTACGCACGATCGCAAACGCGCCAAATTATGTATCAAATAATATACTGCATAACGACTTCTGCATTCCAACAGTGCAGGAAGAGACCAACTTAATCAACGAACGTTATTCATACCGCCTATCACTGCATCCTAATGCTTTAGCTGCAGATCTGCTGCAGACATCTTCTACCCAAAGAAGACTTAGAAGATTTCCGCTAACACAGCTAATTGTGACAAGATAATTTAAAAAATTTTTAAATTTTATAATACTTATATAGAGGTGCAACAGTGGTTGCTTTCTCTGCATGTTTTTTTTAGTTTTAGTTTAATTACTTATGTACCCACTTTAAGAAAAAATGCTAAATATCTTTATAGATAGATTGCAAAATAAATTGGAGTTTAAAAAAAAAAAAAAAAAATGTTCTGGTATTTCTGAAAACAGGAGGCATAGGTCCATGCTATATCAAAATTTTGGTATTGCAAAACGAATAATATCTGAATAAATGACATCCAAAAAAGATGAACAAAAAAACTTATTTTTCAGATTTTGGGGTCAATTAATTAGGCGCTAAGAACACATGGGACCAATTATTTGGTAAAATCGGAACGCAAAAAATCTCCTCTATTAATTAAAAGAAAATCGGTTGAAATATGTGGAAAATATAATAAAAAATAAAAATGGGACATATATCAACCATTGGTCGTCAAAGGGTTAATCCGTTTTTATTTGTTATATTAAAAATGCGCTATTTTCTCTCAACTGCTAAAGAAGTAGCAAAAAATAGCGCTAGTACTTTCAATTTTGTATTTTTTTGAAAAAGTTTATTAAAAAATTTAATTTTCATTTCATTTCGTTTATTAAGTCAATGGAACATACAAAACTCCTTACAGACTAGATTTAATAAAAATTAATATATGTTTTTTTCAATCTGGTCTTAATTATTGTGAACAAATGGAATTTAAATCAAAACTTAAATATATTAAGTAACTTTTAAGTAATTCGCGTTTTTTTTTAATTTATACAAAATTATACATATTTTAGTAAAATTTTCCAAATTTTCCGAAAAGATGTAATTAAAAATTCAACTTGTTTTTGCCTTGTATGCGCAAATTTCTCAAATCTGATCTTTATTTTAACGAAGACTATGAATCGAAATTTAAAAAAATTTGTGGTTTATGAATTATTCGTGCTTTTTGAAAATTCAAAAAAACTCAAGTTTTTTGAGATATTTTCCTAATAAACAGGTAAACAGTGTTATCGAAAAATCCAATTTGTTATAATTTTGCAATTTACTTACCAAAGGCCTTCATTATAAATAACACTGATTTTAATTTTAAAAAGGATAACAGATATCCTTTCAAACTAACTTAAAATTTGACTTTTTTAATATTTCGCTATTATTTAGCTTGCTATAATTTTATTGATACCAAAAACCCTATCTCACATAATAGGAGATTCCACAGATATATATTAATGCAAAAAGGAAATTTTCATATTGGTAAATATAAGAAAACATCCTGATCAAAGTTGAGCATTTTTTGTATGAAATTTTCAAATTTCGCGAAATCCGCGACTCCGATTTCAATTTTGATTTCATATTCGTAATGTACACCTAAAAATATATTAGATTTGATATGTCGCGATCATAATAATTATATTTAATTTTTCTAATTTTTTCCATTATTTTTAATTAATTAAAAATAATAGAACAAGTACAACCTCGAAACTTCAATTGCAATGTGCTACCTCTAAACAAAACTTTTTTGGTGATTTTTTTGATCAGACCACATTTTTTTTCAAAGTGGCATATTTGTAGGGTTGTGGAGCGTGAAAATTCCAACTTTTTTTTTTGGACTAGTCTAATATACATACATATTAGGCTGGGTCGATTTGTGGGGAGGCAAAAAAATCGCCCATGGCTCAGGGAAAATCGTATTCTAGGGATCAAAATAAGAAACTTTGCCGAAGGAACCATACCTCTAAAACGAATTCTACTACCCCTAACTGTTGACTTTTGTCCCGTAGGGTCAAGTTTTGAAAAATCCCACTTTGACCCATTTAGAGTGCCCCAATCGAGTCCAAATGTATGACCGACCCCCACTAACTTTGGAGGGCCGATCCACCCATGCCAGTGGCACACCCCCTGGAACTCCCCTGGGGGGTTCCCCATACAAACATTTTAAAAAATCACCATTTTTGGCACTTTATTTTATTATTTTTTATTTATTTTATTTATTTTTATTATTTTATTTATTTTTTCTCCTTAGAAATTTATTTAGTCAGAACATATGTAAATGAAAAAATTAATTTAACTTAGTAATAGAAAAGAAAAAATGCCCAGACTTGAAAGCAAAAAAGACTTCAAACAGTAATTTTTTTTATTTTCTTTTCTATTACTAAGTTAAATTAATTTTTTCATTTACATATGTTCTGACTAAATAAATTTCTAAAGAGAAAAAATAAATAAAATAATAAAAATAAATAAAATAAATAAAAAATAATAAAATAAAGTGCCAAAAATGGTGATTTTTTAAAATGTTTGTATGGGGAACCCCCCAGGGGAGTTCCAGGGGGTGTGCCACTGGCATGGGTGGATCGGCCCTCCAAAGTTAGTGGGGGTCGGTCATACATTTGGACTCGATTGGGGCACTCTAAATGGGTCAAAGTGGGATTTTTCAAAACTTGACCCTACGGGACAAAAGTCAACAGTTGGGGGTAGTAGAATTCGTTTTAGAGGTATGGTTCCTTCGGCAAAGTTTCTTATTTTGATCCCTAGAATACGATTTTCACTGAGCCATGGGCGATTATTAAATCGACCCGCCCTAATACATATGTATTTATAAAAAAGTATAAAAATTTATAAATTAAAACCGCCAAAAAAGTTTTTGAAAATATTTCTTAAACTATAGCTAACTTTACAATTTTATGGCCATATTCGTGATCTGCGTCCGAAAGTCTATTAGTAATGATGCATCATAACCCCCAATGCATCAAATTTTTCTTTTCTTGTAATCGCCCATTCTAAGTTCGTTATTAATTTTCAAATGATCACGCGTTTGTCATAATCATGTATGTATTTTTGTATTTAAAAATGTATTGTTATATATGAACTTTTTTTAATCGGGCTGTTAACAAGTACTAATACCACCCATTTCGGTGCTTTGCCAGTGCAGTCCCCTTTGTAATTTTCTACCTGGGCAATCTTATATCAAAATATATAACAAAGTTAATAGAAAATTGTATTAATTTTATATATAATTATATCTGACATGATATCTAATTATACAAAATTTTATAAATTTTAATTGCACTATAAAAATTAAAATAAAACTCATAAATTCTGGTTTGGAATTTTGCACTTTGACATATACATAAATGTTTATAATTGAATTTAACACATATTTTTCAAATAGTTGGCAAAATACTCTTTATTAAAATAAAAATAATTTTAAAGAAATACAAAAGGAAAAAGAATTTTTTTCATTGTGGAATTAAAGGTCGTAATAATTAATTTTAAATTTAAAAATAAAAATTAGACAAACATATGTTGAAATAAATATGGTTTATAGTATAGTGTTGTTTTTTCAAACGCGTCGTATAGACCAAATACAATTAATATTGTCATTAATATGTATTTTTATTAATTCTAATTTAGTAGGTTTGAGGTTAAGAAGAAGAATAAACCTTCCTCAAAAGTTATAAACACATTAAATTTGCAAATCAGACTAGATCTAGTTTCTGCCTTTTTATGGACAGGCTTCATCAGTGATCTTCCATTAAATTGTATTATTGTTTATATTTTTATTGTCAGATTGTCTCTATATGAATAATTTCAGAAGTGATCAAATGTAGGTTTGAGGTTAAGAAGAAGAATAAACATTTTTTCAAAGTTATAAACACATTATTAATCTGCAAATCAGACTAGATCTAGTTTCTGCCTTTTTTTCTTTTGGACAGGCGTCATCAGTGATTTTCCATTAAATTGTATTATTGTTTATATTTTATTGTCAGATTGTCTCTATATGATAACTTTTTTCAACAACCTGTCGGCTGTAGGAATCGAACCCATGCATTCCCACATTACAAACATAACTATAATAGAGTTCGACAGCTTAGCCATCTAACCCACGTAA
The DNA here is from genome assembly GCA_949987735.1 of Leucophora obtusa. Taxonomy (NCBI): domain Eukaryota; kingdom Metazoa; phylum Arthropoda; class Insecta; order Diptera; family Anthomyiidae; genus Leucophora; species Leucophora obtusa. The sequence continues at coordinate 239,614,405 of OX465295.1, read as the reverse complement.
GGCTTTGCTCATAGTGTGGCTAATTCATAGTTTTTCTTTCCTACCCAGCTAAAAATCGACATATATGGATCCATACAGGTTAAATGTATGTGCATGCTCATAAACATGCATTCATGACCATTAGGGTTATGACTCATTTTGAACAAAAATTTTACCTATCACCACGTGATAGGCAATACTAAATTAATAATTAAAATCGTGTTTGCGGGTCATTTTGTCAAAAAAACCTTCCGCACCAAATGCAATTTCTAATAATAATTTACATAACGAATTATTACAAGAATTATTGTAAACGACAAAAAATGTATCCAAAAGTCCCTCCAAAAAGGTTTCGTAATATTTACCGTAAATAGCTTTTAATACGCATCGTTTGAATTTCATTTGTTTAAAACTTCGGAGGAATATTTTAATTAAACTAAAACAATATAAACCAAATTTCAACCCTATTGGTGCGGGAACTTTTTTGACAGCAGCGAAAAAGTAAGATTGCGTTTCTTAATATTTTTTTATGGCCTTTTTGGCTAGGGCATGGAATATGAAATCAAAATTGAAATCGGAGTCGCGGATTTCGCGAAATTTGAAAATTTCATACAAAAAATGATCAACTTGGATCAGAATGTTTTCTTATATTTACCAATATGAAAATTTCGTTTTTGCATTAATATATATCTGTGGAATGTCCTATTATGTGAGATAGGGTTTTTGGTAGCAATAAAATTATAGCAACCTAAATAATAGCGAAATATTAAAAAATGTCAAATTTTAAGTTAATTTGCAAGGATATCTGTTATCCTTTTTAAAATTAAAATCAGTGTTATATATAACGAAGGTCCTTGGTAAGTAAATTGCAAAAGTATAACAAATTGCATTTTTCGATAACACCGTTTACAGGTAATTAGGAAAATATCTCAAAAAACTTGAGTTTTTTTGAAATTTCAAAAACCGGGAATAATTCATAAACCACAAATTTTTTTTAAGTTTCGATTGCTGATTCATAATTTTCGTTAAAATAAAGATCAGATTTGAGAAATTTGCGCATACAAGGCAAAAACAAGTTGAATTTTTAATTACATCTTTTCGGAAAATTTAGAAAATTTGACTAAAATATGTATTTTTTGTATAAATTTAAAAAAAACCGCGAATTACTTAAAAGTTATTTAATTTTTTTAAGTTTTGATTTCAAATTCCTTATATTCATATTAATTAAGACCAGATTTAAAAAAAAATGTTAAATAATAGCGTACAGGTTAAGAAATAATTAAATTTAAAGTCAACCCTACTTTTTGTATAAATTACTCTAGAGATAAATTACTAATTCTTAAAAGACAACTTTTTGTGCTACCTCTAAATAACAGCGGATTTAGCTGAAACTTGTCACAGAGAGTTTTTAGACATTAAGGAATAGGGGCAACATTGTGGAGATCGCGAATTCCAACTTTCATGTTTTTTTGGACAACTCTAATGAACATACATTAGCACGCATGATCACGCATGATCATACATGTAGATATTACCTCAAATTTCGTTAATGCACACGTATGGTCATATATGATTCATGTATGGAGATTTATGTATCCATGTATGGTCATGAATGCATGTTTATGAGCATGCACGCACATACATTTAACCTGTGTGGATCCATATATGTCGATTTTTAATTGGGTATTCAGCTTTCTGTTATTGCTTTTTGCTCTCAGAAGTGATCAAACAGACATACAAACATTCTATTTTAAATTTTCTTTGTTTATTTTCTTATCTCCTCTTTGTCTCCTTTTCACAAATATTGCCACACTGGCTGAAGTTCATTATTTTTCCGTGAAAAAAAAAATTAATTGTGAAAGTTAATTTTTTTATTTTATAAGTAAGACACACATTTTATAACAAAGACGAAAACTCTAACCTAGAAAAAGATGACAAATTTTTGTAATCCCTAGTAAAAATGATTTTTATATAATCAGATATGATTTTCATATAATCATTTATGATTTTATACAATTATAACTTATCGAGTATTGTGAAACATATATTTTTATATGATTATATCAAAAGATATTTAATTATATAAAATTATATTAACCAGATCCACCATTTTCCAGATCAAATCATGTATGGGTTAATATAATTATATAAGAAATATCTTTTGATATAATCATATAAAAATATATGTTTCACAATAATCGACAAGTTATAATTGAATAAAATCATAAATGATTGTATAAAAATATTATATATGAATTAGGGATGCCAAACGGGAAATCCCGAAATCCCGGAATTTTCGGGATTGGCAAAATCCCGAATCCCGGGATTATTTCTTAAAAATCCCGGGATTTTCTTATTTTTTAATATTAATATAAACGCAAATAAACAAAGTGAGCAATTTTAAATTACCTACGTTTTTCCTTGAATTTTCTTATATTGACAAGAAATTGATGCCAAGATATTGGTAAAAATATAAATTAAGTAGATTATTCGAGTAAACTATGCAAAGACATTGCAGAAAAATTTGAAATTTTGGTAAGCAATATTAAGTTTTTGAGTAATACATGCGAAAAATCAAGTTTGTTATTTTACCGATTTATTCTTCCAAGCGAAATTCGATTTCTGAAACCTAATTTTGGCTGGGACTGTAAGTTTGAATTCTCCCATGAAAACATTCGATAACCAAATAACTTTGTTGCTGTAATAACACGATTTAGTGGGCAAGGTTATCGCAACGAATCTGTTTTAAAATCTGCTTACAAAATAGTGCTGGCAAAAATATGAGTAGTGGGTATCGAGTATCGAGTATTTGCGTTTTTTTTGGGTACTCGATACTCAAAACTACTATTTGATATTTTCAGAGTTGCATTTTGGACAGACATAATATATAAAAATGTGTTTCCGCTAAAATATTTACCACAAAAATGCGACTCTGCTAAAACATTTGTCACAAAACTACAACTCTGCTAAAAGAAAAAATCAGAAGTAAAATATTTAAAATTATATGTTAAAAAACTATGAAAAACGCAATGAATAATTGATGAAAAAGTTTAAAAATATGTTTATAAATTTAAATATTGAATTATCATCAACATTTTTAAAGAAATTTACTAAAAAATTTCAAATTTAAGAACCGTTTAAAGTATTGGGTAGTATCGAGTATCCAAATCAAAAATTTCGAGTAGTATCGAGTATTGAAAAGTAACCGAATTTACCAGCACTATTACAAAATACTGGGCGCAAGTGTACTTAACGACAGTCCTTCATATATTATCCCAGCCAGAAAAATACAAACTGACAAAAATTGCTTTCCCATTTCCAATATGATAACGTCAATAGACAAAAGGACCGGCAGTTCAAAAAGCGCCGGAAAAGTACTGGAGAAACAAAATTTTTAACTTTGGCGAAACGCTGCCAAAACCAATAAATAGGTGGCTTCGAATTATATTTTATTTATTTAATTTAAAAAAAGTTCATATGTATCTTTTTTTGGCCCTGCCGTGATGTTTTGTAAAACAAATACAAACGTTGACAAAGCGTCCCAAATCAGTGTTCTGCCAGTCATTTATTTTTAACATCGCGGTTACCCAGTGGTATGCAGGTACTTGATTTTTTGTACCACTGTCAATTTCTGACTGAGATGTTTCAATATTCATAAAATGTACCACATTATTAATTAACAACTAATAAATAATTATAAAACGCTTTATTCTATAAAAAAATTAGTTGCATAACATAAAAATTTTTACAAATAAAGGAAAATTTTAATCCCGAAATATCCCGAAATCCCGTAAATTCCCGGGATCCCGAAAAATCCCGTAGTCCCGAAAATCCCGATCTCGGGATCCCGGGATTTCCTACAAAATCCCGAATCCCGGGATTTTCAAATATCAATCCCGATTGGCATCCCTAATATGTATATACTAGCGGGCGCAGCCCGCTACGTTGTTAGCGTGCCTTAAAGGTTAAGGGGGGGGGGCTTCGCCCTCCCCCCCGGGGGGCTGCGCCCACCACAATTTTTATTAAATTCGTTTTTTATTTAAAGTTTTTTTATTTAAAGCCTTCACCCAGCCACCACAAATAAATAATTCTGCACAACAATGGGTTTAAAATAAATAAATATTTGATCACTTTTTCTCATGAAAGTGGTTTGTTAGTAATGAATCCATAATAATTTGCAATATACGTGTGTATGTCAAGATAATTTGGTAAAGTGCGAACTTAGGTAGATAGACCCATAAGTAGTTTAATTCATTTGTGTTTTAAATGAAAATAAAAAACGTAAAGCAGGGTTGGCAAGCGATTTATAATATTAAAGATAGCGGTCGCAGCCCGCTACGTTGTTGGCGTGCCTTAAGGTTTAGGGGGGGCGCCCCTCCCCCCGACAATTTTTTTCAAATTCGCTTTTTATTTAAAGTACAGTTTTTATAATAAAAGCCTTCACCCAGCCACCACAAATAAATAATTCTGCACAACAATGGGTTTAAAATAAATAAATATTTGATCACTTTTTTAATGAAAGTGGATTGTTAGTAATGAATCCATAATAAATTGCAATATACGTGTGTATGTTAAGATAATTTGGTAAAGTGCGAACTTAGGTAGATAGACCCGTAAGTAGTTTTGTTCATTTGTGTTTTGAATGAAAATAAATAACGTAAAGCAGGGTTGGAAAGCATTTTATAATATTAAAAATAGCGGCCAAAGCTACGTTGTTAGCGTGTCTTAAAGTTTTTTTTTAATTCCAGTTTATGTAAAGGTAGACCTGGCAATTCAAGTAAATTCACAAATTCATTTGGAAAATTTACTGCGTCGGTTTCTTCCACCTGTGTTTCGTTACATGAAGTTTAAATATCGGAATATATAAGTTCCATTCCTTTTCTAAGGTTTTTTCTCTTTTAGAAAATTTGTTTAACTTTTTCGAGAGTATGTTTCAATGCTACATAAGTTTCATATTCCGTTGATAGTGTTTGAACAGGTAATTCTCTCTTCCAATCCATTTGCATTGTCTATAATTTCAATTCCACTCGATCAACGTTTATATCCATTTCATTCCACTTATGTAGTGTTTCAATTCCATTCGTTTCCTATTTAGTTTCTAAATTTTAGTGTTTCATATACACTTGTTCTTTAAGTTTTAGGTTTCTAGCTAAAGACGAAGACGTTAAGGGGGGGGGGCAATTTTCCCCTTTTGAACCACCATTTTTACCACGTTCCTGTCCAAAGTCCTAGAAATGCCTTGTCGATAAGTTAGCCCATACTCCAAGGAAAACATATTATATATTACAGGTTTCTAGCCGAAGGGTTCGGTTAGGGCATCAAGGGGGAGAATTATTCCGTTTTTACCCCTCCCGGTAGGAATTTCCAAAAATTCCGTCTTAGAGGACGTCTGCGTTGGAGGAGGAACCTACTACATACATAATTTTAGGTCTCTATATCCAGCAGTTTGGCCAGGCCGTCAAGGAGGAAGTTTTTTCCCTTTTTACCCCTCCCGGTATGAATTTCCAAAAATACCATCATAGGGGACGTCAACTTTGGAGAAGGAACCCAATTTAAGATCCCTTGTTCCAGCAGTTTGGCCAGGCCCTTAAGGGGGAGACTTTTCCTGTTTTTGACCCTACCTGTAGAAATTTCCAAAAATCTCATCTTAGCGGATGTCTACAATAGAGGAGGAACTTTAATACCAAATTTCAACTTCCTACCTCCAGCGGTTTGGGCAGGCCTTTAAGCGGCACTTTTCTCTTCATTAATCCCCATTTTTGCAATGTCCCTGTCCAAAAAGCACCTTCTCGGTAAGTGAGCACATACTCCAAGTAACATATGTTTTACATTTCAGGTTTTTAGCCAACTTTTACTATTTGTGCCCCTCTCGGTAGGAATTTCCGAAAATCCATCGACAGGGAATTCCAGCTTCCTAGTTCCAGCAGTTTGAGCAGGCTGAGAGGAACTTAAGTACCGAATTTCAGCTTCCTAGTTCCAGCAGTTTGGACAGGTCGTTAAGGGGCAACTCTCCCTTTTTGAGCCCCCATTTTATAACGACCCTCTCCAAAATTCAAAAAAGTATCTTTCTAATAAGTTAGCCCTCACTCCAGGGACCCACATTTTAAGCTTCAGGTTTCTAGCCGAAGGGGTTTTTACCGGCCCCCAAGGTGAGGCTTTTCTTCTTTTTGCCCCTCCCTTTAGGAATTTACGAAAATTCCATCTTCGCGGCTATCTGCGATGGATGAGGAACATTCATATCAAATTTCAACTGCATTGCCTTAGCGGTTTGGGCAGGCCGTTAGTGGGGACATTTTTCCCTTTCAACCACCATTTTTACTATATTCCTGTTCCAAAATAGAAAAATTACGTTGCCGGTGAGTTAGTCCTACTCCAAGGAATACATATTTAAAATTTTAGGTTGGCCAAAAGGGATTGGGCAAGCCGTCAGGAGGAGACTTACCTTATTTCCCCTCCCGATAGGAATTTCAAAAATTCCGTCTAAGCGGACGCCTACACAGAAGGAGGAACTCACATACCGACTTTCCTTTTGGGATATCCTGTAGGGAATTCCAAAAATACAAACTTAGTCGATGTCTACTACAGTGGAGGAACCTTTATACCAAATTTCAACTTCTTACCTCCAGTGGTTTTGGCAGGCACTTTTCCAATTTGTGAGACTGTTTATGGGCAGACTTTTCCCCTTTTTACCCGTTCCGGTATGAATTTCCAAAAATCCCGTCTTAGCGCACGTCTATGCCGAATATCAAGAAACCTTGTTTAGTGGAGATATCCGTGGGGGGAGGAAAAAAAGTAGTTTTTTTGAAATTATATATTATTTTAAATGGTTTTGGAAAAACGAAATTTTTTGGAAAAAGATACTTTGTTTTTACAAAGTACTTTATTTGTACTTTTTTTGGAAAAGGTATTTTTTTTTAAAAAGGTGTTTTTTTTTGGAAAAATGTATGTTTTTTGGAAAAAGGTATTTTTTTTGGAAAAGGTACTTCTTTTGGAAAAGGAAAATTTTTTTAGAAAAAGGTACTTTTTTTTGGGAAAAGGTACTTTTTTTTGGAAAAGGTACTTTTTTTGAAAATAGGTACTTTTTTTGGAAAAAGGTACTTTTTTTGGAAAAAGGTACTTTTTTTGGAAAAAGGTACTTTTTTTGGAAAAAGGTACTTTTTTTTGGAAAAAGGTACTTTTTTTGGAAAAAGGTACTTTTTTTGGAAAAAGGTACTTTTTTTGGAATAAGGTACTTTTTTTGGAAAAAGGTACTTTTTTTTGGAAAAAGGTACTTTTTTTGAAAAAAGGTACTTTTTTTGGAAAAAGGTACTTTTTTTGGAAAAAGGTACTTTTTTTTGGAAAAAGGTACTTTTTTTGGAAAAAGGTACTTTTTTTGGAAAAAGGTACTTTTTTTGGAATAAGGTACTTTTTTTGGAAAAAGGTACTTTTTTTTGGAAAAAGGTACTTTTTTCGGAAAAAGGTACTTTTTTTGGAAAAAGGTACTTTTTTTGGAAAAAGGTACTTTTTTTGGAAAAAGGTACTTTTATTGGAAAAAGGTACTTTTTTTTGAAAAAGGTACTTTTTTTGGAAAAAGGTACTTTTTTGGGAAAAAGGTACTTTTTTTGGAAAAAGGTACTTTTTTTGGAAAAAGGTACTTTTTTTGGAAAAAGGTACTTTTTTTGGAAAAAGGTACTTTTTTTGGAAAAAGGTACTTTTTTTGGAATAAGGTACTTTTTTTGGAAAAAGGTACTTTTTTTTGGAAAAAGGTACTTTTTTCGGAAAAAGGTACTTTTTTTGGAAAAAGGTACTTTTTTTGGAAAAAGGTACTTTTATTGGAAAAAGGTACTTTTTTTGGAAAAAGGTACTTTTTTGGGAAAAAGGTACTTTTTTTGGAAAAAGGTACTTTTTTTGGAAAAAGGTACTTTTTTTGGAAAAAGGTACTTTTTTTTGGAAAAGGGTACTTTTTTTGGAAAAAGGTACTTTTTTTAGAAAAAGGTACTTTTTTTGGAAAAAGGTATATTTTTTTTTGGAAAAAGGTACTTTTTTTGGAATAAGGTACTTTTTTTTGGAAAAAGGTACTTTTTTTGGAAAAAGGTACTTTTTTTTGGAAAAAGGTACTTTTTTTGGAAAAAGGTACTTTTTTTGGAAAAAGGTACTTTTTTGGGAAAAAGGTACTTTTTTGGGAAAAGGTACTTTTTTTGGGAAAAGGTACTTTTTTGGAAAAAGGTACTTTTTTTGTCCCCTTTTTGCCCCTCCCGATAAGAATTTCCAAAAATGCCGTCTCAATGGACGTCTACACCGGTCGAGGAACCTACATACCAAATTTCAACTTCATAGCTCCAGCAGTTTGAGCAGGCCGTCAAGGGGGAGACTTTTTCCGCTTTTTGCCCGTCCCTGTAAAAATTTCCAAAACTCCCGTCTTGGTGGATGTCTACGATAGTGGAGGAACCTTTATACGAAATTTCAACTTCCTACCTCCAGCGGTTTGGGCACGCCGTCAAGGGGGGCATTTTTCCCCTTTTTAACCCCCATTTTTACAACGTCCCTGTCCAAAATTCTAGAAAGTACTTTCCAGAAAAGTTAGCCCCTACTCCAAGGAACACATATCTTAAATTTCAGCTTTCTAGCCAAAGGGGTTTTGGCAGGCCGTCAAGGGGGACACTTTCCCCCTTTTTGCACGTTCCGGTAGGAATTTCCAAAAATCCCGTCTTAGCGGACGTCTACCCCGAAAGAGGAACCTACATACCAAATTTCAACTTCCTAGCTTCAGCGGTTTGGGCTGGGCGATGTTGAGTCAGTCAGTCAGTCAGTCAGTCAGTCACGTTATTCTATTATATATAGAGATAAAAATCATTTCTACTAGGGATGTTTTATTTTTTCAGCTATTTCCAAGTTTATTAGGACCCGACTAAAAAAGATGTTATATAATCATATATCACCATATATAAACCCATATATATGTTCATATCTAATTTGATCCGAATATTGGAATATATAATTATATCAAGCGAGATAAGTTGTTATCTAACCTGATACAATTTGATCCGAAAAATGGGTCTATCTAATTGCATCAAATTATATATAAACATATAATTTTATGAAAATTTTCAAATAAAATTTTAGTAAATATTGTTGAGATTACCCGAGTAAAAAAGTGTATATAAAATTATATGTGAATGGATATATTTGCAATATGTAACTGGATATAATTTCATCCGAAAAATGGTTATATTAAATTGTATCATATTGGATATAATTGTATTTACAAGGATACAAAGTTATATCAAATGATAAACTTATATCCGAATTTTGTCCCGATCAAATTGGATATAAGTTAATCCAATACGATATGATTAAATTTAAATGATAAATAAAAAACTTTGAATTGGAGGGCAGCAGGATTTCGGGTCCTACACACTCAGGGGTGTGATGAAAATCGAAAACGAACAGTTTTTCAATCTAGAATAATTTGTTTCGCGAAAATCAAATTGGCTTCAGATTATTATTTATCCTTTTTTTTTTTACGCCGGACACCTAAATTAGGAAATAAAATATAAATTGGTATTGTACAGATCCTAAAATATTTACCATTGAAAATCAGATCGTTTTCGTTTTCGATGTTCATCACATGCCTGACTGCCAGCCGAGGGCTACTGTTGATAATGAGTAACTATTAAAGACGTTAATGTATAAATCTGTTATTCTTTAAAAACTAGATAATTTTTTATTAAATATGGGAATTTTCTTTGGACTTTGAGTGGAGAAATACCACTCAAAACTTATCGGATCAGAACAAAATATATTATCGTTGATATGCAATATATCCAATGATATGCAACATGCCTAGACTTATTAACCCATTACGAGCCGGGCCATGATTTTAAATGTTAATTTTTTAAATTGTATTTTTTAAATTAAAAAAAAAACTTTTAGAAGTAAAAAAGCTAAAATATTAATTTATTGAAAAAATTTAGTAAAGCATATAAAAAATTGTTTTTGATCAAATATTACATTAATCTCGAATATATTAGTTAATCTCGAACATTGGTCTGATATTAACTAATATATCGTCGGCTTGCCTGCAAGAAGTACTACGTTTTTGGTTTTAACAGGTTTTCAGGAGAGCGAAAAAACTGATTTATATTATCCTTTTAAGATATTTTATTGACATCATATGCCCTAATGATTCACGACCTTATTTATTACAATCATTATTAAGGCATATGATGTCAATGAAATATATTAAAAGGATAATATAAACCAGTTTTTTCGCTCTCCTGAAAACCTGTTAAAGAACACATAACACTACTTGCAGGCAACTTTTTGTTATATAAAAAATAAAATTAAAAATATTTTTCGTATCTATTTATATATAAAATTTTGAACGTTTTTATACCTATACCCGAGTAAAAAAGAGTATATATAACATATATTTTTTAATATTAAAATATATGATAATATAAAATATTGTATGCAACTTTATATGTTTTTATATGATGATATATTAGAAAAACTTTTAGAAATTTTCTCATATGTAATCATATATCAGTATTTGGTTTATTGCAAATTTTTTATATAAGAATATATAATTGATAAAACCGTTAAAAATGTTATATATAAATAGATACGAAAAATAATTTTGATTTTATTTTATATATTACAATATATTAGTTATCTCAGACACAAGTTCGAAACTCATTTCATCAAAAACAATTTTTTTTATATGTTTTACTAAATTTTTTTATTAACCCGAGTAAAAAAGTTTATATAAAATTATATATGAATGGATATATTTGTAATATGTAACTGGATATAATTTCATCCGAAAAATGGTTATATTAAATTGTATCAAATTGGATATAATTATATTTACAAGGATACAAAATTATATCAAATTATCAACTTATATCCGAGTTTTGTCCCGATCAAATTGGATATAATTTAATACAATACGATATGATTAAATTTAAATGATAAAAAAAAATTGTATTAGATGGCAGCAGGATTTCACGTCCTACACACTACCAGCCGCTGGTTACTGTTGATAAGAAGTAACTATTAAAGACGTTATTGTATACATCCGATACTGTTGAATTCTTTAAAGATTAGCCAACGTATTCAAAACGAAAAAGCATATGCTAACTAACTAGCTGCCAGCTTTCCATTATGGGAATTTGTGTGTAAAAAAGATATGTAACAGCAAGTTAGCTACCATACACTTTGTCATTTTGAATACGGAAAATGATCTATAACAATATTCAACGTCTTATTTCTACACTCAAAACTTATCGGACCAGAACAAAATATATATGTCGTTGGAAAGGTACTAGAAATACCTTACCTATGGTATGCAACATGCCTAGACTTATTAACCCAATACGAGCCGGGTCATGTATTAAATGTTAATTTTTTTTAAATTGGAGTTTTTAAATTAAAAAAAAAAACTTAAAAATAAAAAAGCTCAGAAAATATTAATTTAATGAAAAAATTTAGTAAAACATAAAAAAAATTGTTTTTGATGAAATGAGTTTCGAACTTGTGTCTGAGATTAACTAATATATTGTAATATATAAAATAAAATCAAAAATAATTTTCGTATCTATTTATATATAAAATTTTTAACGGTTTTATCAATTATATATTCTTATATAAAAAATTTGCAATAAACCAAATACTGATATATGATTTAATATGATTACATATGAGAAAATTTCTAAAAGTTTTTCTAATATATCATCATATAAAAACATATAAAGTTGCAAACAATATTTTATATTATCATATATTTTAATATTAAAAAATATATGTTATATATACTCTTTTTTACTCGGGTACTTATTTTTATTCATATTAAATACTAATGCCCTACAGAACAGTTTGGCTAAAAAAGTGGGTATTGGACGATCTTTCATATGTTGACGCAATACAGAAAAATTTTATTGTTGGAAAGATGTATTAAATGAGGATTGAATGCGATTTAGGCCGTTTTTAGGACGCAGATTTTCCTTAAACTTGGAATAACGCAGCTTGTAACAGAAATCCTTCTTTTAAAATGTGGTTAATTTTATTTTATTTCAATAAAGACCAAAATTCAAAACGACAAAAAGTTGTTTAGACAAATTTTTTCCTAATAAACTTGGAAATAGCTGACAAAATAAATTTTCAGATTAACTCCACATTACAAAAATTTGGTCTCATAAAATGTGTGTCTTTCTTATAAAATATAAAAACTAACTTTCACAATTATTTTTTTTTTTCACGGAAAAAATAACTGAACTTAAACCAACGACTAAATAATTAAAAGACTACCCAACTCTCCCTACCTCTGTTAAATCACTCTCTTCTTAATTTGTATCGAAAAATTCAGCCATAAGAATTACTCACGGCTGCATATCATTATTTTTCGATACAAACTGTTAATGTTCGAAAGAGGCGATGAAAACCGCCTGCTTAACCGTATTTATTTCAACATAAGTTTGTCTAATTTTTTTTTTTTAATTTAAAAATAAAAATAGTTCTTTCGACCTTTAATTCCACAACGATAAAAATATTTTTTTTCCTTATTTATTTCTTTAAAATAATTTTTTAATAAATAGTATTTTGTCAAATATTTGAAAAATAGATGTTAATTTCAATTATGTACACGTCAAAGTGCAAAATTCAAAACCAGATCCACAATTTCTAAGTTTTTTCTTAATTTATATAGTGCAATTGAACTTTGTATAATTAGATATCATTTCATATATAATTATATATAAAATTAATACAATTTTCTATTTACTTTATTATATATTTTCATACAAGGTTGTTTATAGAAGCTTATACGCCATTATATATAATTATATATAAACTGTACCGCAGATCTCTTAATATATGGCTGAAGACCAAATCCCATATGATTATTTATAACGTCATATCAAACATATTTATAAAACCAAAGTGCTAATATAAATGTATATGGTTATATAAAGCCACGCATATAAACATTTATAATTATATCAAATCATATAAGATTATATGAAAACTTTTTTAGTCGGGGAAAAATTTTTCTTAACATACTAATGAAATAAGTGATCTCAACAATATGTACTAAAAGTTTCTTTTAAAATCTTCATCAAATTATATGTATTTATGTATAATTTGATACAGTTAGATAGACCCATTTTTCGGATCAAATTGTATCAGGTTAGATAACTTATCTCGCTTGATATAATTATTATTCCAATATTCGGATTAAATTAGATATGGATATATATAGGGGTTTATATATGGTGATATATGATTATATAACATCTTTTTTAGTCGGGAAAATATTTAAATATTTGATGAAATAATTTTAGTTAAAGGCAATTTTTTTTGCAATATTTTTTTTTTGCAAAATGCTTTTAAGGGTTTATGGTGTTGAAAAAAATATTTTGAGCTCCATATGAAATATTTTTCGCATAATTATTAAACAACATCACCAAATAATTTTTAGTTTTTTTTTTCATTTTTCATAATAAACGATTTAAGAATAATGTTTATTTTGATAGTGGTATGAGTCACCTTTTTTTTTAAATATACCCGGTTAAAAATCAGCATACATGCTCATATTTTCTAATATATGGAATCATGTACGTTCATTTATGAATGATGTATTAACATACATGGCATATACACACAGAGAAAAAATATGCCATTTTCCAACTGAAATTCGGTTACGTCTACTAAAATAGGTTGGTACAACTGAATATTGGTTATCACAACAAAATTCGGTTTATATAACTGAATTTTAGTTGCAATACCCAAAATATTTAGGAATCACATTCCAATGCGGTTTTACCAACCGAATTTATTGGTTGTAGCAACCAAAATAGGCTTAGCAATTCGGTTGGCAATTTTTTTTCCTGTGTGTATGAAAGCATATTTGAGCCCATACATTCAAAGGAAGACCTCATATATGGGTACGTATGTAACCATATGTTAAGGCAAATGACATATATTGGTGCATGTACGTCATACATTATCACATATGATTTCATATATTGGCACAAATATGATTACAAATGGATCTTGCTTTTTCATTATAAAATATCACATACTGCATATTAACACATCAGCTTTGTGTAAAATTAACGAAAATATGCGTAAATTTTTTAAAAATGCATTGATACTCGTATTAATAACAACAAATTTTCAATTTCTCCCTTTCTTAAGTTTTGCAATAATTTGTGATCAGGAAAATTCCAATTTGTAAATTAATAACTAGGTATTTTTGTTGATCCATTGTATATTATATATTTGCTGATCCCTTTGATTAATAAAACGGTCTGTACTGATTTTTATTAAAACTTTATTATAACTTTATAAATACACGGTTAAAAAAACAAACTTTTTTTTAGAAAAAATACTCAGAATCTTAGATTTTTGTCTAAGAAAAAATTCTTTGAGTTTTATTGTATTTCTATAGAAAAATTTCTCAGAATTTTCGGGTTTTTCTATAAGACCTCACAATTTGCACAAATTAATTATAAAGTCTTTTCATAAGCTAATTTTAGAAACATTTCCTTTCAAAGAACCATCGGATTAAAAAAGGAAAAATGCTCTATTGGACAGTATAAAGAAACTTTGTTGTTACTTAAATACACAGGTTTTGACATTTGTTGATCAGATTTCATCTGCATTTTGAGTCCGAAATTTCTGTAAAAAAAAATAAAAATTTTTACTTAAAATGTCTTTTTCAAATTTGTGCGCTAATTTCTATAGCAAGATCTTCTTTTTTTTAAGATGACATATTTCTATGACTTTTTTATAGAAACTATATCAGATTTTAAATACGTTTTGTAAAGATAATCTAAAAAAATTGTAATCATATAATTCTCTGAACATAAAATTGAAGTCCTTTACCGCAGGAGCCTTAGAATTTATAAATAAAAAAATGGACAAGTTAATGGCCACCTCTCGGATCGAGTCGAATTTTATGCTCTAAATAGAGATTCGTGTTATGAGTCCAAGAATATAATAAAATTGGGAAAAAATAATTTTTGAGGTACCGGGTTTCAAAGTTCTGAATTTTATTTTGAGTGTAACTTTTCCATTTAATAACCATTCTAAGCAGATATGATAATATATACAAATGTAGATACATATATTACAAACATATATTAACCCAATAAGGGCTACCAAAAGAATTATAAAACCAAAAAATTAATTAAATACCAATTTAAAAAATGTTATGTATGTATATAGAATGTTGGAGATGTGTTTTTTTTTTTGCGAACTAATTATTTTTCGACTTTTGGCTGACCTTAGAGGATTTCTCCTATGTAATAGACATAGCTATATTCGACGCAGCTATTTTTACAGTTTTACTGTTTAGCCTATCTTCGGCTGGACTTAGAGGTTTTAGTCCCTTATGATTAACACTTAAGTTGCTTCGCTGAGCACCATTTATCTACGGTTTTATTATTTGTTTTAAGATATCAATATCAAAATTTATTAGCATTGATTCTTGTATATAAAAATTAAATATTTATATGTAATTCATTTATAAACTTATTATTAAATAAGTACACATATGACATAAATCTTAATAAAATCCATTAATAGGTAAAATAATTACAACCAAAATAAAATTCGCCAAAAGATCCTAATCCGAAAAAGGGTCATAAAGTGACTCCATAGATGTAGAGGACTTTAGTCAGATTTGAATTTTATGGCTAGAAAATCTTTACATTTCTAACACTTTTTTAACGAAAAACTTACCTACCTATAGATGCGAAATTCTTATTTGGTCTTCTTGCCATATTTCTTATTAGATAAGTTTGTTTGGCCATAAGTTCTTTATTTTTGTATTTGGAATTATTATTTCCAATTAAAAAATTATAATTTTTTTTAAAATTTTTGGGAAATTTTTAAACAATATTCAATATTTTGACATAAATATAAATTGTGTGGTCGAAATTATAGCCACGATAAAATTATGGATAAAAAAAACGGGAAATATTTTTGGGAGTTTAAAAAAACTAACTTTTGGTTATGAAAATATTAATCATTTTATATTCTGAAAGTTGTTATATTTCTATTAATATATCAATTACGATATTGATACCCTAGATTCAATACTCTATATCTACAAAAATACAATTGTTCAGGAGAGCAATAAAACTGCTTCACTTGCTTATAAGTTTTTTTTTTCTTATAACTTTTGAAATAAAATTTTAATATAATTTTATGATAATACTAGCAGATATGTAGTTTTGATAATTATAAAAAATATATATTTTCATATATTTAGTTAGAATATTCTTCCACCTCCAGTCCAAATTCCAATATGATATTGTCATATTAGATTTTTATTTGTTGTTTCAAAAAGGGTTGATCATTTTCATGATAGACAATACAATTGTTTCGTAGACATCACTCTACTCTTCAGTTGTCCGCAATAAGAAAATGATAACTTTCTTATTCAAACCGAGACATTACATAAGGTACAAAAAACCAACGGGATGAGAATTTTGTACTTTCGTATATGAACTGTCTGATTTGGTAAAACCAGTTATAAATCAACTCCTTTTTGAAAGCAACAATTACATAAAAGTACCCTTTGGGTACTATTTATATGTATGTCCGTTGTCAATACATTTTGTAAAAACAACTAATTTTAAACTCAAAACAAAATAAATATTTGTATGAGATTTTAGCCGTGGTGTGCTTATTTTCAACAATTATTTTAATTTTTGCATTAAAAAATACAAAAATTGTTTTTTCGGTTTGAATAAGAAAGTTATCATTTTCTTATTGCGGACAACTGAAGAGTAGAGTGATGTCTACGAAACAATTGTATTGTCTATCATGAAAATGATCAACCCTTTTTGAAACAACAAATAAAAATCTAATATGACAATATCATATTGGAATTTGGACTTGAGGTGGAAGAATATTCTAACTAAATATATGAAAATATAGAAAGTCCGAAAAAACAATTTTTGTATTTTTTAATGCAAAAATTAAAATAATTGTTAAAAATATGTATTATTAGGAACAAATGGCCATGGAACCAAAGTAAAACTTTTCCATCATTATATTCGTTTGCAGAATGTTAATCGCCGATTGGGTTTCTTAATTATTTTTTTCTACCATAAACGCTTTTTTCGCGTTCCGCTATTATTTTGCAATTTTTAAGTGCGGTTTCTTAAGATTTATAATCTAGGAACTTTAATGCACATCTCCTAAAAGAAAGTTTGGTAGTTAGTTGCCAAAAAATTTTGCGAAAAAAGATATTCTCAAAAAAATTTTATACATACCTTATACAATACAAACTGTATTTGAAAATAAATTTGTTTGTAGATATGAGAAAATGTCAAATGTTTAAAAAAGTGGCAAAGAATGGATATTTTGCTTCCAAATTGATATCATAGATATATATAAACAAAGACTTTGCCATCAAAAAATCATTTTGGCCAAAATTGCAGATGTAGAGTATTGAATCTAGGGTCTCTATATATTTATTCTAATTTGTTAAAAAAAAACAACAAATTCTTGGAAACTAAAATAAAAAAATTTACCTGAGTTTAAATTCCCAAACTAAACTTCCCGTTAATAGTTCAAATAATTTAATCATGGCTATCTTGCATACATAAATACATGTCGTATGATTTTAACAATTGAATATTTGTTAGTGTTGTCAACTTTCAGTAGAACAAAAACCAATGTTAAATAAAAGTTAAGTTGAAAAGTAAAAATTCAGTAAATTAATATTTTTAATGAATTTCCTGCCACTTGTCGATCCGGTAAGAATTTTTAAATAAAACTTTGAAAAAGTATGGAGAAGTTTTTGTAATTTCTAACTCTCACTCCCCTTCATTTTTAGTTCAAACTTTGCCTGTATATGAAGTATCCTGTATTAAGATATCGAAAAATATAATTCTTTTTAAGTAACCTCGCACTAAAATTTATTCTTTTTATGATTCGGAAAATAATTCATTATCACTTTAAATCAATGGTTTGAAATTGAATAAAGTGAGGATGTGATATATTTTAATTTAAATTGATTCAATTTTGATTCGATTAAATTATTGGTTTTGTGATTTGATTCGCGAAATATAAATCAAGGCAAGTATTTTTCGTTTTATATGAAAGAATCAACAAAAATCAGTTTGATACTTTGAATAAAATATTGGTTATATAAAGCAGGAAATAATTCAATCAATAAAATAAAATGAAAATTGAATCAGATTTATCTATTAATATTCAATATTTAAAACAATTTTAATATTTTGCTATTTTTAATTTTTCAAAAAGTTCTATTTGGAATACTTTTATAAATGTTATAAATTTTATAACGATGGTCTTATTTGAGAGATAAGGTGTTATCTCAAAAACTATTTCATATTTTTGAACATTACTTATCACAAAATAACCAAAATGAGAGCTTAGTCATATATATGAATGTCAAATTTATATGGAAATATCTGTGCTTAACGTGGAGCTCTCGTTAATATGTAGATAAGTTATTAATTAAAAAACTTAATAATAAAAAAAATTCAACCTTGAACCTCGACTAGTTTTTCAACGCAAAAAGTTCCCAGAGATTTCATATTCATGTAAGAAGCTTCTTTTTAAATGAGTACCTTCAATTTAGAAAAAGGGTTCTTTTTAGTTAGTTTTCTGTACAAAACTATGAAATTGTTATTTATATAAAAATAAAACACACTTATTAACAAAAAAGCTTTTTTTTGTTAATACATGTTGACATCATTGAAAAAACAATAAAAGGAAAAAACTATTTTCAATCAAGTTATCTTTGATAAGCAATGTTTTTGGTTTATTTAATTTGATGTCAGCAAAAAAATACAAATTTAAAATAATGAAAAATGCTGTAAATTGGTAAGTAAAATTGTTAATAAAACTTCAGAATTCAAAATTCATGTAAATAATAGAAATAAAAAAATAGTGAGTTTTTTTTAAGGTAAACAATTATCGCTTTTATCCCCTTCTTTGCCAAAGTTCGCATCGAAATTTCTTTTTATCCATTGGAATTCTTTTTATCCTGTGATTTGAAGCGTATGTATACTTTTTCCAAAAATTTAAATTGGTTTATCAGATAATATATACATATATATATATTCAACCCTGCCTTCTCTACAGGTGGTGTAATGTTTTTAAATTCTGTGACGTAATTGCTATAGAGACGTTGGTGGTATGGGAGTTTAAATAACTAGGAATGGATAGAGCTGATCGTATTCCCAATAAGGATTTTAAAGTGAAATTTTATCAAGTGCCAAAAAGTGATCTGCTACATGTGTGGATAATACTTACAATGAAACTATCGAGATGTGTGATCTATATTTTCCAATCGTTCCTATAAGGAGCATAGGGCCTAGATGTGTGATAGAGAATAATAAAATGAACACGGTGGCGACATTTCCCGAAAAGCTTTTTCCACCAATATTTTAAATAAGTGCACAGCTTGGGTACTCGACATAGCAGTAAACTTATAAAACGAGTTAATTACTTACACCGCTTGTTAACTCCTGAACACGAGAGAGGGCCGCTAGAATAAACACGTGTGACTTATTTTCTTCTTTTTTATCACATATCCGAATTCTTTAAGAATTGAGATAACCCAAGCGGTTCCTTGTTATCGATAAAAATAGTTTGTCAAGGATGAACACCATAATATAATATAGTAGCCCCAATGAGAGCTACATATATGGTTCTTAATACCACTACAACTATATGAGATAAGGACAAGCTCTCATTGGGGCTACTATATTATATTATGGTGTTCATCCTTGACAAACTATTTTTATCGATAACAAGGAACCGCTTGGGTTATCTTGGTAGAGGTAGTGGTACTTGTACTTGTACAAGTAAAATTCCAAACACTACTTAATTTTTTTAAAAGATAGAAAAGAAGTAAAGCTACTATATTATACTATGTCCTATATAATTTCCAATTAAAATCAAAGGAATTCTAAGTGAAATAGAGATTTTCTATTTTAAATTAAAAACCCGAAATGGAAAAAGTCGAGTTGAGTTCTTTTTATAAAATAATCTTTCTAAATATGAGATTTTCTATTAAAGAGAGAAAAAAACTTTGGCATTGATCTAAAAAAATCCTTGGTTACTTTTCATTTAAAATTTAGCAAAGTTTATATCGAATATGAAAATTATCTGAAGAAAATCCAATATTAATTAGAAATTTATTAATTTAGTTCGAGGCCAATTTCCTTATTATGAATTAACATAATAAGTACTTTTTCCAAAAGCTGCTATTTTTCTTCATCAGGATACTCTCCTGACAAATACTTCACAGAGTTTTTATTTTTTTTCAGGAATTCCTGAAAGTGTAAAGGATTTTGAAAGCAAAAACTCTGTGAAGAATTTGTCATGAAAGTATCCTGATGAAGAAAAATAGCAGTTTTTGGAAAAAAGTACTTATAATTTTAATTCATAATAAAGAAATTGGTCTTAACTAAATTAATAAATTTCTAATTAATCAATTAAAAAGGTCTAAATAAACAATTTCTATTCTTAAATAAATCCAATTTTATTTGGATTTTGATCAATTTTAAATTCAAATTCCTAATTAGTATTGCTATTTTCTCAATTTCAATAGAAAAATATAAATCTTACACTTAGAATTACCAACTGCAAATATAACAACTCAATTTCATTTAGAGTTTTTTCAATTATAAATATATGCTGTAATTTAAGTTTTTTCTAATTATAAATAAATTAAAACTGAATTTTATATCAATTTCGTCTAGAATGCAATGTTGTAACAACTGGTTAAATATGTAGAAATAATCTTAATCATTACTTAATTTTGTAAAAAATTTGTACTTAGTGTTGTTAATTTGTTGTTAATTAGAAATAAGTCTTATTATTTAGTGTATTATAATATTTGAATCCTTTAATAAAAAAAATTAAAAAAAAAAATTTTTTGTTTCTCAATATACAATAATATATGTAAAACTGTATGCAAATATATGAAAAAACACATGAAATCATATATGGATATATTCCTTAATATTCATTTATGAACGTTTATGATCATGTATCTACATATTACCTCAATTTTCGTTAATGAACATATGTCAGACATATATGAATGAATCAGAAATGATCATACGTGACCACATGTGATGAATTTTACCGGGTAGAAAAAAACTTAAAAGTAATTGATTGAACGCGCGTATTTTTTGGGATCTTGTTATGGGAAAGTAATAAAACATTGTTGGAATATTTAAATTTATTGCAAATATTCGTGTTGAAGGCTAAAGTTCACGAAAATTCATCAAATAAAATTTTTAACTTTTTTTTAAGGGTTTTCTTAATTATTATGCGATGTTAATTTTATTGTTATAATCGTTAAATATTAATGAAGTAATTTTGGTTAAAGGCGATTGATTTTTCACAAAATTTTTTGCGATCTTCTAAATTTTTAAAGTTCTTATATTTTGAGGTCTTCGAGAAAGATTTTTATATAACTTTTGCCCAAAATTACCAAATAATTTTTTTTGTTTTTTCATATTAAACGATTTTACGAAAATGTTTATTTTGAAAGTGGTATGAGTCGCATTTTTTTTGGAATAGAAAAAACTTAAAAATAATTGATAGAATGAGGGTATTGACATTATTTTTTTACGATAAAGTTAAAAATACTATTGGAAAAAATTGTGTTGGCAATATACGTGTATAAGTAAAAATTGGCGAAAATATTTAAAATAAAATTTTACCATTTTCATGGTAAATTGCATTAACTACTATGCGTTCATTGTTAAAACACAAAAGTATCTCTAAATATTTAGTGAAGTAATTCTGGTTCAAAGCAATTGATTTTTCGCACTATTTTTTTTTTTGCAAAATGGTTTTAAATTTTTGCAGTGGCTACCTCATTATTGCGAAACCTAATTTTGAGCTCTTCGTGAAATACGATTCACATAATTTTGGCTCAAAATTACGAAATATTTTTTTTTTGTTTTTTCATATTAAACGATTTTACGAAAATGTTTATTTTGAAAGTGGTATTAGTCGCATTTTTTTTGGAACAGAAAAAAGCTTAAAAATAATTGATAGAATGAGGGTATTGATATTATTTTTTTACGATAAAGTTAAAAATACTATTGGAAAAAATTGTGTTGGCAATATACGTGTTCAAAGCAAAAATTGGCGAAAATGTTTAAAATAAAATTTTACCATTTTGATGGTAAATTGTACTAACTTCTATGCGTTCCCCAGCAAAATATTGGTAATGACACCTCATTACTATCTGCATTACCAAAAATGATATATCATTATCTTTTGCATTATTTTATAATATAAAATAATGACTTCCTAATAACGGCCTATTGTATTCATTGTTTCTAAATATAAAATAATGACTTGCTCGTAATAGTTTAAATAAGTACTTTTTACACAGTTAAATTTTATACATTTTTATTTATTATATGTAAATATGTTTTATGTTTACATTTTTATGACGAGTCCTAAAATTACCCACTAGAGAAAACTTAAATTTTTCTGAATGTATTTCTTTAAGCTAATAGTATTTGCTTAACTCCTTATTTTTAAGAATCAAGTAAGCAATCGGATAACCACTTATAATTCAACTTTTTGTAGGCATGTGTGTAACCACTTATTATTCAAAATCTTATAACTACTTATTTCTCATTTTTTCGTAAGCGAGCGGGTAAGCGTGGCTACTTATAAAAACGACCACGCCAAACAAAAATAATGAGTTTAGACGCCAAAAAATAAGTTGTGCGGAGCTATGAATTTCTATTATATAACCTCTTGTTTGGTAATGAAATATTTTGCTGGGTCATTGTTAAAACACAAAAGTATCTTCTAAGTATTTAGTGAAGCAAGTTTGTTTCAAAGCGGTCGCAATTTTTTGGAATATAAAAATACTGAAAAATAATTGACTAAAAGAGGGTATTGATATTATTTTTTTACGGGAAAGTTAAAAATACTGTTGGAAAAAATTGTACTGCCGTGTTCAGAATTGAAATTCGCGAAAATTTTTAAAACAAAATTTTATGAATTTTATGGCGACTATGCGATGTCGCATGCATAGTTAAAACACACAAGTACTTCTAAATATCTAGTGAAACACTTTTTGTTTAAAGCGATTGATTATTCGCAATATTTTTTTATTTTGTGCAAAATGGTTTTCAATTTTTTAAGAGAATATATTATTGTTGCAAAAAGTATTTTTGTGCCCTTGGTGAATTTTTTTTTTCAAAATGGCTTAAATTATTTACAGAGACCATCTTATTGTTGGAAACCCTTTTTTGTGCTCATATTTATATTATTTCTCTTATATATTATTATTAATAATTTTCATAACTTTGGTCCAACATTACCACATAATTTTTTTAGTTTTTTCATATTAAACGATTTAACGAAAATGTTTATTTTGAAAGTAGTATGAGTCACCTTATTTTTTAAAATAGCATAAAATATAAGAATAATTAATTAAATCAGGGCATTGGCATTAGCTTTTTGTGGAAAAGTTATACATTAATGTTAAAAAATATGTTACGCCCAATGACCGTAGTGAAAGTTGAAATTCATTGAAATTTTCATTGGCACTGAAATATAATTGGCATTACTTTATCTCAATGTCAATGCCAATAAATTTCATCACCATTCAATGCCAATGAAATTTTTTTTCAATTTGCATTGATGAAAACAATGGTAATGAAATGTGCACATAATTGACGAAAAAGCATTGTAATTTAAAAAAATATAAGAAATACTCGAATTTTTAATTTTTTTCTTAATTTATTCTTTTATAAAACACTAGCGGGCATAGCCCGCTACGTTTTTAGCGAGCCTTAAAGTTTAGGGGGGGGGGGGCGCAGCCCACAATGTTTTTTAAATTCGTTTTTTTTATTTAAAGTACAGTTTTTATAATAAAAGCCTTCACCCAGCCACCACAAATAAATAATTCTGCACAACAATGGGTTTAAAATAAATAAATATTTGATCACTTTTTCTCATGAAAGTGGATTGTTAGTAATGAATCCATAATAAATTGCAATATACGTGTGTATGTTAAGATAATTTGGTAAAGGGCGAACTTAGGTAGATAGACCCGTAAGTAGTTTTGTTCATTTGTGTTTTGAATGAAAATAAATAACGTGAAGCAGGGTTGGAAAGCATTTTATAATATTAAAAATAGCGGGCAAAGCCCGCTACGTTGTTAGCGTGCCTTAAAGTTTTTTTTTTTAATTCCAGTTTATGTAAAGGTAGACCTGGCAATTCAAGTAAATTCACAAATTCAGTTGGAAAATTTACTGCGTCGGTTTCTTCCACCGGTGCTTCGTTACATGAAGTTTAAATATCGCAATATATAAGTTCCATTACTTTTCTAAGGTTTTTTCTCTTTTAGAAAACTTGTTTAACTTTTTGGGGAGTATGTTTCAATGCTATATAAGTTTCATATTCCGTGGATAGTGTTTGAACAGGTAATTCCCTATTCCAATCCATTTGCATTGTCTATAATTTCAATTCCATTCGCTCAACGTGTATATCCATTTCATTCCACTTGTGTAGTGTTTCAATTCCACTCGTTTCCTATTTAGTTCTTTAAGTTTTAGGTTTCTAGCTAAAGACGCTGACGTTAAGGGGGGGGGGGCAATTTTCCCCTTTTGAACCACCATTTTTACCACGTTCCTGTCCAAAGTCCTAGAAATGCCTTGTCGATAAATTAGCCCATACTCCAAGGAAAACATATTATATATTACAGGTTTCTATCCGAAGGGTTCGGTTAGGCTATCAAGGGGGAGAAGTATTCCGTTTTTACCCCTCCCGGTAGGAATTTCCAAAAATTCCGTCTGAGAGGACGTCTGCGTTGGAGGAGGAACCTACTACATACATAATTTTAGGTCTCCATATCTAGCAGTTTGGCCAGGCTATCAAGGGGGAAGTTTTTTCCCTTTTTACCCCTCCCGGTATGAATTTCCAAAAATACCGTGTTAGGGGACGTCTACGTTGGAGAAGGAACCCAAATACCGAATTTAAGCTCCCTAGATCCAGCAGTTTGGCCAGGCCGTTAAGGGGGAGACTTCCTGTTTTTGACCCTACCTGTGGAAATTTCCAAAAATCTCATCTTAGCGGATGTCTACAATAGAGGAGGAACTTTAATACCAAATTTCAACTTCCTACCTCCAGCGGTTTGGGCAGGCCTTTAAGCGGCACTTTTCGCTTCATTAATCCCCATTTTTGCAATGTCCCTGTCCAAAAAGTACCTTCCTGGTAAATGAGCCCATACTCCAAGTAACGTATGTTTTACATTTCAGGTTTCTAGCCAACTTTTACTATTTGTGCCCCTCTCGGTAGGAATTTCCGAAAATCCATCGACAGGGAATTTCAGCTTCCTAGTTCCAGCAGTTTGAGCAGGCTGTCAAGGGGGACACTTTTTCTTTTTTTGTCCCTCCCGGTTGGAATTAGGCTGGAAGAGGAACCTAAGTACCGAATTTCATCTTCCTAGTTCCAGCAGTTTGGACAGGTCGTTAAGGGGCCAATTTCCCTTTGTGAGCCCCAATTTTATAACGACCCTGTCCAAAATTCAAAAAAGTATCTATCTAATAAGTTAGCCCTTACTACAGGGACCCACATTTTAAGTTTCAGGTTTCTGGCCGAAGGGGTTTTTACAGGCCCCCAAGGTGAGGCTTTTCTTCTTTTTGCCCCTCCCTTTAGGAATTTACAAAAATTCCATCTTCGCGGCTATCTGCGATGGATGAGGAACATTCATACCAAACTCACATTCCGAATTTGCTTTTGGGATATCCTATAGGGAATTACTCGATGTCTACTACAGTGGAGGACCCTTTATACCAAATTTCAACTTCTTACCTCCAGTGGTTTGGGCAGACACTTTTCCAATTTGTGAGACTGTTTATGGGGAGACTTTTCGCCTTTTTGCCCGTTCCGGTAGGAATTTCCAAAAAATCCCGTCTTATCGCACGTCTATGCCGAATATCAAGAAACCTTGTTTTAGTGGAGATATCCGTGGGGGGAGAAAAAAAAGTAGATTTTTTGAAATTATATATTATTTTAAATGGTACTTTTTGGCAAAACGAAATTTTTTGGAAAAAGATACTTTGTTTTTACAAAGTACTTTATTTGTACTTTTTTTGGAAAAGGTATTTTTTTTTTTTTTAAAGGTATGTTTTTGTAAAAATGTATGTTTTTTGGAAAAAGGTACTTTTTTGGAAAAGGTACTTCTTTTGGAAAAGGTACTTCTTTTGGAAAAGGAACATTTTTTTAGAAAAAGGTACTTTTTTAGGGAAAAGGTACTTTTTTTTGGAAAAGGTACTTTTTTGAAAAAGGTATTTTTTTGGAAAAATGTATGTTTTTTGGGAAAAGGAACATTTTTTTAGAAAAAGGTACTTTTTTGGGAAAAGGTACTTTTTTTGGAAAAGGTACTTTTTTTGAAAAAGGTATTTTTTTGGAAAAAATTATGTTTTTTGCGAAAAGGTACTTTTTTTTAGAAAAGGTAATTTTTTTTAGAAAAAGGAACATTTTTTTGAAAAAGTACCTTTTCCCAAAAAACATACATACAACATACAACAAAAAGGTACTTTTTTTGGAAAAAGGTACTTTTTTTGGAAAAAGGAATTTTTTTTGGAAAAAGGTAATTTTTTGGAAAAAGGTACTTTTTTTGGAAAAAGGTACTTTTTTTGGAAAAAGGTACCTTTTTTTGGAAAAAGGTCCTTTTTTGGAAAAAGGTACTTTTTTTGGAAAAAGGTCCTTTTTTTGGAAAAAGGTACTTTTTTTGGAAAAACGTACTTTTTTTGGAAAGAGGTACTTTTTTTGTCCCCTTTTTGCCCCTCCCGATAGAAAATATTTTTTTAAAGATCATGATTTTATGATTGGGAAAATTTGATCTAACAAACATAACAAGTGGGTTATAATTTTAAACGAGATATAAGAGTTGGGGTGTACCTTATATTACAAATTATCAATTTTATTGATAATTACAATATTACAAATATTGTTCAGTTTGATATAAAATGCACGAATGTTGGAAAACGCCGAAATCGCATTCAAAGTTTCCGATTTTTTGAAAATTTACAAAATTAATCGTATATTTTTCGTTGATCTGAACATTGTCATAATGAGTATAATTTTTCGACTTTAAGCGAGGAATCACTATACCATGAATTCAAACTAAAGGACACGAAAAAAGAAAAATATTTTTCATTTGTAATTGGAATGAAAATCTATGTCTAAGTTTCAAATGGAAATTAAAACTAATTTTATTACAATTACTTGAATGTAATGGAAATGCAAAAATACGTTTTTTTTAACGAGAGGCAACACTCAAGAAATTCTTTCTATTAAATGACGTGTTACTGAATTTTAGCACATTTGTTGCACGCCATCTGATGGAGAGTTAGCGAAGTTTGTTGAAGCTGTTTAGTTCATAGCCCTATACTATGGGAACACCGAAGGAGGACGCCGCGATATAAATATATGAGGGATACATATTACTTTTTTCAAGTTGATGTTGCGGCCTAAATTGACGGTGATCGAACCTGCAACCATATGTGTAACAGTCCAACGCTAACATTTGGTTAGTTTGGGGACTGTCCTCAAACTCTTCCTAAGTCTAGCACATAGTATGTAGGCATTTTTGATTAATATACCGCATATTTTGGGCACTTTTTTCGCTATGTCCCCGAACCTTGCGCTGTACATACATATGGGTGAAATCAATAAATGTGATAAATTTTTGGGCCAAATTTGTGTGAAGCAAAAAGTGTTAATATTTCGGTTTTTTCTTAATGGAATCAGTAAGTTTAGTCATTATAAACCTAATTGCAAAAAATCTGTTCTACAAGTTGTCGCAATAACTTTTTTTGCACAATTTTAATTTTTTTGTTGTAACGGAGTTTACATTTCTGCAAGCAAAAGATATAACAAAAAAAATTGCGTACGAATTTTCTTCAATTTATTAGTTTTTCGTATTTGGGTTTTCAACTTGCTTTCCAATGATATATAATTTGTGTTTATCAAATTGGCGGTTTCGCGAATAAAAATGCAATTCATTCCGCAAAAAAAAAAAATAATATATTAAAAACATAACATTTCGCGATCAAAAAATTCTTAAATTGTGTGAAACAAATTTAATTTGTCAAACTAATGTCAGTAATGACTCGAAATATCGATTCAAAACCAATGAAATGCAAAATCAATCGTTTTTCGCTCCAGCAGCTTAGGGTAAAAAACTGATAACTTTTTTTGATTTGACGCAAAATCATTAGTTGAATCGTCTTTTGACGCATAAATATTAGTTGAATCACCTCTGTTTATGGTTATTTTAAACATTTATCTACAGTTATTTGAATGAAATCTGATGCAAACAATTGTGGTTACGGAGTTTACAGTTACGGAGTTTACATTTGGTTACTTTTTTCTTTCAGAAACGCTTTGTCAGAATTTTTTTTCCGAAACAAAATCGCATGATGCCTACAAGGTGAATCCAAATATGACATTGTTTTTCTTACTCGTTAAATAGTTTGGTGTAAAAATTAGGAACGGAGTTTACAACATTTTTTCAAATCTTATTAAAGACATCCTTTTTCATCTCGAGAATGTTACATGCTGCAGAAAAGCTTCAAGTTTGTTATACTGGATGATTACTTACAGTCCAACGATCATTGGAGTATAAATAACATCGTTACAGAGTTGAAGTCGTGATAGCTAAGATATACGAAAAAGTTTGTAAAATGTATAAATTTTTATTAAAAATGGCACTTTTCCTCTTCATAAAAATTCTTACAGTTAGTGTTTAGCTTTATTGGTTATTAAAATATAAGATATTAAAGTTAAAAAACCTTATGAGTTACTTGTTACGGAGTTTACATTTGGCCTATAAAATTGGTCACAAATTTTATGTATTAACCAAAAATTGGTCAGATTGTTATAAATTTTGTAAAACTGCCCAGGTAGAAAAATACAAACGGCACAATGTCGGCCCGGTATTGGAGACGGTAGTACATGTAGTGGCAATGCGTCGGATTTTCAACTTTCACTGTACTGGCATGTTGTCGAAATGATAACACCAATAAACGCTTGGCCGTAGCTATTTCTCAACGTTGGCGCATGCTTGGGATTTTATTTTTTTGGTATGATCCCAGTACATTTAATAACAAATTTAGTAGTTTGCTGGTACTTTACTGTCCTTTTAGTGTACATCAGATTTTTAATGCATTCTGTCGAAACTTCACAAGAAAAGAATGGCTATGTCTCTCTTACATAAATAATTTTGTAATAGGTGCAAAAACACATAAAACTTATAAAATTATTAATTTTAATAAATTAAAAAAAGCCCGTTAATTTTCAGAAAACAGTACTGGCGAAGCACTTTTTAAGTAGTACCGGCATTTCGTAGAAAAAAGTGCTCTCCCAGTACAATTTTTGTTGCACCATCGGCAATTTCTACCTGGGTGGTGACAATGCGCTGATATATATCGCAATATATAACTCAAATGTAATCCATGCATTAGAAATTAGCCGGTTACACGGTTTTTATCACATTTTTTGTGATTAGCGTATAAGATTTGAAAAACATTTTTTCTTCAGAATTGTAAATTTAATTTTAAATGGAACAAACTTGGGAGGTGTTGGGATTGAAAATCGATAATTCGTAATACGAGAGACACCTTAATATATTTACACGAACTTTCTGGGCCTAATAACACTATGCGACAGTCAAAATCGGGATGGGATGAAACCAACGGGAAATGTTATATCGGTCAAAAACAAGTTATACGTGTCCCGGCGTTTCGCTGGGTCAACCCTAGGAATCGAGATATATCTTTTTTTTGACATAACTCGAGAACCACTAGTCCGATTTTGCTCAAACAATTTTAAAAAAATTAAAAATTACAATTCATTTAATCTGTTCATATAACGTTTTTCTATATACTCAACAGTTTTGCCGGTAAAAATAAATGTTTGTTACCGCTACCATAAAAATCAATAACCTTTTGTTTATTACTTTTTTTTAATATTTTAGGCAAAAAATATTTTTTTCTTCATACATTTATTTTTACCGGCAAAACTGTTGAGTATATCATACATGGGAATTTTTCATTACCATTGAATTTTCATTACCATTAGCTCATACTAATGACAATGAAAAAAATTCCATTACCATTTAATGGTAATGAAATATTTTTCATTAGAAAAATCATTACGAATGGTAATGAAATTACACTAATGTATAAAAAAACTAATTACAATTGATTAAAAACCATTTGTTTACAAAAAATTCAGACAAATGAAAACGAACTACTGGTTTGGCCAGGAAAGTTATAAAACATAATGTATTAAGGATGATCCATTTAATTCCGTTAAACTTTACCTGGATACAAATAACAACGGAATGGAAAGTAATATTTAATTTCAAATGAGCATGAGCCTGAATGAGCATATTCCATCTTCGATTTCAGCGAGTTTTACTTCATTTTTACGTTTTTCTGTCAATGGCAATTATTTTTTTTAATTTATTCATTATCAATGGTAATGAAATTTAAAATCATTGTCATTAATCAATGAAATAAAATTTTAGAATCATTACCATTAATTAAAAAAATGGTAATGAAAATAATTTCATTACAATTGATATCAATGTAATGGTAATGAAATCATCAATTAATTAGTCCACCTAATTAATTAGTCCCATGTATGGAGTTAATAGAAAAACGTTATATGAACAGATTAAAGGAATTGTAATTTTTAATTTTTTTAAAATTGTTTGAGCAAAATCGGACTAGTGGTTCTCGAGTTATGTCAAAAAAAAAGACCACCAAAGGTCAAATCGATATATCTCGATTCCTAGGGGTGACCCAGCGAAACGCCGGGACACGTGTAACTTCTTTTTTACTGATATAACTTTCCCCGGTAGTTTGAACCCTTCCCGATCACTGACCCCTACCATTTGTCTCACAGTGTAATTATACACAACCATTTTTACGTGGGTACACAAATATATTTATTTTCTTCTATTATAGGTTAAAATATGGTTTCAAAATCATAGATACAAATGTAAAAGGCAAGCTAAAGAAAAGGCAATGGCAGAGCAAAACCAGCAAAGTCAGGTATTTACATGATAATTACTAATTTTTTTTTTATTTATATATTATCTAATTTCTTATGTACACTTATAGCAAAACAGCTATTCTAGATTCTAGTTCCCAACCCTTTATTATGGTTGTTTTTAAATTACACTTATGATTTTGCTTCCTCTAAAAGGTAAATTCTGAAAATTTAAGCCAAATCGGTGTAGGTACTCTAAAAACTTCCGCGTTTTGGAAAAAGTTTCGTTTCCACCCAGCAAAATATTGGTAATGACACCTCATTACTATCTGCATTACCAAAAATGATATATCATTACCTTTTGCATTATTTTATAATATAAAATAATGACTTCCTAATAACGGCCTATTGTATTCATTGTTTTTAAATATAAAATAATGACTTTCTCGTATTAGTTTAAATAAGAACTTTTTACACAGTTAAATTTTTTTATTATATGTAAATAAATATGCTTTATGTTTAAATTTTTATGACGAGTCCTAAAATTACACACTAGACAAAACTTAAATTTTTCTGAATGTATTTCCTTAGGCTAATAGTATTTGCCTAACTCCTTATTTTTAAGAATCAAGTAAGCAATCGGATAACCACTTATAATTCAACTTTTTGTAAGCATGTGTGTAACCACTTATTATTCAAAATCTCATAACAACTTATTTCTCATTTTTTCGTAAGCGAGCGGGTAAGCGCTCGCTTATACTTATAAAAACGACCACGCCAAACAAAAATAATGAATTTAGACGCCAAAAAATAAGTTGTGCGGAGCTATGAATTTCTAATATATAAACACTTATATAAACACATACTCGTAGAAGAAGTGGATCGAAAAGATGGCCCCGGAGTATGCGCTCTGCATACATATATGTATGTAAAGCGCATAGTCCGGGGACATAGCGAAAAATGTGCCCAAACTTTGATGTATATTAGTCAAAAATGTCTTCAAAGTATTCGCAAGACCTAGAAAGAGTTTGAGGACAGTCCTAAAACTAACAAAATGTCTCCATAGTAAACTGTGGACCGACTGTCCTCAAACTCTTCCTAGGTCTTACGAATACTTGGAAGACATTTTTGACTAATATACAGCATAGGAAATAAGGAAAAAAGTTTCACTACGACATATCAAAAAAACATTTTCGAGGCGCCCAAATTTAAATTTTTTGATTTTTTCTCAACTTTTATTTTTAAGGTTTTTTAGTAGGTACCCGTGAAAAAAATTTATTCGGTAACATATCTTTTTTTATTTGGCATCATACTAAATTATATAAAATTTTATCCGGAAAATGGATTAATCAAATTTATATACAATCAACGAATATCAACGAATAAAAAAGATATTTGAATTGATATAATTTCATCCAATTTTATCGGAGTTTTGGTCTTATTCAATTGCATTAATTTTGTTTGTTTATATGAATATGTATAGTGTAGGAAAACAACCAATTAATTAACTGATAGAATCTGAATGATATTAATAAGTTTTTGCATAAAACCGATGAATTTCACTAGGCCTCGTCCATTGAAACTTATTATTAAATTAATGCAATTTTTGATAAAATGTCAAAATATTCATTTTATTTATTAAAAGTTTCATACACTTAATGAAAAAGCTTCATTAAAACTAAATTCATAAAATATATGAAGCTTTTTCATCAAATTTAAGAAATGTTTCATTTACCTTGTGAAGAAAACGTTATTATTTTACAAAAAAATTTCATTAAGCAAACTTCTCTCTGTGTGGGTTATATAATGCATTATCCGTTAGTAGTAACTACACAGAAGAAAATAATTAGAATCATACAGAAACAACGTTTACTAAGATAGAAACAGCTTTCAAATCACACAAATCTCAGTTTTTTTTTTCTTTTTATATAAAAAATTGTCTGCTTATCTTTAAAATCGGAAAACACATTAACTTAAATATGAAAAAGTTTAACTAGAATTATAGTTACTTTAATAAGGATAAGTATTATAGCCACCAATTATAAAATTTGGTTTTAAAGTTTCTTACTTAAATAAAATATCCTACTAAGTGATGACTATAACACTGGCCCTAATATTCATACTTTATTTACAAAGTGTTCGTAAAAAATCAAATGTTAATTAAAATCTGATATAGTAATTGATTTAACTATAATTTTTTCTCTGTGTAGTTACTTTTCTTATTACTTCTTTCATTAAATTTAAGATTAGATATTATAACTAAAAAAGTGCGACATCGGAATGTCTCATTTATCACAGAAATTAAAAAATTCTGGGTCATTACAAACCCTAGATGCAACATAACATTTAAGCTCAGCTTTTTAACTTTGTATTGAATTATTAAGGCTTGTATTCAGAAAAATATTTTGAATTTTATTACAGTTTAATAAAACAAATTAACATGCAAAACAACAACAAAAATTCTTCAATTAGCCTCTAATAAGACAAAAAGTTTTTTCTGAATAAGCATGTAAGTTAGGGTGTCTCTTATATAGCGTTTGGTCGATTTTCGACACGCATACCCCCCAATTTTTTCACAAATGATATCAAATTAACAAAATCGATTTTTTTATTTTTTTTGTCAAACGTTAACCCGTGCCGAGTTGCGGCCGAAAATGGCCCATTTTGGAAAAAAGTGTATTATTATTAACCCTCGAAGTGGCACATGGTTCTCGCCAGACATATTTCATTTTCATGCTTCAATTTAGCATACTTCTATTTTAGGTACATGGCTGTAATTTCAGGTAATCTCCCAAAATATTGTTGGCTTTCGCTGTATAAATTAATAATTGAATAAATCTTCACCTTACTTTTGGTACATGGTGTCTGGCCAGACCCCTATGCATTTTGTATGAACGCATAGGCAAAGCACATGGCACGATTTGGAAATTTGTATTTACTTTATTCTTTTATGCTTCTTTCTTTCTTCTGATTTTGTTTGTGAGTTAGTTATTCATTGAACGTTGAACAGTGAAGAAGTAATCTAGTTTTTGTGCGGTAATTTTGAACTTGTGAATAATTTTACGCAGGTAGATTTGTTGCGTTGTTAGTATATTATGGCTGATGAACTGGAATTTATTTATAATACACGCTTGCGTTGCGCGAATTTGCAACCCCAATTGTCAGAGGCATTAGTGCGTGATTTTCAAAGTCAGGTAGAAGCTGATGAAAATGATGATGTTTTTGAAAACGATGGTGACGACACTGCTGATTATGTGCCAGAAGATGATGCATCAGACATAGAAAATGATTTGGAAATTGAACCTAACGAACTTTATGATAGTGATGAAGACGTAGATGAAGAAGAAGAAAGTGGAAATGATGCTGAAGCAGCAAATGAAGTCGACTCAGGCTGTTTTTATGGTAAAGACGGTACTAAATGGAAAGAAACTGAACCCCCTGCATCTCGTTTGCGCCAGCATAATATCATGCGTTTTCAATCTGGAACAAAAACAAGGCTCACCAATCCAGTTGAGGTATTCAAGCTATTTTTCTCAACCAATATTACGTTCGTCATCATTAGTGAAACAAATCGGCATGGGCGAGAATCAATTAGAAAATGGAATGAAGAACATCCAGAGTCTACCCAAAGAAAATGGATTGATTTGACAAGCTCTGAGCTAGATGCATTCATTGGGATTTTGTTGGCTTCTGGTCTCAGCCATAATAATATGCAAGACTCCAGTATATTGTGGCGTTCTGATTCGCTGCCCATATTCCGTGCGGCTATGTCGCACAAACGATTCATTACTCTGTCCAGATATATTCGTTTCGATAATAGTAGTACGCGGGCATTCCGACAGCAAACAGATAAAGCAGCTCCTATCCGGGACCTTTGGAATTTTCTCAATGAAAATCTGCAAAATTATTATGAACCTTATGAAAATATCACCATCGATGAGCAGTTGTTTCCGTATCGTGGGCGCACAAAGTTCACCCAATATATCCCATCAAAACCTGCAAGGTATGGGATCAAAGTTTGGTGGGCATGCGATGCTAAGACTAAATTTCCATTGAAAGGAAAACTATACACTGGAAAGGAAGGAGACAATCGGGAGATAAATCAAGGTGAAAACGTTCTAATGTATTTCGCAAATTGTTACGCAAACAGCGGCAGAACAATTATTTCTGATAATTTTTTCACCTCATTGAACGGCGCTAAACGACTTGCTGCTATGGGACTGGCATTTGTTGGCACCATTCGAGCAAACAAAAGATGTCTTCCTAAGGAAGTTATGAAGAGCACCAGACGACCAATTCTTTCAAGTGTGTTTGGTTTTCATGAAAATCTTGTTGCACTTTGCAGCTGCGTGCCAAAAAAAATAAGGCAGTCAATTTAATTTCAACCGTGCATTACACGAAACATGTTGAAGGCGTAGCCATGAAACCGGAAGCAATTTTATTTTATAATTCAACTAAAGCCGATGGATCAAATGCTAACTCATTACACAACAAAACGGTCAACCAGACGCTGGACATACGCGTTTTTCTGCAACATGATTGATGTGATGGCATTGGCAAGTTACATTATATGTAAGCTAAATGATGAAAATACAAGAAAAGAAAGAAGACGCATATTTTTATATAAACTTGCTAAGCAATTGGTACTGGCCAACTTTGAAAATCGCATCAATAATCCGCACATTGTGGCTCAACCAACAACTCGTATAGCATTTGAAGCGTTCTTTGGGAGACCTCTCAATATAGCAAACCTTAATGTGGCTTCACGCAGTGGTCCAGACACATTAGCTGGATTGCAGGATTTGCCTGCAGCAAGGTGACAAAATACGCCGTAAGACACGCTTTTTTTGCTGCAAATGCAACAATCCTGTTTGTCAGCAACATTCAGAAGTAGATTATTTATGTTTTTGTTGCCTTCCGCAAAATTCTGAATAAAAAAATCAATGTATTCTTCATAATAATTTTCTATTTTGTCATAAACATTTATTACTTTACCCATAATAAAGAGAAATATATTTAGAACAAAAAAATTGTTGCCCTTTTCATTCCAAAGATTTTTTCAGGTCTATTTTTTCTTCCTCAGGTAGCTAATAACATAGTAAAAAGAAATAGAAACACAAAATATAACAAATATTTTCCTATCTTAGTAAAAAATTTAACGGCAAACAGCCCTTATTTCCATACAAATGCATGTAAATGTATAGGGGTCTGGCCAGACACCATGTGCCAGAACTAAGGGCTCAAAATATGTGCCACTTCGAGGGTTAAAAATTGACAAAATTCGAAATTTTGAAAAATTTAGTATTTTGTTTCATTTATTCTTTTAATATAGTCAAAATTATTCAGACATTGAATTTTGACTTCATCGGACATCACTAACCCCCTTTAGCCTGGAATCCAAAATGACCAACGAAATCGAAAAAATGCAAAAACGTGCTTTTTTTAAATTAATTTTAAAGATTTTTTAAAATGCCTAATTTGGAGATATCGATTGCTAGTTGTACCACACAATAGTTGATATTACAGAAAAAAAATAAATTGGAAAAATGTTAATTCGAGTTTGTGTTGAAGCGACTGCTTTCCAGGACATTTTACAAAAATTGCTTATTTTTTCAAAAATTTAACAAAATTTGAATGTTTTCATCAAATTTTACATAGTTTTCGGAAGAATATCACTTAAATTCGGTTAGACTGTAATTATTTTTACATTTGTTTAAAAAAAATCTTTAACTTTTAGTAGCCTGGGGTCAGAAAAGACCCATGAAACTTAATATTAATTACGACTACGAGATTTTAAGGCCATTAAATTGATAAAAAAAATCTCAACTGGATAAAAATAATTATTTTATGTAACATGATCCATATGGGGTTAACGTTTATACTTTTGGCCAAAAACGCCCCACTCGGAAATTTACAGAATAACACCTTTAATAATTTTCGGAAAAATTTCACTTTAAATGAATAACAAAAACATAACATCAAACCTACTAAATTAGAATTAATAAAAATACATATTAATTGCAATATTAATTGTATTTGGTCTATACGACGCGTTTGAAAAAACAACACTTAACTAAAAAAATTAAAATGCCCTGTTGGCTGTCCGTCTCCAATATACACAAATTGCCTGCATTTGTACGTAAGAACCATACGTCAGTGTGGCAACATTTGGGAAAAGGTGACACGGAGGAAATAAGAAGATAAACAGGAAATCTAAAGTAGAATGTTTGTATATGTCTGTTTGATTACTTCTGAAAGTATTCATATAGAGACAATCTGACAATAAAAATATAAACAATAATACAATTTAATGAAAAATCACTGATGAAGCCTTTCCATAAAAAAGGCAGAAACTGCATCTAGTCTCATTTGAAAATTTAATGTGTTTATAACTTTTGAAGAAAATGTTTATCTTCTTCTTAACCCCAAACCTACTAAATTAGAATTAATAAAAATACATATTAATTACAATATTAATTGTATTTGGTCTATACGACGCGTTTGAAGAAACAACACTTAACTAAAAACATTACACTTGATAAAAATTGTTATTTTGAGTAACTTGATCCATATAAGGTTAATGTTCTCACTTTTCTCAAAAAAAAGACTCACTAGGAAATTTACAGAATAACATTTATCAGATTTGTATTAAATTGGGATATGCGATAAGAAAATTTTCACTTGATAAAAATAAGTATTTTATGTAACATAATCCATATAGGGTTAGTTTTTAAAATTTTAAAAAAAAATCGACCCACTAGGAAATTTACAGAATAACAAAAAATATCACTCCAAATGCATCAAAAAAATCTTTTTTCCACTTGATAAAAACTATTATTTTGTGTAACTTGAACCATATAGGGTTAATGTTTTTACTTTTCGACAAAAGCTATAGAGAATTGCGCTTTTTCGTTAGTTTTGTATCCTCTATCGTAACGGTTCCCAAGTGGGGGTCCGTAGCAGAATTCCAGGGGGTCCGCGAAGAGATCCGACAAAAAAACATAGAACAAGTTATTTTAAAAAAAAACCAATTTTTTTTATAATTTTTAAATTATTTAACAAAACAATGATTTGAAAAATGTTTTTTTTTTCCTTATTCCTGCTTAAAATTGGCCATCATTTAAAATAAACAGGTGCTTTTATTAATTTTGCTCTGGTTTGAGGGTCCTTGAGCTAGAAGAAATGTCTCAAGGGGTCCGTGAAGGAAAACTTAGTGGGAACCGCTGCTCTATCGAATATCCCAATTTAATAAAAATCTGATAAAAGTTATTCAGTAAATTTCCAATTGCGTCTTTTTAGTGAAAAGTGAGAACATTAACCCTATATGGATCAAGTTACTCAAAATAATAATTTTTATCAATTGTAAAAAATGTTTTTGTTACCCGATCAAAAAACATTATATCTAGCATATGTAGTCATATCTCATTTGATATACATCGACATATGATTAGGGTATCCAGTAATATCCAATCAGAACCCCCAAATATATTACAGGATTAAATTAGATCCAAATAGATCTCAATATTGGGAGGTCCAATAATATCCAATAATATCAAATTGAGATCCTGATAGATCCCAAAATATCCCATGGGATTAATTTACATCCAATTAGATGCAAACGGATAAGCTAATTTTGGCAGATCGAATTGGATAATTTGAGATCAAATTTATCCTAGGATATATTTAGAATTATTTAAATTTTAAAAAATTTAAAAAATAACAGAAAAAATTAAAAAAAAATATTTATTATTACAAAAATATTTATTTCATTAAGAAAAACAAAAAAAAATGGCGTCGACAGGATTTGAACCCAGGTTGCTGGCGTTGTAGTCGGCCACTTAACTCACTCAGCCAAACACTCCCGATCAAAAAAACATTATATCTAGCATATGTAGTCATATCTCATTTGATATAGATCGACATTTAATCTTATCCAAGTTAATCTCAAAATTGGGGTATCCAGTAATATCCAATCAGAACCCTCAAATATATTACAGGATTAAATTAGATCCAAACAGGTCTCAAAATTGGGAGATCCAATAATATAAAATTGAGATCCTGATAGATCCCAAAATATCCTGTGGGATTAATTAAGATCCAATTAAATACAAACGGATAAGCTAATTTTGGCAGATCGAATTGGATAATTTGAGATCAAAATTTATCCTATGATATATATGGAATTATTTAAATTTTAATAAAATTTAAAAAATAACACAAAAAATTTAAAAAAAATATTTATTATTTAAAAAATATTTATTTCATAAAAAAAAAAACTCCGTCAGCAGGATTTGAACCTCGATTGCTGGCGTTGTAGTCGATCACTTAACTCACTTAGCCACATACTGCTATAGAAAATGACTGACTATATGAGACAACATTGTTCGTGTTACTGAGTTATATATAATTACATAAATTTATAAATATAGATGACTTAGAAAAAATAAATTAATAAGTCCCATTTCACACACAGCAACTTTTGTTGCGCAATTCTTGAGTTTGTGGGAGAGAGGGGAAAGAAGAGTGGTAATTGGTACGGAATTGTTTGTTCTCGGCAATTCGTTTTGTTTTACATTCTACACAAAGTTAGCTGTTAGAAAATTAGAAAAAGTTAGAAAATGAGATTTTAGATTTTGTACCAAACAGACAAGCAAATTGTACTTTTTTTGAACCTTACGGTACCAAAATAATATATATTTTTATTTTTTAGATAAGTTACCATCTCTAAAAGAACAATGTAACATATTATTAATTTCTCAAAGTGCGTATATTAGGGAGGGACAATTTGTATGGTGGCAAAAAAAATGAAAAATCGTAGGGGGGGGGGAATGATTCTACGAAGAATTCTAAGTAACTTTGCCCTACAAACCATAGGTGTAAAACGGATTTCGAGCTTGCGGAAATTCAAAAATATGTTGTTAGTAGTGCTCCACTGCAATGTTTGTGTAAAATTTTCGTTAACATGTAAGTATTATTAACCAGGATAATAGTTCCGGACTTTTTAGATAGGAGTCTGCTTTCCTTATTATAAGAAAAACAATCTCAAAACTTTTTTTATTTTTGATTAAACTGCTAAGCTGATGACACAAATCAGTCTAAAAATGAGCGCACGCTACAGGTTGGAAATGTTAAGATATTTGGATAAAATTCGGTATACCGACTTATATCATCCCAGGGACGAAGCATATTAATTTTGGTTGAAATCGGTCCACGTTTGGACTTAGTGCCCATACAAAGTACCCCCAAATTGGTATTTTTGCACGCTACAGATTACAAATACGAAGTTAATGAAATTCGTTTCATCGACTTATATCTGCCCAAGGTCGAAGTCTGTTGATTATGGTTAATATCGGTCCATGTTTAGACCTAGTGCCCATATAAAGGTTGCTCCCAAAATTGTTTTTTTTTTTAACTACAGTTCTCAAATACGAATATATTTTAATGAAATAAGGTACGCTAATTCACATGGGCATACGGACAAAGCCTACTGATGTTTTTTACAATTGGTAAATTTTTAGGTTTAGTGCTTGTATAAAGGTACCCCAAAGATTTGCATATCCGCAAGCTACAGTTAGCAAATATTAGGATATTGTGATGAAATTTCGTGCACCGACTTATAATGGCCCAAGAAAGAAGCCTATGGATTATGATCGGGCCATGGATACACCCAGTGCCTATATAAAGGTCACCCAAAAATTGATTTTTCGCATGATACAGGTCGCAAATACGAAGGTATTTTAATGAAATTTGGTACGTTGACTCATATGGGCCCAAGAAAAAAGCATATTGATTCTAGATAGGATCGGTCCATATTTGTACCTATGGACTATATTTCCGATTTTATCTTAAATACATCTAACTTTAGATGAAATCAAAATTTCTTACAATTATTATAATTTTTAATCATTTTATAGACAAATTTGACACAAGTCCATGTCAAGCCATTCGAATTTCAGATCACAACATTTTACACTGATGTAGGGGATCATACAGTCGGTCATGCCGACTACACGATGCCCTACACTAGTCTGGTTGAAAGCAAAAAAGCTTCGTCATTGGGCCAATATAAGTCTGTGTACCAAATTTTATCAAAGTATCTTAATATTTGCGACCTTTAGCGAGCGAATATGCTCATTTTTGGGGGACCTTTATACGGGCACTAGGTCTAAACATGGACCGATTCCATATAAAATCAATAGCCTTTATTCATGAGCCCATTGAATCCGTGTATAAAATTTCATTAAAATATCTTCGTATTTGCGACCTGTAGTGTGCAAACAATATAATTTTGGGGGAACCTTTATAGGCACTAGGTCTACCCATGGACCGATTTGAGCCAAAATCAATAGGCTTTGTCCTTGGGCCGAAATTAGTCGGTATACCAAATTTTGTAGAAATATCTTAATATTTGCGACCTCTACCATGCGCACAAAAATATGTGGATATACAGACGGACGGACAGACGGATATCGTTATATAGAAACAAAATGTTATTCTGGGTCAATCGGTATACGTAAAAGTGGACAGTTTCAACATTTTATGGAATTTTAAACATCAGCACAAACTTGTTATACCCTGTCCATGTACTGGTATAGGATATAATTAATAAAACTCATTATTCAAACTCATAAAGCACCACTTACAACATATTTTGGAATTTCCGCAAGCTCGAAATCCATTTTAGACCTATGGTTTCTAGGGCAAAGTTGCTTAGAATTCTTCGTAGAATCATTTCCCCCCTACGATTTTTTGTCCCAGAAATTGACCCTCCCTAACGTATATGCTACTTACAAGGCGGGTTTAAACATGACTTTTTTGAATGATACTCACTATATATCTGAAAATTCTCAAGTTTCATGTAATAGCTCTAAAACTATGCGTATTGAGAATAGCACTGAAATTATGTGTTTTGGAGTATATTATTTTAGTCTACGTCGGTAATTCGAATATTTGTTCAAGCTTTAAAGAACATCAAGCTGATATCAATACAAAAATTTTAAATTTGGAATATTTTGAAATTGTATCAAACGAATCGTGGTAGTACCACGATATCAACGAAAGTTAGAATGTACCAAGAAAAGTACAATTGTACCATCTTCTCCATCCTTAGGCTGCAGGTTTTAAATTAAAGGAAAACGAAAATTGCTGAAAAAAATTTCTCTGTGTGAACATGCCGCAACAAAAGTTGCTCTGTGTGAAACGGGACTAACATTCTTGCAAAAAAAAAAAACAAAAATTAAAAATCATTAATTTTTTCTACTCACTGAATTTTTTTGGTGAAGAAGATAAAAAACGTTTGTTGAATGGTCTAGGCACCGATTTATATGGCCCAAAAGTCTAAATAACAACAGTCCTTATTTGCGAAATTAATAATGGGATAAGAACAATATACATGTTGTTGAAAAGGTAATATAAATGCCTTCTAAATAAGGTATGACATGTATACCTAAGCTTAGCAATCCTTTGGAGAAATACTTTTATCCCACACTTTGTCACAAGTTGTTTTGTTGCTTTTAAAAAAAGTAGGAGTAAAAAAATAAGAATATTGGCAAAATTGTATGTAGAAATATTACAAAAAAAATAATTTTCGCTCTGGAGGAACTCAAATTCAGAAATTTAACGAAATTATTATATATTACGAAATCTAATTATATATTTAAAATACTATTAATTGAAAACATATTTTGCAAATGCTGTTCACAGAAATGGTTTAATCTTTTTAAGATCTGTAAAAAAATATTTATAAGTAAATCAAATTGAGTTAAAAAAATTAAAAAAAATATTTTTTTTGTGCTCGAGTTGGGATTCGATAATAGTAGCTCAGTCACATATATAATTATGTGTGGGGTTATATATGACAATATTAAAATATTATTAATTCCAAGTTGCAGTACCCGACCCGAGTAAAAAAGTTTTGATATAATCATATACTATTTTATGTAATTACATATAGTAACTTATAGTTAGATATGGCCACATATGCTTTTAAATTGAAGCATATAGACTTTTATATAGTCATATATTAAATATTTTTGCCTCAAAGGTTTTAATATTGAGACATATGTGATTTTATATTATTACATACTGGCCTGAATATAAGTGTATGTGCTATATATAAGTACACAAAGTAATATATAAAAGATATAATTACATATACGTTTATATATAATTTAGTATGACACTATACATAATAATATAAAACTATATATGGAGCTATTTAAGAAATATTATATAATAGGTGTTATATATGATTATATATTGACGCATATGAACCCATATATAACTTAGTATGGTTTCATATCTACAATATTTCATGATTTCTTTTATATATAACGATATAACATTCTTTATAAAATCATCTATAATTACACTGTGAGACAAATGGTAGGGGTCAGTGATCGGGAAAGGCTCAAACTACCGGGGAAAGTTATATCGGTAAAAAAGAAGTTATACGTGTCCCGGCGTTTCGCTGGGTCACCCCTAGGAATCGAGATATATCGATTTGACCTTTGGTGGTCTTTTTTTTGACATAACTCGAGAACCACTAGTCCGATTTTGCTCAAACAATTTTAAAAAAATTAAAAATTACAATTCCTTTAATCTGTTCATAAAACGTTTTTCTATATACTCAACAGTTTTGCCGGTAAAAATAAATGTATGAAGAAAAAAATATTTTTTGCCTAAAATATTAAAAAAAAGTAATAAACAAAAGGTTATTGATTTTTATGGTAGCGGTAACAAACATTTATTTTTACCGGCAAAACTGTTGAGTATATAGAAAAACGTTATATGAACAGATTAAAGGAATTGTAATTTTTAATTTTTTTAAAATTGTTTGAGCAAAATCGGACTAGTGGTTCTCGAGTTATGTCAAAAAAAAGATATATCTCGAGTCCTAGGGGTGACCCAGCGAAACGCCGGGACACGTATAACTTGTTTTTGACCGATATAACATTTCCCGTTGGTTTCATCCCATCCCGATTTTGACTGTCGCATAGTGTTATATATTATCCCACATTAGCAATTTTTTCAAAGTGATTTTTTATAAAAATATATGTATAAGGTCCTTTTAAAACCGTATTGTATTAAATGTGGTTCCATATTAAAAATGATTTTGAACTAGTTTTAGATTTTGTAATTACTAGGGATTGGCGCATGACACGATCGTGAGTGAAGTTATTCACAAGTGATCGTGAGTAATAATTACTATACCAAAGTAATTCGCCCGTTAGAGTGAGAATATATA
Organism: Leucophora obtusa; assembly: GCA_949987735.1. Taxonomy (NCBI): domain Eukaryota; kingdom Metazoa; phylum Arthropoda; class Insecta; order Diptera; family Anthomyiidae; genus Leucophora; species Leucophora obtusa. Next base: position 239,570,157 of record OX465295.1, on the reverse strand, counting down.
ATTCGTACGTAAGCGTGAGTAAGAATATATAACCCGTGCATGATTCGTGTGTGAGTTTATTTTTTGCATCATATGTTTTTTAGTAATTTTTACTGTTTTGCGTAAGAATTTTCTGATTGTGAGTAAGTTTTTAATATACTCATGTCTGCGTGAGTAAGACACGAAATGCTCGTGCTTGAGTAATTTGTTTTTGTTTAGGAGCGTGAGTTAAAATGGCTAACGCGCCCATAAAATTAACAATACTGAAGCTTTAATATGGAATTCTCTATACTATAACGCACACTTGACTGATCTCTTATATCTTGGTTGTATATCACAATCCTATTAAGTTAAAAATTTCAGTGTTGTTAACCTTATTTTAAAATTACTAAAAACAAAGAAAAATTTGTTCATGTTTAATGCACTGTCATGGTAAATCTGGATAAAAGTAATGGAAGATTTATCGAAATTATAGGATATCCAGTAGACCTGGGGGTTAATCATTACATTTTGTAATTAATTACACATTCATTTACACAATTACATGTAATTGTAATTGAAAAAAACTCAATTACAATTACAAATTATTTGTAATTGTAATTCAAAATTTGTAATTCAAAAAAATTCAATTACAATTACAAATTATTTGTAATTGTAATTCAAAAAAGAACAATTACAAGTAATTTGTAATTTGAAAAATGTCAATTACATTTTTTGGGAAAATAAATAATGACAAAAAGCACAAGTTAGGGGTAATCCCAACATGACGTATTCTTTTTATACGCATCCATGCCTATGCAACCTATCCCAGTCAGATTTTTATACAAAATTTTAACAAAAAACACTTTTTAATTCTAAATGTAATTGAAATCACTTTCAATTACAATTACTAGTAATTTGTAATTGAAAATTTTCAATTAAAATTGCTTGTAATTTCAATTACAAGTAATTGTAATTGAAATCCCTCAGGTATGATCTCCAGATATTGTATATCTTTTTTTATTTAAAAATATAATTTTGTATATTGTTAGATATGGTCATATATATTATGGTAAAAATATAGGGTTAATATTTAGGTATAATTGTATCAAACTGTGTCCACTTTTATAACATTTTATATAATTTTATACAAAAAGATATAATTTTATGTAATTGGATGAGGACAAAATTCGGATACAATTGTATCATATTGTATCGAATTGTATCAAATTGTACCAAATTGTATACAATTGTATACAATTCGATACAATATGATACAATAAGACGTTCTCATTTTTCGGATATAATTATATCTAATTAAATAAAAGATTATATATAATTAAATATAACTTCATATGGCTCCATATCATTTTTTTTTACTTGGGGAGTAAAAAAAATAATATGATGTCATATGTAATGATATCTAATTTAATATAATTGGAGATATGCTATGATCCGAAAAATGGTGGATAAAATTATGTCTGATAAGATCTAAATATATTAAATGATATAGAATCTTATCCGAATTTTGACCCGATATAATCATATCTAATTTTATGTAGAAAGACATAATTATATAACGCATTACATTTCAGGATCAAAACAAAAACTATTAAAAAGTACTAAAATATAACACCCTTAAGTTAAGATTTCAAAATTTAAATAAAACTTTAATGTTTAAATTCATAAATCTTTTATAAAATTATAGGAGATTCACAAAACAAATTTTCCAAACAGAATTTATTTCATAAGCCTCCTATAACTTTATAAAACATTTATGAATTTACACATAAGTATTTAGAAGTAGTTGTACATAATTTTAACCAAGCATTTTTATCCTTCTTATATAAACTTGTATTCTACCCGTAAACTGTGTTTATGAGTTTAATGTCAAATTCCATACATAAAAAATATGGCTTGTATTTATACAAGGTTTACAAGGAATTTTAGAGTTATAATGAGTACGCCTTTTATATTTTGAAATCATACATACATAAATATATCTCAGAAAAACATAGAATTTTTTTTTACATTGAGCTATACTTAAACATATCTTAAACAACTTAGAAAAAAATTTAACATTGAGCTATATAAGACTTTATATGTTTACCGATAAAGCCATTTTTAATTATATATGACGCTGTGTTAAAATTGTCATAGCATATTTAACTAAATATGGTATATATTAATATATATGGGGACATATATATTTATACTGATCTATATATGACATCATATAAGAAATTTTTGGAAAACTCAAAGCTATATATAATTATATCCACAAAGATATAGTGTCACATTTGACTATATATAAACATATTAGTCCATATTAAATTATATAATTTCCTATATAACTATTTTTACTCGGGTAAACATAACTTTCAGGTACTGTTGGCAGAAAATGGGTTAATTTTTTTAAGATCTGTAAAAAAAATATTTACAAGTAAATTAAATTGAGTTAAAAAAGTAAAAAAAATTTTTTTTTGTGCCCGAGCTGGGATTCGATAATAGGGTCTCTCAGGTTATATGTGACTATATATAATTATATATTAAACACATAAAAAATATTATTGATGTGGGACCATATATGGAATAATATATAACTATATCTTAGAGCATTTAATATAATATATAATCATATATAATCATACAACCAAAAAATTTTTATAGGAGGACATATATCCTTATATCTCAAAATATATAGCTTATATGCCACCATATGTGATCATATATTATGTTATATATGATCATTTATTATTATATATGACAATAGATCTGTCATATCTCATTATGTATAGCATATATGGTTGGCATCTAATTTTATAAAAGACATTATACAAAAATATATGGTTATATAAGGTACAACATAATAAACATATAATTATATATGGCTATTCATGACAACATATATACCCAAGTAAAAAAAAATGATATGGAGCCATATGAAGTTATATTTTATTATATATAATCTTTTATGTAATTAGATATAATTATATCCGAAAAATGAGAACATCTTATTGTATCTTATTGTATACAATTGTATACAATTTGGTACAATTTGATACAATTTTATGCTATTCGATACAATTGTATCCGAATTTTGTCCTCATCCAATTACATCAAATTATACCTTTTTATATAAAATGTTATAAAAGTGGACATAGTTTGATACAATTATATCTAAAAATTGACCTTATACTTTAGATCATATTATATATGACCACATCTAACAATATACAAAAATTATTTTTTTAAATAAAAAAGATATGCAATATCTGGAGATCAGACCTGGGGAATTTCAATTACAATTGCAAATAAATGTAATTGAAATTAAAAAAACTCAATTACATTTCATGTAACTGTAATTGAACATTTTCAATTACAAGTAATTGTAATTGAAAGTAATTTCAATTACAAATTTCAATTACATTTAGAATTAAAGTGTTTTTGTTAAAATTTTGTAGAAAAAACTGACTGGGATAGGTTGGATAGGCGTGGATAAGTATAAAAAGAATGCGTCATGTTGGGCTGACCCCTCACTTGTGCTTTTTCTCATTATTTCTTTTCCGAAAAAATGTAATTGTAATTAACATTTTTTCAATTACAATTATATGTAATGTATAATTGAAAATTTTCAATTACAAATTACTTGTAATTATTTTTTTTTAATTACAATTACATGTAATTGTGTAATTGCATGTGTAATTAATTTCCAAATATAATGATTAACCCAAAGGTCTGCTGGAGATCCTATAATTTCGATAAATCTTCCATTACTTTTATCCAGATTTACCATGACAGTGCATTAAACATGAACAAAATTTTATTTATTTTTAGCAGAGATGGTAGTAATTAATTACTTTGTAATGACCATTGCAGGTTTTCATTACCATTAAATCTATAAAAAGAAAATTAAAAAAAAATTCATTACCATTACAAAATGTAATTGCAATGAAAAAAATTTTAATTTCATTTGTTTTCTTTACATGTAATGAAACTTTTTTATAATTTTCATTACAATACGCAATGGTAGTAAAAACCAAAAATCATTTTCATTTTTTCTACACTAGGTAGACAAATGAAATTTCATTACCATTACTTAACATAATGATGTAAAGAACGTTTTGTTCTTTGTTCTACACTAAAAAATTTTCCTTTATGGAAATTTTTTTTCCCAATTTTTTTTTGGCAACTAGCCAGCAAACTTTGATGTATGTCTCTAGATTATAAATTTTAAAAAACCGCACTTAAAAAATAGCAAAATTATGGCGGAACGCGAAAAAAGACTTTATGGCAGAAAAATTCAATTAAAAAACTTAATCAGCGATTAACATTCTTGAAACAAATATACTGATGCAAAAAGTTTCGTTTTGGCAAATTTTTTTTCGCGATTTTTTTTTTTTTTTGCAACTAACCACCAAAATGTGTTATATGAAATAGGCATTATAGTCCCTAGATTACAAATTTTAAGAAACCGCACTTAAAAAATTTAAAAACAATGGTGGGACGCGAAAAAAGACTTTTAGGTAAAAAAATTTAATTAAAACACTTATTCAACGATTTACATTCTGCAAACAAATTTATTGATGTAAGAATTTTCCTTTTTGTAAATTTTTTTTCCGCGGTTTTTTTTTAACTAGCTCCCAAACTTTGTTGTATGAATGGGGTATTATAGTTACTAGAATATAAATTTTAAGAAACCGCACTTAAAAAACTCCAAAATAATGGCGGGACGCGAAAAAGACTTTATGGTAAAAGAATTGAAGTTAAAAATTTTCCTTTTTGAATTTTTTTTGTTTGCGATTTTTTTTCCAATTTTTTTTTTCAACTAGCCACCAAACTTTGTTGTACGAAATGAGTATTATAGTCCTTAGATTATAAATTAAAAAAAAAAACCGCACTTACAAAATTGCAAAATAATGGCGGATCGCGAAAAAAGATTATGGTACTTGAATTGAATTAAAAAACTTAATCAGCTATTTATGTTCTGCAAAGAAATATATTGATGCAAGAATTTTCCTTTATGCAATTTCTTGTCGCGATTTTTTTTTGCAACTAGCCACCAAAACTTGGTATCAAATATGGATACCATAGGCCTCGGATTATGAACTAAAAAATGCTTTTAGTAATTTGTAAACCTAATATTTTTAAAATAAAAAACTTCGACAAAAACGGCATGTAATGAAAAACAAATGGGTGTTTCATTACTATGTAAACATTAGGTAAAAGTAATGAAAATTAAAAAAAGGTTCATTTTAATTTTCAAAACAAATGAAAATTAAAAAAAATATTCATTACCATTTTTTAACGCAATGGTAATGAAAAAAAACATTACCATTTTTTCAAAAAATGGTAATGATAAAAAAAGCTCCATTACCATTACATCAAGTAATGGTAATAAAAATGTAATGGTAATGATTTTAGCCCATCTCTGATTTTTAGTAATTTTAAAATAAAGTTAACAAGACTGAAATTTTAAAGTTAATAGGATTATGTTATACAACCAAGATATAAGAAAAATAGTAAAAAAGTAGTAAAATATTACAAAATAGTAAAAATTACTAAAAATATATGATGCAAAAAATAAACTCACACACGAATCATGCACAGGTTATATATTGTTATTCCCGCTCACGCACGAATCAAGTACGAATTATATATTCTCAGACTCACGCACGAATCACTTGAGTATAGTAATTATTGCTCACGATCACGTGTGAATAACGTGACTCACATTTCTAGTCACGCGCTAATCCCTAGTAATTACTAAATCTAAAACTAGTTCAAAATCATTGTTAACATAGAACCACATATAATATAATACGGTTTTATACCAAATCACTTTGAAATAATTGCTTATGTGGGATGATATATTAATATAGATGATGTTATAAAGAACGTTATATTGTTATATATTAAAGAAATCATGAAATATTGTAGATATGTAACCATATTAAGTTATATATGGGTTCTTATTCGTCCATATATAATCATATCTAACACAAATTATAAAAGATTTCTTATATGGCTCCACATATAGTATTATATTATTATGTATAGTGTCATACTAAATTATATATAAACGTATACGTAATTATATCTGTAATATGTTACTTTATGTACTTATATATAGCACATGCAATTATATGTAGGCCAGTATGTAATAATATAAAATCACATAGTCTCCATATTAAAACCTTTGAGGAAAAAATATCTAACATATGACTATATAAAAGTATATCTGCTTGAATTTAAAAGCATATGTGGCCATATGTAACTATAAGTTACTATATGCAATTACATAAAATAATATATGATTATATCAAAACTTTTTTACTCGGGTATTCAAATATTATAAGATAAAACAAGATATTACTATATATGACTATATATGAATTTTTTTGATGGGGCTACTATACAACATGACTTACTATATGAGACAACATTGTTCGTGTTACTGAGTTATATATAATTATATAAATTTATATACCCGTGAAAAAACGCTTAGATTTGATCAAGTTGGGTTTGATCCAATTGTATCTATTCATATTAAAGACTGAATAACACCGTATAAAATTAAATATGAATTTATCTGCGATTCCGATTTTCAAAATTTTCTTATTCGTTGCCTTATATAATCATATCTTAAAAAATCTTTTCTCTTATATCATTTTATATGCCATATACAAATACATACCCGAGTAAAAAAGTGTATATAAAATTATATGTGAATGGATATATTTGCAATATGTAACTGGATATAATTTCATCCGAAAAATGGTTATATTAAATTGTATCATATTGGATATAATTGTATTTACAAGGATACAAAGTTATATCAAATGATAAACTTATATCCGAATGTTGTCCCGATCAAATTGGATATAAGTTAATCCAATACGATATGATTAAATTTAAATGATAAAAAAAAAACTTTGAATTGGAGGGCAGCAGGATTTCGGGTCCTACACACTCAGGGGTGTGATGAAAATCGAAAACGAACAGTTTTTCAATCTAGAATAATTTGTTTCGCGAAAATCAAATTGGCTTCAAATTATTATTTATCGTTTTTTTTTTGACGCCGGACATCTAATTAGGAAATAAAATATAAATTGGTATTGTACAGATCCTAAAATATTTACCATTGAAAATCAGATCGTTTTCGTTTTCGATATTCATCACATGCCTGACTGTCAGCCGAGGGCTACTGTTGATAATGAGTAACTATTAAAGACGTTAATGTATAAATCTGTTATTCTTTAAAGACTAGATAATTTTTTATCAAATATGGGAATTTTCTTTGGACTTTGAGTGGAGAAATACCACTCAAAACTTATCGGACCAGAACAAAATATATATATCTTTGGGGAGGTACTTGAATTACCTTTTCAATGATATGCAACATGCCTAGACTTATTAACCCATTACGAGCCGGGCCATGATTTTAAATGTTAATTTTTTTAAATTGGATTTTTTAAATTAAAAAAAAAACTTTTAGAAGTAAAAGAGCTCAGAAAATATTAATTTAATAAAAAAAATTTAGTAAAGCATATAAAAAATTGTTTTTGATCAAATATTACATTAATCTCGAATATATTAGTTAATCTCGAACATTGGTCTGATATTAACTAATATATCGTCGGCTTGCCTGCAAGAAGTGCTATGGCTGAGTTCCAAAACGTCATTTGCAATGCAACTGAACAAAGTCATGCATTCGTAAACGCAATTGATGCGCATATAAAAAGCAAACTGTGCATCACAAATGTTGTTGATGCTTTGTTGACATGTTTTTATTACAAAGTAAGCAACACACTTGTTTGCTTTGTATCGAAACAGTAGTAAAACCGCAAACACTGCAATGTATTTTGACGTTTAGGAACTCACCCTATGTTTTTGGTTTTAACAGGTTTTCAGGAGAGCGAAAAAACTGATTTATATTATCCTTTTAAGATATTTTATTGACATCATATGCCCTAATGATTCACGACCTTATTTATTACAATCATTATTAAGGCATATGATGTCAATGAAATATATTAAAAGGATAATATAAACCAGTTTTTTCGCACTCCTGAAAACCTGTTAAAGAACACAGAACACTACTTGCAGGCAAGCCGACGATATTGTTATATACAAAATAAAATTAAAAATATTTTTTTTTTTTTTTTTAATTGTTCGATCGCGACCGTGATGTGTGTAAGACGTGTTACGGTGATCAGAGCATTTTCTTGGTGTTATACTAAAAAAAACAATTTTTTGCATATAATTGACATTCTCTTGTTGTCGATTAAACAAAACAAAATCTAAAAATTAAAACAAAAAACTAGAAATGAGTGAGCAAAATGCTCAAAACTCAAATAATAAAAACAATGTTAATCCAAATAACAACAAAAACAATGTAAATTCAAATTACATGAATATTAATGTTGATAATGACAGAAAACGAAAAATCAAAAATATGGATAACAATGCTACAGCAAAACAATTTAAAAACAACTATTATTCAGTGTTAGACTGTGAAAAAGATGATGAATGTGATCAAGATGTATTAGCAAAATTTGAGAAACATGTTAAAGATAAAGAAAATAAAGAGAAACCTGTAAGTTCTCATACAGCTACTGCAACTATTAGCAACAAATCATCAAAAGTAATAACTGAAAACACAGTGGTTAATCTAGAAAAATGTACAAACAAAAAAATACCCCCAATAAATATTATCGATATTGATACAAAAGAATTAATTCAATTCATTAAAAATGGACTTAAAATAAATGACTTCAAAATAAAAGATTTTAGAAATAAAAAATCATTATTTGTGAACACAATTCAAGATTTTCAGAAAGTGAAAGTATTCTTAGAAAAAACAAAAACAAAATTCTTTACCTTTACACCCAAAAGTATGAAAATTAAAACATATCTACTTAAAGGTCTCGATGCAAACGTAGACGCAGATGAAATCTTATTTGAACTATTGAAATTTGAAAGCGAAAACTTAAAATTTATAAAAGTTAGTCCTTTTTCAACAAAGTTATCTGTTGAAAAGAAAATTAATTTACCAATGTTTCTGGTGCAAGTGTCTCCGGAAAGCAACATAAATACTCTGAAAAGTATTAAAACCCTTTTATACCGTTGTGTTAAATGGGAACAAGTAAGACGACCTGAAATACCCCAATGCCGCAATTGCCAGGGATTTTTTCATAGTGCTGCCAACTGCTATCTTCCCAAAAGATGTGTAAAATGTAGCACGAGCCATGAAAGAGGAAAGTGCCCTATTGAACAAGTTCCAGCTGAAGAAAAAAACAAATTGTTCTGTGTGCTATGCAACAAGTATGGACATCCTGCATCTTATAAGGGTTGTGAAAAGTACAAACAACTCAAACAAAAAATTAATATTAAGAGAAAAAAATTATCAGAAAATAAAGCTAATAATACAAATTTATTTATTAATCCAGAATGTTCCTTCGCAAATATAGTAAGAGGTAATAATAACTCAAATGTAGATACAAATAAAGCAGATAATGTAATTACTAACTCTTTTGTCCAGGAAATGAAAAATTTTATGATAAATGTAAATAACCAATTGTTAAACTTTCAAAAACAATTAACCTTACAAATATCTAGAATAGATACAATCTTTTCCATGCTTGAGGTATAATGGCATCTAACAATCAAACAATTTCAAAAAAACTCAAAATAATCCAAATAAACGTCAATTCACTGATACTTATAAATAGAAGGTACGACCTTCACCAATTTATTAGTAAACATAACCCTGATATCGTGCTCCTAGGCGAGACTAAACTTAACCCTAAACATAAAATTCATTTCGAAAACTTTAATTTGATACGAAAGGATAGAAAAGGTGCAACCCAAGCCGGCGGCACAGCAATATTAATCAAAAATAGCTTTAAATATAGTTCTTATACAAACAGCGTAATAAAATCATTTAAAACTTTGGAAACATGTATAATTAAAGTTCCTTTAGCTACAAATAAAATATTGTTCATTATTTCAGCATATTATCCATCTGGTAATGATAATGCTAACCTAAAAACCGAAATTAACAAGCTTTTTGAATCTATGAATTTAGAAAATGAAAACAGTTATTACATTTTAGCTGGAGACCTTAACTGTAAACATACAGAATGGGGTAACCCAGCTAACAATCCAAAGGGAAGTCTATTGAAGCAATGGTTAACAGAAAATGAAATACGTTACAGATGTAAGTTTTATGCTTCAAGTGTTCCATCATACCCTCGTACAGGATCATATTTAGATGTTTGTATTGCGGACTGTAGATTACACATTGTTACCGAAAATAACTCCTTAAATTGTCTTAAAACCTTAGACTATGACAGTGACCATAATGCTGTACAAATAGTCACTTCTGTGACCAATGAACAACAAAATTTCACATTTTTAAAAGAAAGCATTGAATCTAAATACAATTATAAAATTACTAACTGGAAAAACTTCCAAAAGAATCTAACACGAAAAATTATTCAAGACGAACATATTCCTAACAATCGGAACCTTACGAATGCTGAAATAGACCATCATTTAAGCAGACTAAATAATATAATAACAAAATCAATAGAGGAAACAGTTCCAAAATACAAAATTACAAAAGATAACTTCACCAAAATGACCAACTCAACTATAAAAATGTTATATAAAGAAAAAAGCAAAACGCTTACTATCATTAAAAAACATAATAGGCTAGAATACACCCTTTCTGAGGCAAGTTTGAATATAGCAAAAGCTAAATTAAAAATGATCAAAAAACTCATAACTGAAAACTTTACCATAATCATTAACAGTCGCATTCGTGAAAAACTAACCGATATAGATCCTAAAGATTCAAAAAACATGTTTGGTCAGATAAAAAAGAATTTCAAAAAATTCACGTCATTAAATCTCCAGGAAATAAAAATTCCAGTACACTCCGAATTTCTTTTAACCAATGCTGGAATAAACCCTCTAAGCTTAGAAAAGGATGTCCTTAATAATTACATAGTAGATGATCAAGTGCACATGTTAGACACAATAGGTGCTTTTTTGGAGTCAGTTCATGCTCATAAGCAGATTGATCAAGAAAACAGTGTACATACACAAGTTAGTGAGATTTTCGGTAGGTTTTTAGAAACCAAATTCATATTCGAGAGGAATAAAACTACTTTAACTAATTTTAGTGACACAAAATTATCAGATAATTTAGAAGAAACACAATCATGTAATTTTTTCATAACCAAAAGTAATATATCATACATTTTTTCTAGTTTGAGAAATAAGCTATCGTCAGGATTCGATAATATACCAAATATAGTACTTAAAAAAATGCCACAAATAATGATCAACGATTATTGTAAATTATTCAATAATATGCTCAATAATTCATATTTTCCAAATAATTGGAAAACAGCTAAGGTTGTGATACTACCAAAAAAAGGCAAAGAACCCAATAATCCTAAAAATCTTCGACCGATAAGTTTATTACCTAATATCAGCAAAATTTTTGAAGTATGTGTCAATAACATTATTAGCAAATTCTGTAATGATAAAAACATAAAAAGTGAAAAGCAGTTCGGGTTTAAATTCAAACATTCGACAGTAAACGCTATACATAAACTTACTTCCGATATTAACTGGAACTGGCATAAAAAAAGTTGTACAGGCGCGTGCCTCATCGATATGGAAAAGGCATTTGACAGTGTATGGATTCCAGGCTTAATATTTAAATTGCTTCAATATGAATTCCCAATACATCAAACTATTTTAATATACAATATGATAAGCAATAAAGAATTCATGGTTTGTTATCAAAATTCGATAAGTACAAAATCTTTCAAGATTGTTAATGGATTACAACAAGGAACCGTAAATTCTCCTATTCTTTTTAATTTATACATTTTAGATCTGCTAAACAAAGTCGATAATATCATATCCTTTGCGGATGATATTATTATATATCACTCTGATGACAAAATAGAAGCAATAAATCTGAATCTTCAAAACATGTACAACTTAGTTGAACAATATACAATTAATTGGAACATGAAAATCAACGCACAAAAATGCGAAACCATTCTTTTTAGACCACCAGTTGATAAATGTAACTCAAACATAAGGAAAAACTGGAAACAGTTTGGAATTAAATCAAATTCAGAAAATTGTAGGATTCCAAATAAGGATGTAGTAAAATATTTAGGTATATACTTGGACAAATTTTTGTATTTTAATCACCATGTCAAAGAAATACTTATAAAAGCAAGAAAAGCTTTCTTTCTATATAGACCATTATTTCATTCGAAATACATTAAACCAAAGATTAAAATTATAATGTATCAATCTCTTATAAGACCTATAATAACATATGGTTGCCCAATTTGGTTCAATATATCGCCTTCATACATGGAAAAGATTAGAGTCTTTGAAAGAAAATGTTTAAGAGCATGTACATCGCTACACAGGTCTCCACAAAGCGAGTATCTAAAATATATATCTAATGAGAAATTGTATAATAATGCTTATATAATAAGAATAGATAATTTTATAATAAACCTAATCAGAAATAATATATTAAGGTGTAGCCAATGTATAGAAAATAATGCAATAATGGCCTCTTATTACACACAAAATGAATATATAATCGATTCCTTACAAAAAGGATTTGTTCCACCTGAGGCCTTTGTTTACCTTGATAACAAAAAAATTATTCAAAACGAAAATGGCATTCCGGTCTTTTACCATGACTATAGACGTGCCAATATAAAAGCAGTAAATTGTAATTCAGAAAATTTAAATATGAGGTATAGCACTAGCATATCAATTAGAGATTTGAGATTTACACAAAAATCTAAAACCAAAAAGTTTTGGTGGTTTTCTGAATAAACAGTATAATTTTCTTTTTTTTTATATTTCTTGACACTAGCCTTTCTTTACCCACTTATTAATATATAAGCAATGTTTTTTTAAAAAATTTTCATTGCAAAAAGCTGGTGATATATATATATATATATATATTTATTGTAAATAAAATAAAAAAAAATTATAACCAATTTGTAAAAACCAAATTATTATATTAATAATACTTGAGAGCTCGAATATGAGACATTGTATATAGAAATTGTTATTGTTAACTAGTGTTTATAATAGTTTAAGTATAGATTATGTAAATAAATAAACAATTAAAAAAAAAAAAAATTAAAAATATTTTTCGTATATATTTATATATAAAGTTTTGAACGTTTTTATCAATAATATATTCCTATATATACAATTTGCAATAAAGAAAATACTGATATATGATTTTATATGATTACATATGAGAAAATTTCTAAAAAAATTTCTAATATATCACCATATAAAAACATATAAGGCCGCACACAATATTTTATATTATCATATATTTTAATATTAAAAAATATATGTTATATATACTCTTTTTTACTCGGGTATACTTGATCAAATTATATCTCGTTGAAAATACATTTTTATATTGCTTCGAACTAGAGTTTGCTAAAAATCGACAAATCTGAAAACCGCGGTTTCGGTTTTTCAAAATTTTAAAAACCGCGGTTTCGGTTAATTTTCGGTTTTCTTCTGCTAATAACAGAATTGTTTTAAAATAATTAAATAAGTATAAAAAAGTAAATAGTTTAAAATGCACAATATACTTATTACTTAAAATTCAATTGAATTTCTCACTCAAATATATGCAATAACGGCGTTCTACGGGCTTTGTGGGAGGAAAAAATGCGTAAAAAAATTATGAATTAAGTAGGTTTGAGGTTAAGAAGAAGAATAAACATTTTCTTCAAAAGTTATAAACACATTAAATTTGCAAATCAGACTACATCCAGTTTCTGCCTTTTTTATGGACAGGCTTCATCAGTGATTTTCCATTAAATTGTATTATTGTTTATATTTTTATTGTCAGATTGTCTCTATATGAATACTTTCAGAAGTAATCAAACAGACATATACAAACATTCTACTTTAGATTTCCTGTTTATCTTCTTATTTCCTCCGTGTCACCTTTTCGCAAATGTTGCCACACTGACGTATGGTTTTTACGTACAAATGCAGGCAACTTGTGTATATTGGAGACGGGCATTTTTATTTTTTTAGTCAAGTGTTGTTTTTCAAACGCGTCGTATAGACCAAATGCAATTCATATTGTAATTAATATGTATTTTTATTAATTCTAATTTAGTAGGTTTGAGGTTAAGAAGAAGAATAAACATTTTCTTCAAAAGTTATAAACACATTAAATTTTCAAATCAGACTAGATCCAGTTTCTGCCTTTTTATGAATTAAATTTTTTTATTCTTTCAAGAGTATAAATTTAAATTTTAGCAATTTACTTATTTAAAACAATATAAAGATAAAATTTCATAAATTTCGCGAAATCTGAACTGAATATGTGAAACTCAGTATCTCTTAAACCACTTGACTTTTTGGTGCAATTTTTTTTCTAAAATTATAAGCCTCAGTTTATGTTATCCGTAATAACAAAAATAAAAAATTCTTTAAAGTAATATTTAATGGATCAAATTTTAAGTACAATTAAATACAAAATTTTTTAAATAGGAGCTGAGCCCTTTTTGAAATTTAAGATTAAATAATATCCCAGCCGACGTTTTTCTGAGCGCTCAGAAATTTTGACTCGTAAAAGATTCACATTTTAGAGTTATAAATGAAGTATATTAGACTCGTATTTATGAGTTCATTAAAAAATTTTTCAGATTGTTCAAATTTTGGATTTATAAATGAAACATATTACACTGGTATTTATGAGTGGATTAAAAATTTGTTCACTATTGAAAAATTAATAATAAATGACACATAATGGCTCAGAAAATTATAAAATTTCCAATAATTCTCATTATTCGGAGGCTGCATCAGAAGGTGTTAGGGCTCTTTTATAAATCTTTCTGATTTTAATTGTACACTGCAATGCAATTTATTAAATTATTTTAATTGGTTAAAGTATTTAAGAAAAACCGACTTATTTTGGTCGGTTTTCGGTTTTGAGGCTTGAAAAACCGCGGTTTCGGTTTCGAATAAAACCGAACAGCAAACTCTACTTCTAACAACACTTTATAAAACCAAATGTGACCCAAGAATATTTTAGATAAAATTATTTACTATCTCGAATCGAACAAAATGTATGTAAATACAATTATATACTTAATAATTCAATACAAAATTAAAAAGCTGAGCTTATATGTTATGTTGCATCTAGGGTTTCTAATGACCCAGAATTTTTTCATTTCTGGGATAAATGAGACATACCAATGTCGCACTTTTTAATTACAATATCTAATCTTAAATGTAATGAAAGAAATAATAAGAAAAGAAACTACACAGAGAAAAAAATTATAGTTAAATCAATTACTATATCAGATTTTAATTAACTTTTGATTTTTTACGAACACTTTGTAAATAAAGTATGAATATTAGAGCTAGTGTTATAGTCATCGATTGGTAGGATATTTCATTTAAGTAAGAAACTTTGAAACAAAATTTTCTAATTGGTGGCTATAATACTTATTAAAGTAAATTATAAAGGTTGTTCACAAGGGGAATGCTATTTGTTGTATCGTCGTATCGTCCTAACAAAAAACAGAGTTGTTAGAATTTAAATTGAAAAAATACAGCATTTGAGAATAGCACGATAAAACATTTTTACGTATGTCTAGTGTCTTATGTTTGAGTGTGCTAACAGATAGAAAACCCAAAAGAAAATCGTTGTTAAAGCCAAATAAAAATTTTAGCAACTCTGTTTTTTGTTAGGACGATACAACGATACAACAGATAGCACACCCCTTGTGAATAACCTAATAGCTAAACTTTTTCATATTTAAGTTAATGTATTTTTCGATTTTAAAAATAAGCAGACAATTTTTTATATAAAAAGAAAAAAACCTAAGATTTGTGTGATTTCAAAGCTTTTTCTATCTTAGTAAACGTTATTTCTGTATGATTTTAATTTTTTTCTTCTGTGTAGTTACTAATAACTGATAACGGATTATATAACCCACATAGAGAGAAGTTTGCTGGACCAGTTTTAATGAAATTTTTTAGTAAAATAAAAAAGTTTTCTTCACAAGGTAAATGAAAAATTTCTTAAATTTCGTGAAAAATCTTCATATATTTCATGAATTAAGTTTTAATGAAACTTTTTCATTAAGTGTATGAAACTATTAAGAAATAAAATAAATATTTTATCAAAAATTCCATTAATTAAATGAAATGTTTCAATAGACGAGGTCCAGAAAATTTCATCGGTTTTGTGCAAAATTACACTATACATATTCATGTAAACAAACAAAATTTAATGCAATTGAATAAGACCAAAACTCCGATAAAATTGGATGATATTATATCAATTCAAATAACATTTTTATTCGTTTATATACAATTTGATTAATCCATTTTCCGGATTAAATTTTATATAATTTAGTATGATGCCAAATAAAAAAAGATATGCTACCGAATAAATTTTTTTCCACGGGTATATAGATGACTTAGAAAAAATAAATTAATAACATTCTTTGAAAAAAAAACAAAAATTTTAAATCTTAAATGTTTTCCACTGACGGAATTTTTTTGGTGAATAAGAAAAAAAATGTTTGTTGAAGAGTCAAGGCACCTATTTATATGGCTCAAAAGTCTAAATATCAACAGTCTGTATTTGCGAAATTAATAATGGGATAAGAGCAATATACATGTTATTTAAATAAGGTATGAAATAAGATTATTGCCAAAATTGTATGTAGAAATATTACAAAAACAAATCATTTCCACTCTGAAAGAACTCAAATTCAGAACTTTAACGCAATTATTATATATTACGATATCTAATTATATATTTAAAATACTATTAATTGAAAACATAATTTGCAGATGCTGTTGACATAAAATGGTTTAACCTTTTTAAGATCTGTAAAAAAAATATTTATAAGTAAATCAAATTGAGTTAAAAAAAGTAAAAAAAAAATTTTTTTGTGCCCGAGCTGGGATTCGATAATAGTAGCTCAGTCACATATATAATTATGTGTGGGGTTATATATGACAATATATAATAACATATTAAAATATTATTAATACCAAATTGCAGTAAACATAACTTTCAGGTGATGTTGGCAGTAAATGGGTTAATTTTTTTAAGATCTGTAAAAAGAATATTTACAAGTAAATTAAATTGAGTTAAAAAAGTAAAAAAAAAAAAATTTGCCCGAGCTGGGATTCGATAGTAGGGTCTCTCAGGTAATATGTGACTATATATAATTATATATTAAACACATAGAGAATATTACTGACGTGGGACCATATATAATCATATCTAAAATTATATTGTTAATCTTGCACCATATATGGAATCATATATAATCATATCTTATAGCATTTAATCTAATATATAATCATATATAGAAATATCTTACATCATACAACCAAAAATTTTTTTATAGGAGGACATATATCATTATATCTCAAAATATATGGCTTATATGCCACCATATGTGATCATATATAATGTTATATATGATCATTTATTATTACACATGACAATAGATCTGTCATATATCATTATGTATAGCATATATGGTTGGTATCTAATTTTATAAAAGACAATATACCAAAATATATGGTTATATAAGGTACAACATAAGAAACATGTAATTATATATGGCTATTCATGACAAAATATATACTCACATATTATAAGATAAAACAAGATATTACTATATAGGACTATATATAAATTTGTTTGATCGGGTATTCATTTAAAGTGATATTTTTCCGAAAATTATTAAAGGTGTTATTCTGTAAATTTCCTAGTGGGGCGTTTTTGGCCGAAAGTATAAAAGTTAACCCCATATGGATCATGTTATATAAAATAATTATCTTTATCCAGCTGAGATTTTTTTTTTTGATCAATTTAATGGCTTTACAATCTCGTAGTCATAACACTATGCGACAGTCAAAATCGGGATGGGATGAAACCAAAGGGAAATGTTATATCGGTCAAAAATAAGTTATACGTGTCCCGGCGTTTCGTCTAGGAATCGAGATATATCGATTTGAAGTTAGTAACTATCATATAGGGGAAATTGTAACCTTTGGTGGTCTTTTTTTGACATAACTCGAGAACCACTAGTCCGATTTTGCTCAAACGATTTTAAAAAAATTAAAAGTTACACTTCCTTTAATCTGTTCATATAACGTTTTCCATATACTCAACAGTTTTGCCGGTAAAAATAAATGTATGAAGAAAAAAAATATTTTTTGCCTAAAATATTAAATTTTTTTATTTTTTAAATTCATAAAAAATCCAAAACGGAAAAAAAGGCAAGTGGTATTACTTTCACGCAAAGTCACATAACCTTTAAACAAAATGAGACATAGATCATGAAAATCGACGGACGCGTTTCGCTTTTATTCACAATTAAGTGAAGGTATCTCATTTTGACAAGAATATTGATTTTTATTATTTGGATAATATTTATTATATATTATTTATTTTCATATATTTAGTTAGAATATTCTTCCACCTCAAGTCCAAATTCTAATATGATATTGTCATATTAGATTTTTATTTGTTGTTTCAAAAAGGGTTCATCATTTTCATGATAGACAATACAATTGTTTCGTAGACATCACTCTACTCTTCAGTTGTCCGCTATAAGAAAATGATAACTTTCCTACTCAAACCGAGACATTACATAAGGTACAAAAAATCAACGGGATGAGAATTTTGTACCTTCGTATATGAACTGTCTGATTCGGCAAAACCAGCTATAAATCAACTCCTTTATGAAAGCAACAATTACATAAAAGTACCCTTTGGGTACTATTTATATGTATGTCTGTTATCAATACATTTTGTAAAAACAACTAATTTTAAACTCAAAATAAAATAAATATTTGAATGTGGCAGTAAACAAATGTGTTCCCTTCGTTGAGTGTGTAGTACCGTTGGAATAGCAATTGTCGTCTTCGATATCCGGTGACTTTGGCATTAGGCTCCAAATTGTTGCCTTCTTTCAAAAGCTAGGCAAGTTTTTCTGCTTCACGTTGAGAAAGGTTTAATTCTGCAACAATCTTGTCTATTCTTGCTTGTGATATTGGAATTATTTTGTTCGATGGGCCGGCTTCTGGTGTTGGTTTATATGTGAAATCCGATTGATCCATTGTTTCAATAGAAAAAGAAGTTTCTCTGTCAGGACTTGGAAGCGGTGGAATTGGTATTTCATCCGAATGCGGTAGAGGTATTTGTGCACTTCTAACAGATATGTAAACTCTTCGTTTAAGGCCTTTACGATTTACTCCACATATTTTGTTTGCGCAAGCGTAACAGTTATCGGAATTGTGCTCTTCTGGATCAGTCCAAATCATTAGTACACCAAAAGAAAGTGAACTGCGTTTCCCTTGGATCCACATGTTAAGAGCATTGTAGCACGTTTTAAAAATTTTGTCTGGGGCCCACGAAACGCCGCGAATTATTTCGGAATCAAAATAAAGTTTAAAAGCACGCTCCACTTGCTCAGTGAGTAATGCAGTATTTGTTGAAAAAGCTCTTTTGCCACAAACGTAACAAAGTAAATTGATATTTTCTGGACAATTTGCACTCATTTCGGTTTTATACTTTTATTACTTTTTCATCACTTTAAAAAAATCGTACTTTACGCGTTCGGAGACACTTGTTGAATGACAAAAATCGATCAATGAACACCTATAAAAACTACGTAAGTTTCAATATTTTACTGAGAGGTACTTCTGAATTGGCGCATCTTTTAAGGGTGGCTATATACCTGATTCGTGTGCGTTTTAAATTTTTCGAAACGTTCTAAAACATGACCACTCATAAATGTGGGTGCAATTTGTGTAACAAAATCATGCAGGTAGCCAACGGAAAAAACCCAAATAATTAAAAAAGTTCACTTTCCTTTTTTCCTTTTAATTGTCCACGCACATTTATGACCGTTTTTTAGTTTGTTACCGCTACCTTTTGTTTATTACTTTTTTTTAATATTTTAGGCAAAAAATATTATTTTCTTCATACATTTATTTTTACCGGCAAAACTGTTGAGTATATAGAAAAACGTTATATGAACAGATTAAAGGAATTGTAATTTTTAATTTTTTTTAAAATTGTTTGAGCAAAATCGGACTAGTGGTTCTCGAGTTATGTCAAAAAAAAGACCACCAAAGGTGACAAAGGGACTTGCAATTTTTTTATCGAACTTTTTAGAACCCTTTATTTTTGTTATTGAACAGCTGGCATGATTTTTTTTCTTGTTCTGTCAAGGTACAGAGGTGTTGGCAAAGAACCACCCCGTCCAACGAGCTCTAGCCGAGCATAACGCGGGCATGCCAGCGTAAAACGCAACGCAAAAATAATAAAAAAACATAAAAATAACACAAACACAAGTCTCCCTGTCGTCCATTCAAAAATACAAGTTCGGCCGGTCTTATGCCGAACATTAACCCTCCCACTTGAAATCCATTTGGATTTCACCATGACATCTGATGTAGAAGTTTTGATGTCCCAAGTCTTCCTCCACAGACATTTTAAACATCCCTACTTACCGCTTTAAAAAAACCTAGCACTTCATTCTAAATGATAACATTTTCAAATTCTCATGTAAACGTTATAAACATTTTTATTTTTATTATAATAAAATTTAATTTAAATTTAAATATTTCATTTAAAATCTCGGTTTTTTTTTATCGTTTATCCACAAGTTATATAAAAAATTAAATTTACAGCCAATAAAAAAAATCAATAGAAATCAATGTTTATTTTATATTAAATAAGTAGGGGTTTGATTTTAAACAAATAAAAAAATGCAAACATTCTGTACTGTCAGCTGTTGTTAAAAAGTTAAAAAGTGGTCAGATCGTTGGCATCGCTAGCATGCTCGCGTTATGCTCGGCTAGAGCTCGTCGGACGGGGTGGTTCTTTGCCAACACCTCTGTTCCTTGACAGAACAATAATATATGGAGTTAATTTGGAAAAAAAAAATTTTTTAATTTTCACAAAAAATATTTTTTAACAGATTTGGCGACTCTTTAGGTATAAAAGACAATATTAAGTCCAACGGAAAATTCTAAGTTATATTTTTCATCAAAAACTTTCATATTTGATACGTATTTGACATCCAACAAGAATGGGTTAGTAATGCCTAAATAAGTTTATATTAAATAACATATAAAATCAACAATTGAAATTTCCGCACTCTATTTGAATTAAATGAAACTTGAAATTGGTGTTCAATTTGGGGAAAATGATCAAATTTGCTATAGACTTTTCGTACATATTTGGGTCTAACTTTTGTATTATTTTAGCTATGTCACTTTAAAGCTTCTCAAAGCGTGCTTGAAGTTGGTCTGCAACTCATTCTTTAATTTGATAATTTCTGATTTATTAAAAAAAATTTTAATTTTTGAGAATTTTTCTACAATTAATTAATTGTTTCTATCCTTTTATAATTGAGGCCATGATTGAGCCACGTGAATAGTTACTATTTTGAAATGAACTTTAACCATTTATCGTTATCAAAGGTCTAAAGCCATTTTACGGTTCGGGATACTTTATCGTAGCCTTTTAATATTTTTGTATTAGTTCTTAGTTTTTTATCAATGACACTGTCAAATATCAGTTCGGTACTCCTTTTGGTTCCTGAGTTTTAGTATAGTATTAAAAAAAAACAGTTAGATTTTTCAGCATTTGTATGAAAAAAGACCCAATAAGAGTGCCAGTATAAGATTTCGTTAAGGCAAAAATAAAGTAATGAGGAACAACATAAGCGTATTCGTTTACTTACTACAAGTTACTACTTTTACTACAGCTGCAAAATTTCAATATTAAAAGAAAACAAAACTTTCCAATTGTAGTAAAAGTAGTAAGAATTTCGACTAATCGAACACACCGCATATATTTTTTCAGAAATTTTAAAGAATCCATTTTTCGATATATGTACATATGACAATTTAAATCGCGGATTTCATTAAATTAAACTATGACAATTTTACGAAAAACGTCGCCGGATTCTGAAAAGTCCTCAAAATTTGATTGAGATGATTACAAGGATTTAACTCAGAGATTACTTTTTAACAACAATACAAAAAGTTAATATTTCCTGAAAAGTTTTGAAATTATTTTCATTATTTTTATATTCACTTTATTTATTAGAAGCTGATTTTTTATACTTCAGTTATAAATTTTAACTAAAAACTTCTAATATTTAAAAAATTCTTGTTTTTTAATTATTTTTTCGGAATGTTTCGCAGACTTCCTGGGATGCGATTAGGGACGCTCAGGGATTCGTGATCAACATTTGGAAAACTCTGTGTAATTAAATTTTCATATCGGTTTTGGTATAGCAGTGGGAGTCAGATGTCGTTATTTACAAAAAGAATTACTTGCCAATTTTGCTTTGACGCTACACCAACATTCCGTATTTTAAAGTTAAAACACTTTGCAGGTTGGGAGGAAGTGCAGGATCTGACGATAGGCAATCAAAAATTTATTATTTCAAAAGAAATTATTTCAGGAACATAACTATATACTCTACGATATCAACATGTATACTCAGGATTTCCGAAAGACAGACTGGAATAAGTTCAATACGATCCTTTGGAAAGACCTAAAAAAGAACTCCACCATATCTTTCCGAATGAAATTTGGAGAATTTCAAGTTAAATTAATTGTGAATTCTATTTGGAATTTGTCAAATTTGATCTTAAATCTGAACAAAAATAACGGTAATTAATTGTTTTCTTACAATAAGTGTGGTTGCGTACCCGAAAATTTGTACAAATTCGTACAAATTTGTACAAGTTTTTACTGGAAGGTGTTTGTTTACACAATTATTCAGTAAGGAGAGAGGAAAAATAGAGGGTAAGGTGACAGTTCAATACCAGAGAACTTACAAGTTTTTACTGGATGAATTTTTGCTAGTAAGAATTTGTAAGAAAAAAACATATGATTAAAAACATATGATTGAAGAAACAAAACATTTGTCTAAATAATTTTTAAATAATTTTTTGTAAAAATAAAAAATATTTAAATATAAGCTTATTTACGATGGAAGGAGTAAGTAAGTGATCATTTTATTAGGTTTTATTTATTAATCCAATAATTTGAATAGGTTTATTTCACAATCAGCTATTTTAATAACTGTTGCCAATTTAGCTATTTTCTCGGCAAATCTAGCGATACTTCAACTCGTTTAGCGGGATAAAATATAATTTAGCTATTAGCGGGAAAAATTACGATTTTTCTTTTTAAGACAGTCTTCACATTTTCTTAGCAATTTTTTACATTTATTTCCTTGACAGAATTTTTGAGTCATTATTATTCAGCGATTTATCGGTAAATTTTTATGGAAAACAAAAAAGTTCGAAAAATTTGGCGATGTATCAATAATTTTTCAAGAAAGTTTTAAGAAGTTTGAAAAATATAGCTATTTTTGTGAAATTTTTCAACAGAACCTAAAAAGTTCGTGCAATTTAGGGATTTATCGCTATTGAATTTTTTTTATAATTTAGATATTTTCTAGTGATTTTTTAGTTTGATTTAGCGATATTTTTAGGGAAGTTGGCAGCAGTATTTTACTAATTCTTACAATTTTTCTGTTTGCGTACATTTTTAGATATTTTTCTTTTTGAGAGTAAATTTTGCCTTACTCTCTGTAAATTTGTTACTGAGTAATTTTTACTGGACTTTACTGGAAAAGTACCCAAACACACCTAATATTGAGAAAATTTTAAGAGAAATTTCGATTTTTTATTTCGAAATGAGAAAATTCTAAAATATAGTAGCATTTACCACTTCAAATTTATAAATTCCATTAGAAGTTCAGTTCTGCAATTTTAATGAAAAAAATTCAAAATAAAATTTAGTCTTTTTCCAAAAGCACCGTAAGTGGTTTTTCACGTGGACAAATTTTACCCGAACTTTAATTTTACTCAAATTTTAATTTAAATTATAAAAATTAACAATTTCTCAATTTTATATCAAAGACACAATCACAATATACAAAAAATGTGATTTTTTCCCAAGAAAAATAATAGTCTTGTACATTAAATTTGCGTGAAAACAATCTCTACTCAGTTTTCACGTGAAATTCATTGCCGTGGAAAATTATATTTTTTTTTATATGGAGGAGTATAACAATTTTTTCACGTGAAATCCGAACAACTTACGGTGCTTTACTATCAAAAAGTATTTTACTTATAAAGTCGACTTTATATTTAAACGGATTTGTTCATTTTGTGTATGAAAATCCTAAAGAAATTTTCAAATATTTTAATTGGTTGAAAATAAATTAACCAATCAGAATGCTCCAAAAATAAACTAGGTAAAAGCATGCTGCCACCCAAAATTTGAACTAAAGTCAACAAAAATATACATTTGGAAAATTTAAATAGTAAGGGCGTTTATTTTTATTTAAAAAATTTTCAATTAAAATTGGAATTTTGTATTAATAAATGCGAAATTTTAAAATGAAATTTCTTTTTGTCATTTGAAATTAGAAAAATTTCAAAAGAAATTGATCTACATACAATTTTGAAAATCTAATTTGAAATTTAGATCTTTTATCTACATTTCTCCACAAACTTTAATTTTTAATGAATTTTTTAAAATATCTATTGAGATTTTTTAAATGAAGACTGGTTAAATGAAAATAAGGAAAAAATTTTATATTTCATATTATTATTCATAACAAATTTGTATTTCTTCACTTTATCCTTTTTTCTCCTCTTTTTCTCTCCTTTTTCTCTCCTTATTCCTTTTTATACCCTCCATCCCACTGTGCAGGAGGGTATATATCATTTTGTCATTCCGTTTGTAGCTCATCGAAAAAAAAATCGGGGACATAAAAAAAATATATATACTTGATCGTTATCAATAGCGAAACCGATATAGCCGTGTCCGTCTGTCTGTTGAAATCACGATTACGCTCAAAATAGTTGTGCTAGGATGTTAATTTTTAGTCAGAATTTTTTATCCAATTTCTTAAGCAGTTTGGTATTGGAAATGGGCATATTTGGTCAAGACGTTTAAAAGTTATGTATGAAAATGTAAAAGCACCTCTAGAATTTTCCATATTAACATGAAAAAATATATTAACTGTGTGTTGTTGTTGTTACTGAATAAGCAAAATATACATACATACACACCCAGACCTTGAAAGAGATAATTCTTTTTTTGAATTTATATGCATAAAATTGGATTCATTTTATAAATTACTGAATAATTCATAATGCCTTTAAATCAAGGTTGGCAACCGATACCGTTATAATACCGTTATCCGTTTCAAAACCCTTTCAAATTGACAACCGATACCGATACCAATACCGAAATTCTTGATTTCAAAAAATACCGGTATTCAAAAACCTTTTCCCTTAATACCGGTGTCGTACCGGTATGGAATCGGTTTTAAAAAAATTTGTTTTTTTCACGTTTTTAGCAAAAGTACTAATTTTTTTAATATAAAATTTCCAAAATTGTTAAACAATTAAACTTTTTTATTCATTGTTAATAGAAAATCGTGTTACAAATTCAAAGTGCTGTTATCAGCCTTTAATTTGCATTGGCAACATTGTTTTTAATTTATTTAACTTCATAAATATGTATTCTCTAACTTGTGACAAATTTATATATATTATGTCCTATAGTTCCATTAGGAACAAAGGGCCACAAATTTACAAATTTGTAAATAAAATTTAATATATAAACTGGTTTCTTAATCCTTTAATTGAATTTACAGTTTCTTTTAGAGAATCCTTTTATTAATTTTATAAACTTATTTTTTTTTTTATTTTATTATATGATCTCAATACAAATAGAAAATATGTGTTGTGTTCCTAATAGATTTAAAAAAAATTTTGTGTTTAAAAAATAAAACACTTAGAAATTTTTAATAACTTATTATTTTTTGTTCATATTATAAAAAAAATTTAGTTTTTTATAATTAAGAACGTTTTTTTATATTTTTGTAAATTTTTTCAATAATACCGGTATATACCGGTATTAATGTTTCGGTATCGGTTATACCGATACCGATATGATTAAAATACCGTTACCGATACCGATACCGAAACAAATAAAAAATCGACACCAATACCGATACCTATACCGTTATTCGTTTCGGTTGCCAACCTTGCTTTAAATCAATGATTGGACATTGAATAAAGTGAGATAAGATTTGTTCCTATTTGTGTTGATTCAATTTTAATTCTATTAAATATATTTGCTTTAGAGGCACCTCACCGATTGATTCTAAATTTTTACTACTGATATAACTCTCTTTTGGGGGCCCGGTTTAAAGTTTAAAAATGAACTTAACTATATTTTCTTCATTTATGATAGGGTTGGAACAATATGTGTACCATTGGAAAGGTAATAAAAATAGCTTTAGGATAGCATTTTTTTGTTGACCCATTATGATTCGGCGTAGGAATTTTAATTTTTTTGTTTTTTTAATGTTTTTATTCCATAGAAAACCTATATAAGGACAAAAATTGTGCTTATAAGTATGTTATCAAGACGAAAAGCTTTGATTTGATATATAGATCAAGTTTTTATCACTTTAAACACCGAAGATATTAGAGGTCCAAATCGTGAGATTTTTTTTCTTTCAAAGTATGGCTAACTTTTGACAAATGAAAAATCTCAATACCGACAATACCCTACGGGAAATTTTAACAAACTGTCACCGAACTGGCCCCTTTATATGAAATAGACTGATCACTTTTACATGGCGTTGTCATAGGAGGGGGAAATTGACCCCTTGTGACATGTCACAAGACAAATCCTAGGACAGGTTACTGAACTCTCATAAAAAACAAAGTTCAGGGACCTGTCCTGGGATTATGACAACGCCATGTAAAAGTCACCAGTCTATTTCATATAAAGGGGCCAGTTCGGCGACAGTTTGTTAAAATTTTCCGTAGGGTAGGTTTAAAATGTGTTTACTCCCAAAATTTGTTCGATTCCCGATGAGTTAATTCAGTATAATTGTTGGTTAGAGTCAAAGTTGTATCTTATGTACCATCTGCAAAAAAAAATAGGTTTGACTTCTAATATCTTCGGTGTTTGAAGTGATAAAATTTGAACTACATCTCAAAAGTTTTTAATCTTGAGAATATATTAATAAGTAAAAAATTATGTGGTAGTATACGGTAGTTTTTATAAAAACGGTTTATTTTAAAAAATCTTAAAAATAAATCTCATTCGCCGGTAATGGGTAAGCAAACAAAAAAAAAATGTCGTCCATAAGATATTTTTACTATCTTTCCAATGGTATATATATATTGTTCCAATCCGACTATAAATGACTTAGATATATGTAGCTAAGTCCATTTCCAAACTTTTCACAGAAATAAACTTCCTACAGAGGTCTTTCCGCAGATTTTTTTGAACAGCTTGAAAAGTACTACATCTGGGTATAAAAAAAATTCACTGAGATCAACTTATTGCAAAATTGAGATTTAAAATACGAATTAAGGAATTATATTTTTAAAGCTCTGTGTAGTGTCCCACTACATTTGAATTTACTGTACTATTACTGTGTTTATTTATTTATTTATTTATTTATTTATTTATTTATTTATTTATTTATTTATTTATTTATTTATTTATTTATTTATTTATTTATTTATTTATTTATTTATTTATTTATTTATTTATTTATTTATTTATTTATTTATTTATTTATTTATTTATTTATTTATTTATTTATTTATTTATTTATTTATTTATTTATTTATTTATTTATTTATTTATTTATTTATTTATTTATTTATTTATTTATTTATTTATTTATTTATTTATTTATTTATTTATTTATTTATTTATTTATTTATTTATTTATTTATTTATTTATTTATTTATTTATTTATTTATTTATTTATTTATTTATTTATTTATTTATTTATTTATTTATTTATTTATTTATTTATTTATTTATTTATTTATTTATTTATTTATTTATTTATTTATTTATTTATTTATTTATTTATTTATTTATTTATTTATTTATTTATTTATTTATTTATTTATTTATTTATTTATTTATTTATTTATTTATTTATTTATTTATTTATTTATTTATTTATTTATTTATTTATTTATTTATTTATTTATTTATTTATTTATTTATTTATTTATTTATTTATTTATTTATTTATTTATTTATTTATTTATTTATTTATTTATTTATTTATTTATTTATTTATTTATTTATTTATTTATTTATTTATTTATTTATTTATTTATTTATTTATTTATTTATTTATTTATTTATTTATTTATTTATTTATTTATTTATTTATTTATTTATTTATTTATTTATTTATTTATTTATTTATTTATTTATTTATTTATTTATTTATTTATTTATTTATTTATTTATTTATTTATTTATTTATTTATTTATTTATTTATTTATTTATTTATTTATTTATTTATTTATTTATTTATTTATTTATTTATTTATTTATTTATTTATTTATTTATTTATTTATTTATTTATTTATTTATTTATTTATTTATTTATTTATTTATTTATTTATTTATTTATTTATTTATTTATTTATTTATTTATTTATTTATTTATTTATTTATTTATTTATTTATTTATTTATTTATTTATTTATTTATTTATTTATTTATTTATTTATTTATTTATTTATTTATTTATTTATTTATTTATTTATTTATTTATTTATTTATTTATTTATTTATTTATTTATTTATTTATTTATTTATTTATTTATTTATTTATTTATTTATTTATTTATTTATTTATTTATTTATTTATTTATTTATTTATTTATTTATTTATTTATTTATTTATTTATTTATTTATTTATTTATTTATTTATTTATTTATTTATTTATTTATTTATTTATTTATTTATTTATTTATTTATTTATTTATTTATTTATTTATTTATTTATTTATTTATTTATTTATTTATTTATTTATTTATTTATTTATTTATTTATTTATTTATTTATTTATTTATTTATTTATTTATTTATTTATTTATTTATTTATTTATTTATTTATTTATTTATTTATTTATTTATTTATTTATTTATTTATTTATTTATTTATTTATTTATTTATTTATTTATTTATTTATTTATTTATTTATTTATTTATTTATTTATTTATTTATTTATTTATTTATTTATTTATTTATTTATTTATTTATTTATTTATTTATTTATTTATTTATTTATTTATTTATTTATTTATTTATTTATTTATTTATTTATTTATTTATTTATTTATTTATTTATTTATTTATTTATTTATTTATTTATTTATTTATTTATTTATTTATTTATTCAGCCAATGGAAAATACAATCCTTACAGGCTAGATACAATTTACTTAAAACTATTTCAAATAAGTTAATAAATTATATTTAAAATTATCTTTTGATTTCGAAAAATCTAAATTGAGATCTTTATCATTATAAAGTACATTTAATAAGTTCAAAATACGATTAATTGGCTCATTTTTGGCATATTCTGTTCTACGTATAGGAATATAAAATAGTTCATTAGACCTTAGTATGTAGCAAGGAATATGAAACGTTATTAAATTTAATAAACTATTACAATCAATAAATCCATTAATTAAATCAAAAATTAGCATTGCAGAATGCACAGTTTTTCTTAACGAAAGAGGCCGCAAATTTAAAAGTAAACAACGAGCATTGTATGAAGGGAAATTTTCAGTTAAATTAAAATGAATATCACGAAGCGCAAATCTTAAAAATTTCTTCTGAATTCGTTCAATTCGAACCGAATGGATCAAAGTATGGGGATTCCAGACGAAAGAACAATATTCAATTTTGGATCTTACAAAAGAAGTATATAAGACTTTAACTGTAAAGGGATCATTGAAATCTTTGCAGTTTCTCTTTACAAAAGACCAAGCAGAGTAGGCTTTGGGAATAATGTAGTTGAGATGGGATACAAAAGTAAGTTCAGTGTCCAAAACTACACCAAGATCCAAAATCTCATCTACAGACTCCAGAACGTTATTAGATATATAGTAAGGGCATATAATACGATTACTAATATTAGATCTGCTGAAAGTCATTTTAAAGCATTTGCTAAGATTCAAGGGTAGGTGATTAAGATCACACCATGTTTTTATATTATTTAGATCATTTGTATGTTCATCAAGTATTTTATGTTTTTATATTTTCAATTTGACTTTATAAATATTTTTTAATAAAAATTTTGTATCTTAATCATAGAAGTTGAAATTTTATATTCTCTTTATTTAACCAACTTCATTGCCGATCCTGCTGGATAAATTATACAATTAAATATTGGCAAATAATTAATTAATATTAATTTTCTCCCGTTGAATTTCATTAATGGTCAGATTAATACCTACATTTTACCTCTGATAAATTCACGGATATTATAACGAATACCATTATATTGTAAAAGAAATTTTGCAAATTTAATTACTGCATTTTTGCCATCTAACTCCAATCAAAATTTTCAACAATAAACGCAACTATTTTTGGGTGAATAAAGAAACAAATTTTCCTTCAAAATATATAAACACAAATGGATTTTGAGGCTGAAAAATTATTAATGTATTAGGATCACGATATTAAAGGATAAATAAAAATCTAAAATACGTATCAAATTCAACAAAATCAGAACAGATAAGTTTAATTGCATTTAAATTATATAAATAATCACGCAAATACCTTTTATTTTTAACATCCTAACAAATACAAGTTAAATTTTTATTTATATATTGTCTTAATTTAATTTTTGTTGTTAAAGTTCTTTTCTTCTTGTAAATCCTTCCCCAGTACGTCAGTTTAAAATGGTTATTACACGATCTATGGGACAAAATTCGTCCTCAAATAATAATGAAAATAATTCGGAATTTCATGATGCACAATCAGTTCACACACATAATAATATTCCCTCCGTTAGTACTCAAATAGCACACACGCAAAATATTTCTAATGTTTCAATTAAATTACCACAATTTTGGACTTCTTGTCCTGAGACTTGGTTTATTCAAACCGAATTACAATCCGCATTTAAAGGAATCACAGATGATACTAACAAGTATCAACTTGTTGTAATTTCTTTATCTGAGGATATTCTTTTGAGAGTGGTTGATATTATCCATAATCCACCAATAGATAACAAATATACTCATATTAAAAAGATCCTTCTAGAACGTTTTTCTTTGAACGAAGACCTTCGTCTTGAAAAGTTGCTAAACAACTCTGAAATTGGTGACAGAAAACAATCTGAGTTCTTCCACGATTTGAGTGCACTTTCTGTTTCTAATTCAATGATAAATAATGATTTATTGATCAAATTGTGGTTGCGAAAACTTCCATCTACTGTCCAAATGCATTTAACTGCATCCAATCTAACATCTATTGATGATAAATTAGTTCTAGCTGACAAAATATATGACCTAGTAAGGAAAACTCAACTTTCTACTGTAAGCACTTCTGTTCTTTCTTCTTCATCTTCCAATCAGTTGTTCGAAAACTTGATTCAAGCAACTTCAAATTTAGCTGAGAACGTTAACAAGTTATCCCATGATGTATCTGAAATTAAGAACAACAGTACCACTACTCAAAACAATGGGACTGGAATAAGCTACGGTTATTTTAAAAAAAATTACAACATTTCGTCAGGTCCAATAGACGTTATTTATGTTGGTACCATCGAAAATTTGGTGATAAAGCTCGGAAATGCATTTCTCCATGCGATTTTATTCCGAATGGTAATACACAAAATTTAAACTAAATTGTCCCAATATTTCGACGACAAATAAAGGGATTTGTAAAAAACCATCACGTCGTCTTTTCGTCATTCCCGTATCAAAATTTCATGAATATGGAATAAGTCTGATATAATACTGTCGGCTGCTAATAATTCCTTTATTAAGACATTTGGAACAAAAGCTTTAACTATTAATTTAGGTCTTGGTCGCACTTATGAATTCACTTTTACTATAGCTGATATAACCAATCCTATTCTAGGCGCAGATTTTTTTGATAACTTTGGTATTATTATTGACATGAAAAGTAAACTAATTACAGATGCTAATACTAACATTTCTAATGTAGGCTCATTAGGAACTACAGAAATACACTCTATTAGAATTCTAAATCCTAAAGACAATTTTTCTGAACTTTTGAATGAATTTCCTTAAATTACTGCTGAACCTGATTACTTAAAACCTATTAAACACACAACAGTTCACAGAATTGAAATAAAAGGGAATCCACCATTTTCAAAACCTCGAAGATTAGATCCTCTTAAATTAGATGTAGCTAAATCTGAATTTAAGTTTTTGGTAGATAGTGGCATATGCAGACCGTCACATTCTTATATATCTTCTCCACTCCACCTTGTACCTAAACGGGAATCTAATAATTGGAGACCATGCGGAGATTATCGTAGATTGAATTTCGTAACAGTTCCGGATAGATACCCCTACCACACATTCAGGACCTAACAATAGATTTTCGTGGAAAATCAATTTTCTCTAAGCTCGATCTAGTTAAAGCTTATCATCAAATTCCCATGGCTGAGGAAGATATTCATAAAACAGCCATTACGACTCCTTTCGGTATGTTCGAATTTACACGTATGCCTTTCGACCTTCGAAATAGCTCACAAACGTTTCAAAGATTCATAAACGAAGTTTTCTTTGGAATAGATTTTGTATTCACGTATATAGATGATGTACTGATTGCAAGTGAAAACGAAAGACAACATTTAGAACATCTTAGAATAGTTTTCCAACGTTTAGATGAATATGGGCTGAACATTAAACCAGAGAAGTGCCTTTTTGGTGTTATCAGATTTCTTCTGAAGGAATACAACCTTCCACAAATAGAGTAAATGTCATTCTTTCATATCAAAAACCAAACTCGATAAAAAAACTTAAAAAATTTATTGGAATGATAAACTATTATCATAGGTACATACCTAAGGTTGCCACTTTTCTTTCGTCACTCCATGATATTATTACGAAATCATCCAAAACAAGAACGAAAGAGCTCGTATGGTCTGATGATGCTGAGAAATCTTTTGAAACTCTAAAACTCAAATTCTCTAAAAAGACTTTACTTACACATTTTGATAAATCTGAAAATTTTACATTGGCAGTGGATGCTTCAAATATAGCAATCGGAGCTGTATTAAAACAATGTAAGAACAATATTGTGGAACCCTTAGCGTATTTTTCAAAGAAACTTTCTGCACCTGAACATAAATATTCCACTTTCGACCGTAAACTTTTAGCAATATATTTTTCTATAAAACATTTTAGGCACTTCATAGAAGGCAGAGATTTTGTCATTCTTACTGGCCATAAACCTCCAACATATGTGTTAGATTCCAAAGTAGAAAGATCACCACGTCAAACACGACATCTTGAATATATAGCTCAGTTCACATCCAATATATGTTTTATAAATGGAAAAGAGAACATAGTAGCAGATACACTATCTCGACTCCCAGATATAAACGGTTTTACCACTAACAATATTGATCTGGAAATGCTACACAGGAAACAAATTGACGATGACGAACTTAAGGAAATTATTTTGAACAACAGAACTAATTTGCAAGAAGTTGAAATTCCCTTGCTAAACTACAAAGTTTGGTTTGATGTATCAGGTAGAACTAATCGTCCATTTGTTCCACATTCTTTACGTAAAGTAGTTTTTCTAAACTTACATTCTTTTTCTCATCCGGGTGTACGCGCTACAAGAAAACTTATACAAAGTAAATATTTCTGGCCTTCAATGAAAAAAGACATCAATTTATGGGCTACAAATTGTATTAATTGTCAGAAATCGAAGATACATTATCACACCAAATCTCCAATTCAGAAAATTAGTATACCATCTGGAAGATTCGAACATGTTCATATGGATCTTGTTGGACCTTTTCCAGCTTCTGAAGGTAATAAATATATATTGACAATTGTTGATCGATTCACTAGGTGGCGATTCTTGGTTGGGATATTGCTATTTACAGACGTGTGGTACTTGCGCTCTAAATTTTTATTAAGAAAACCCGGTTTAAAGAACAAAATTTGTAATAGTAAAACGGACTACAAACATTTACATCCGTGTGTGTGTCCACAAATATTTGTGTAAATTGGATTTTGTTTAAATGCAAGTTACAAAACTTACAATTTTGTAATAAAAAAATAATTTCTATTGGAAATTAATTTTATTGGCAAAACACTCAAATCAACAAACGTAAACAAATGAGTCAGCTGGTCCTGCTCTAACAAAATACTAGTTTTTTGTTTTTGCGTTTATGGTAGTGCCATATCGTTTAGTTATTGAAAAACTGTTTTATCGACTGTGTCAATTACCACCGGTGCCGTTAACGTTTTACGTTTAAAAGCCTATATTAATTTAAACACAAAACGATGGATCAAGTAAACAAAAATACAGGGGATATAATCAAACAAACCCCAAAACGTAAACACAACGAAACGTCGCCTGAAAAGGATGGTAATCCCGATGAAGTTGGAAAGATGTCCTCAAGTCAGCTAATGAACTTAATTTCAAATATGTTGGATGAGAAATTTAAAAATATGCCCACACGAAATGATCTTATAGAAGTAAAAGAAAATGTAAATGAGGTGAAATCAGAGGTGAGCAAGCTGATAAATGAAAATAAGTTACTACAGGAAGAGGTACAAAAGCTGAAGAAGTATAGAGAGGAAGATCAAAGAAAAATAAGACGCCTGGAAGATGACATGGGAAAAAAGAAAATAATAGTCAGAGGTTTAAAAAGCCAAAAGTCTACATATGGAGCGGTGAAAAAAATGTTCAGAGAAAAATTAAAAATAGAAAATAAAGTAGATATTGAACAAACAATTAAATTATTTAAGAAAGATGAAAAGATGACTGTTATGGTCGAATTAAAGTTTATTTCAATGGTGTCGGAAGTTTTCAAAAATATTAAGAAGTTGGCAGGATCATCTATATATATTGATCGAGAACTCAGTTCAGAACGTCAAAAGGATAAGAAGATAATGTTGCAATTAAAAAAAGATATTTTGCTGGTAGATAAAACTAAAAATGTTACCATAAAGATAGGTTTGTGGTGGATGATAAAATTTTAACCTGGAACAATAACAAATCGCTCAGGTGTGGTCAAAGTGCTGGGGATGTCATTCTAAAAGAACTGTATGGTGAGAAAGCACTCTATTTTTCTATAGATTATTATGAAATTTTAACTACTATTAATTCAAAAAACTATTAAAAAATGTTACAAAAATTGTGTTGAAAACGAAAATGTTAATTTTGTATTAAATAATAAGGATAATAATAGAAATCTTAAAATAATTTCATATAATGTAAATGGGCTGGGTAATTAGTATTTTCACCTCGATTTTTTCAAGTACGTAGAGCAAAGTGATGTATTTATTTTGTTAGAGACACATGTGGAGGAGAAAAATATTATGAATTTTGAGAATAGATTTAGGAAGTTTGATACTATATGGAAACCGGCCAAACGGAACAGTAAATTTGGAAGGGGTATAGGTGGATACGTTTGTGGGGTCAATAAGGATTTGTCAGATGTTGGAGTTAAGTATGAATTCAGAAAAAATGGAGAGGTAGATACGATATTATTGAGAAACAATTCTTTCCAATTCACAATAATTCCACTGTACATAAGGAGTGCAAACTGGGAACAAGAATTCAACACCTTCAAACAATATATGTTAATATACAACATGTTAAATCCAATAATCATGGGAGATTTATACGCTAGAATAGGTGAAGAACAACAAAAATTGGATGAGTATACTCTTAATAAATTTTCAGCTTGTTTAGAAACAAGAAGATCGCAAGATAAGGAAATGTATTCTATTGGTAAAAAGTTTGTGGAATTTTGCAACAACAATGGTATGGTGATACTAAGTGGAAGAACATTTGGTGATTCTTTAACAACTCTGGCAACTCAGTAATCGATTATTGTGCAGTGTCAATGGAAATAATAAATTTTGTACAGAGTTTTGTGGTTGAAGATTGCATATGGTCAGACCATTTTCCGGTTAAAATCAATATTACTACAAATAACACCCAAGCTGATGCGAAGAAAATAAATTTAGTACCAAAGCTAAAATAGAATTCTCAAAATGTTAAAGACTTTAACTCCAAATTAAATAATAACCTTGAAATTTTAAAAAACAGAAACTAGAATTCGATTTACAAGATCTTAGTAATTTAATTTTGGTATCCTATTTACCTAAAGTAAATAGAAGGCAAACGTTTTTTAAAAATAAATGGTTTGACAATGAGTGTAAAAAGGCTAGAGAAATATCAATGGAATCATTAAAAACTTTCAGAAAATCTGAAAATATAATATATGAATAATATATAAAATACACTGAAAATAAAACCCGTTTTCAAAATCTTTGCACAATTAAAAGAAATGAGTACTACAATAAAATTGAAAATGAACTCGATTAACGATAGTAAAAAATGGTGGGCTCTGGCACGTGAAATACGTCGAGAAGAAAATTCGATTGGTTGTGAAGTGAAAGTCTAAAAATTTGAAGAATATTTTAAAACACTACTAAAAGTCAGTTCGGTCGAGATATGTTATGCAACAAATTTAGTAGAAGATGATCGTCTTGATGCCCCTTTTTCTTTATATGAAGTTAAATACCAACTTTCTAAAGCTAAACCTAATAAAGCACCCGGTGAGGATCGAATTCCTTACGAATTTTTTATGAACGCTGGTGATAACTACCTAAATGCACTGGCAAATACATATACACAAATACTAGATGGGCGAGGGAGTTGTGAAGCTTTTAAAAAAAGTATTATATACCCAATTTATAAAAAAAGGAGATATTAACCAGCCTAGCAACTACAGAGGAATTAGCTTTATGAATTGCGTTGCAAAGATAATGATGGGTATAATTCATGAACGAATTTCAGAGTGGGTAAATCTAAATCAAATATTAAATGAATACCAAGCCGGATTTCGAAAAGGGTACTCAACAATAGATAATATTTATAATCTAACATCTATAGTGAATATAAAATTTTCAGAAAACCGTAAAGTATATGCTTTTTTTTGTAGATTTTAAAGCTGCATTTGATTGCGTACCTAGGAATTTATTGATCTACAAACTTAAACAGTTGGGAATATCGGCGAAAATTGCGCATTGTATGGAACAAGTTTATCAGAATACAAAATCGGCAGTTTGTTTATTGATGGCATAAATATTCGAGTTTTAATGTACGCCGACGATATAGTCATTTTAGCCGATGATGTTGTTGCCTTACAGAAAATGATCAACAATCTTGAAGAATACTGTATTTTGTGGGGAATGGTAGTTAATCTAACAAATTCTGAAATTATGATATTTCGGAAAGGAGGTAGAATTGGATCCAATGAAAGGTGGACTTTTAATGACAATATTGTACGAGTTGTTTCAGAATACAAATATTTAGGAGTCCTTCTAAAGGCAGAAAAGAAGTTTCTTTAAAGGCGAAATGGAAAGTGTTTCTCGCGGTGTGCAGATCAATACAATGCTATGGTGCACAAATTTGGGGATATGCATGGTTCGATGATATTGATAAATTACAACGTTTCTTTACTAAATGCATATTAAAACTCCCCGATAATACACCTAACTATGTGATAGCCTTGGAAACTGGGCAGGAAGACGGTCACTTTTACACATATAGTTTACATCTGCAGTACATTTCGAAAACTATTTTTGATTACGAGAAGAGAAGACTGCCTCACAAACTATCCAAAGCAATAATTGCTAGAAATATTTATTGGTATGATGATTTTAAGGGCAAATTGGAATATTACGGTGTAGTACATGAAGACTTGGAATTAAATAAGGTGAATTGGAATAGTGTTTGTATACATCTTTTAGAGTCAATGAAATTAAGAACATACCAAGGATATGAGGCAATTGCACAGAACAGTGAACGGAGAATTTACAAACATTTGGACTTCTCTAGGAGACAAACCTACTGTAATGAAAATTACAATCAGGCACAAATTACTTACATAATGAAGGCTAGAGGAGACCTTCTTTGGTTAAATGGGAATCAGTTTAGACAGGGTAGTGCCAGACTTTTTTCACTGTGTAATTTAAACGAGATCGAGACAACGGAACATTTTATAGGTATATGTCCGGTGCTCAAATTTATAAGATTTAGGTATTTCGGGCGTCTAACGTTAACGTATTTTGAAACATTACAATTATTAAATGGAGGCGAAAATACTGATTGGCTAAGCCTATATAGTTTTGTTAAAAATGCAATTAAATATAGAAGTATGTTAATATCTGAACTTAACTTTTGAATCAAAAATATTTGCAATTATTTAAAATAAAAATTTAGTATAACCAATTTTCCGGCGGACGGTTTTAAACCATGCCGTATATTCTTTATTATTATAATAATTTAAATTAGTTATTAAAATAAAAATCATTTTTGTAACAATATTTAAAGAAAAAATAAATAAAGAATCTATCTATCTAGGTGGCCAGAGGCATATCCGATTAGAGACATTTCTTCTCATACTATAGCCAGAACTTTTGTTAACCATTATATACCTCGCTTTGGTGTTCCTCTTAAAATAACAGTCGATCAAGGAACTCAATTTACTTCGAAATTGTTTAACGATTTAACTAAATTATTAGGAACCCACAAAATCCATACATCTTGCTACCATCCACAGGCAAATGGTATGGTTGGGCGGTTTCACCGGCAACTTAAAACTGCTTTGAAAGCTAGCAACAATGTTAGAAATTGGTCTGACCAGTTACCAATTATTTTATTAAAAAGTAGAGCAAGTATTAAGGAAGAACTTAAGTGTTGTCCTGCGGAATTGTTATATGGCCAAACCTTAAGACTACCAGGTGATTTGGTAGTTCATTCAGACAGTTTGGCAACTTCGGACCAAGTTCTTAAAAGGTTAAGAGATCATTTTACTTCTGTGAGAAATCAGGTCATTCATCATGGAAGTAATACTCGTTCTTTTGTTCCGAAAGACCTTTTTAATTGCGATTACGTTTTTGTAAAAGTCATTAGAACCAATGGTTTAGAAGCTCCCTATGATGGTCCTTTTAAAGTTATT
Organism: Leucophora obtusa; assembly: GCA_949987735.1. Lineage (NCBI taxonomy): Eukaryota > Metazoa > Arthropoda > Insecta > Diptera > Anthomyiidae > Leucophora > Leucophora obtusa. The sequence goes on along the minus strand of OX465295.1, from coordinate 239,531,013 downwards.
GAAAGAAAACGTAATAATTTTAGAGTAGAATGTGGTAATATAATTAAAACCTTATCACTTGATTTACTTAAACCTGCATACACTGACAACTCAAGTCAATTACCATGTATAGGGTGTTTTTTTAAGCCCGATAGAACTTGAAATTGTAAAAAATAACACAAAAAATTAAATTGTAATCAAAAATTTTTTTTTATTGGAAAGATCAATACGTGACATTAACATTTGAAAATGATTTCGGGCATATGGGCACCGCGGCTGTTCTTGACGAAGCGCATTCTGGACGTCCAATTTTGGGCCACTTTTTCGAGCACTGCTGGCCGTATGTCACGAATAACACGAAAAATGCTGTCCTCCAAGGCATCAATTGTTGCTGGTTTATCAGCATAAACCAGTGACTTCACGTAGCCCCACAGGAAATAATCGAGAGGTGTCAAATCGCACGACCTTGGAGGCCAATTGACAGGTCCATTTCTCGAAATCAACTTATCGCCAAATTTTGATTTCAATAAGTCGATGGTTGCGTTCGCCGTATGGCACGTAGCGCCATCCTGTTGAAACCACATCTCCTCCGGATCAATGTCATCCATATTTTCAAACAAAAAATCATTGATCATGGTGCGGTAACGATCTCCATTGACCGTAACGCGAGCTCCGGCCTCATTTTTGAAGAAATAAGGTCCGATGATGCCACCAGCGTGAAAACCGCACCAAACGGTGGATTTTTCTGGATGTAATGGAGTCTGTAGGGTCTCTTGTGGATTGGTCTCACTCCATATGCGGCAATTTTGCTTATTAACAAACCCGTTAAGCCAAAAATGCGCCTCATCGCTGAACACAATTTTGCGTCTATAAGTTGCGCGAATCGACGACTGATTTTCAAAGTAAATTTGGATAATTTCGTAGCGTTGTTCAAGCGTGAGTCTATTCATGATGATTTGTCAGAGTATACTGAAACAAATAAAAAAAAATGTTTCATCAAAATTTAATTTTTTGTGTTACTTTTTACAATTTAAAGTTCTATCTAGCTTAAAAAAACACCCTTTACATCTCACAAACGCAACACTACATTTGAATTTACTGTACTATTACTGTGTTTGTATGTTCATCAAGTATTTTATGTTTTTATATTTTCAATTTGACTTTATAAATATTTTTTAATAAAAATTTTGTGTCTTAATCATAGAAATTGGAATTTTATATTCTCTTCATTTAACCAACTTCAGTCTGCACACATATATATGAATAACATAAGCAGTGTTGCCACTTTATGGGTAGGGCATGGATGACAGCAATTATTAAATTGTTTAGTTTTTCACTTAAATTTCACTTCAAATGAATGAATTGAGAAAGTTATCAAATTTGTAAATAAAAAAATATTTTATACATAAAAAAAGAATTTAATTCATAAACTAGCCAATAGATAGTGGGTCTATGAATACAACTTAGCAATTATTTCAAAGCATTATCGGTGAGGGTAAGTAACGCTATCATAGATTATTTCGGTTACAGTATTTTAAGGATAATTGTATTTCGATAACGGTATTTTAAGGTTAACTGTTTTGCAATTATTTCGATAATGGTATTTTAAGATAAGCGGTATTCAGTTATTTCGGTGCATTCCGCAAATTTTTTTTTATGAAAAAACAAAGTAAAGTAAAATAAATTTATTAACTAAGTGTATGTAAAATTCACAATTACGACGTGGAATTACAAAAAGTTTAGACTAAAAAATAATGGTGTTGTAAGGATAATGGGATAATGGTATTTCATTAATTTCGGTACTGGTATTTTAAATGTATCGATATTTGAATCTATAACAGTATTTTAGCGATAGAGCCTACCAACCCTGCCTCAATGTATGTAATTACTTTTGGCTTATGAATGACTTAACATCTAATTCTGAAGTTTGCATAAAAATTCCAATATATATTTTTTATTCATACGAGTTAATGAATTGATTCACAGCGACTGATCATCCACGAATTAAACCGATACATCAGGAAAGTGTATTAATCTATACATGCTTTGAAATTCTTTCGTTATACAAATAAGCTATTAACGTACACAAAAAAATCGTTAACAAGTAATTAAGCAAATTTCAACTAATAAAGTTTTATCGAATAATTTATTATATTGTGTATGCCACAAAAACATTATTTTAGTTGAAGTGCTAAATTTTGAAACTGATATTCAGTAAGGGGTATTTCACCTGAGACTCAGTTGAAAATTTATTAGCCAGCAACTGATAAATTTTTTCGTTGTATATTTTCTTTATTTAAAATACCATCCAATTCACAAAATTATAAAAAAAAATGTTTAAAAACAGCAATTTGTTCTTTCCGAGTCGCGTTTTTGTGATTCGCAATACTTCTTAGGGCTAAGTGGAAAAATATGCTGATGGTTGAAAACAATTAACAAGCAAAAGTTGGAACTAGGTTAATTTTTAATTTACACAGCTTTACAAAACGAATTTTTTGCAGGGATTTAAACTGCATTTTTATAGATTTTAGACAAGCTGATTCTAAATATGTTAAAAAAGAACTAAATGCACTAACCAAAAAATAAAAAAAGCACTATTTTAGTGTTTTTATTTTGGCACCATGAACAAAATTTTGGCGTTTCGGTCATCAAAAAGCACCATAAAGCACCAAGTTGGCATCACTGTAAGTGTACATGCAAGTGTACTGTTTCACACATATTCACAGTGTTGCTAACAAATTTTCAAGATCAGACCCAAAAAAAACATAAAACTGGTGTTCTTATGATATTTAACTGCCCGGCTAAAAATGTTCATATATGATCATATATGACAACATATATTAGCGCATATATGATTCCTTATATGATTCCATGTATGGCTCCATATATGTTTGGATCCGTAAATTGACGTTATATGGACATATATGCGCATATATGGACATATATGAAATTCATATATGCTCACATATAAATATTTTTTGTGTATACACTAAGGTTATGACTCATTTTTATCAAAAATTTTACCTATCACCACGTGATAGGCAATACTAAATTAATATTAAAAATCGTATTTGCGGATCATTTCGGCAAAAAAACCTTCCGCACCAAATGCATTTTCTAAAAATAATTTTTGTTCGGGGATTTTGTTTAACTTACATAACGAATTATTACAAAAATTATTGTAAACGACAAAAAATGTATCCAAAAGTCCCTCCAAAAAGGTTTAGTAATTTTTACCGTAAATAGCTTTTAATAAGCATCGTTTGAGTCTCATATGTTTAAAACTTCGGAGAAATATTTTAATTAAACTAAAACCATATAGAGCAAATTTCAACCCTTTTGGTGCGGGAACTTTTTTGACAGTAGCGAAAAAGTAACATTGCGTTTCTTAATATTTTTTTATGGGCTTTTCGGTTAGGGCATGTAAAATTTGATATTTGCAAAAAAAATCAAAAAGTCATAACCCTAGTATACACATATATGCTGGTACATTAAAAAACGTGTTTTTTTATTATTTTTTAAGAAAAACAAAGGTATTCCCAATTTGTCCTGTAAAAGAGTACTTTGCCTTATATTTTAGTAAGAAGTACTTAGAAAAAACAAATTCAAAATACAAGTAATTTGTTGTTGTTTTGAATAGAAGTACTTTTATACCGCAATACCAGACCGTGTACTAGGCAGATTGTGAATACCACAATTGCTTATTTAATAACTTAATTAATAAATATTTAAGTGAAATGGAGAAATCTTTCGATAGCTTTATTGTATAAAGGCCGCAACTTAATTATAAATTTCTTTAGCGAAGGACAAAACTTTATTAAATTTTAATAGCTTTAGATATACAATTTCTTTAAATTAAATTTTTAATAAATTTTGACAATGAAAAAAACAACTGCACTTAAAGAATTTTATGTCCAACGTTATTAATGTTATACTAAGAATTTTCTTTCTCATCTAAAGAAATAAAAAATTGAGCTAGTGACTTTCTACATTAAGCACCCGATTTTAAAATTAAAATAATATAAATTATTTTCCTTCAAGTAAGGCATATTCGACTCTCTTTGCAATTGTATCTAATATGTTTTCCGGAAATGTTTATTAATATTAAGGTTGATTTACACGCTAACCATCCCTGTCCATCCTTATCCACTGTTTCCCAGTATTGGGGATATGAAATAATATTCTCAAAAGAAAATTGATAAAAAAATTTTACAACACCAATACTAGGAAATATTCCGTAGTTAATTTCCAACGTTGACACAGCCTTGGGATTTTATTTTGTTTTTGGTATACCCCATTACATTTAATAAAAAATGTAGTAGTTTGCTAGTACTTTACTATAATTTTAGTGCTCATGACAGATTTTTAATTCATTCTTTCCATGATTTTCTTAAAATTTCCTTTTTTTAAATACCGTTTTTTATAATAAAAACTTTCACACAGCCACCACAAATAAATAATTCTGACACAACAATAATTCTTGACAATATACGTGTGTATGTCAAGATAATTTGGTAAAGTGCGCACATAGGTAGATGGACCCGTAAATAGTTTTGTTCATTTGTGTTTTGAATGAAAATAAAAAAACATTTAAAACAGGGTTGGTAAGCGATTTATAATATTAAAGATAGCGGGCGAAGCCCGCTACGTTGTTGGCGTGCCTTAAAGTTTAGAATTAAATTTATTTTAGATAAAATAAAATATTTGTTATTAAAATAAAATAATTGTTAAGGTAAATTTATTGTAATGTTTAAGTACAAACACTATTTTTTGCCTCTTCATATATGAAACAACTAATTGTCTGTTGTTCAAGCCATCGGCGTAGATAGGTCGTATTCGTGGTTGGGTGGGTAAATTCGCTTTGTTTATTTAATGTACAGTTTTTATTATAAAAGCCTTCACCCACGCACCATAAATAAATAATTCTGACACAACAATGGGTTTAAAATAAATAAATATATGATCACTTTTTCTCATGAAAGTGGATTGTTATTAATGAATCCCTTACAAATTGCAATATACGTGTGTATGTCAAGATATTTTGGTAAAGTGCGAACTAAGGTAGATAGACCCGTAAGTAGTGTTGTTCATTTGTGTTTTGAATGAAAATAAATAACGTAAAGCAGGGTTGGCAAGCGATTTATAATATTAAAGATAGCGGGAAAAGCTAATTCCTGTTTTTGTAAAGGTAGACCTGACAATTCAAGTAAATTCACAAATTCACTTGGAAAATATACTGCGTCAGTTTCTTCCACCGGTGCTTCGTTACCTGCAGTTTAAATATAGTTCCATTCTTTTTCTAAGGTTTTTTCTCTTTTAGAAAATTTGTTTAACTTTTTGGAGAGTATGTTTCAATGCTACATAAGTTTCATATTCCGTGGATAGTGTTTGAATAGGTAATTAAAAGGGATTCTTCACCCCTTTTTTTCCTCCCAGTAAAAATCCCAAATATATATAATCTGCCTTAATCGCATGTGAAATTTCAAGTACCAAACTCCGGCAGTTTGAGTCATTCAAATTCCATTCCATTTTGTTTAACAATTTCAGTGTTCCAATGCAAATCCTTCCAAAATTCCATTTCGTTCACCATTCCATTGCATTTCGTTCCCATTATCTGTTATTCCAATTCCACTCGTTCCCCGTTTCATTCCATTTCGTTCCTACTGTCTTGTGTATCGATATTGATATCAGTCGCTTCTCTTTCCATTCCATTTCTTTGCCCTTGCTCCGTTCCATTCCTCTTTTAAGTGCAGTGTTTCAATTCCACTCGTTCCCCATTCTATGCCATCTCGCTCCTCATTCCATTTCGTTCTATAGTCCATTCCTTTTCGTTCCCTCTTCCAATCCATTTCCATTGTCTATAATTTCAATTCCACTCGTTCAACATTTATATCCATTTCGTTCCACTTGTGTAGTGTTTCAATTCCACTCGTTTCCTATTTAGTTTCTTAATTTTAGTGTTCCATATACACTTGTTCTTTAAATTTTAGGTTTCTAGCTAAAGGCGTAGATGTTCAGGGGGGGGGGGGCAATTTTCCCCTTTTGAGCCACCATTTTTACCACGTTCCTGTCCAAAGTCCTAAAAATGCCTTGTCGATAAGGTAGCCCATACTCCAAGGAAAACATATTATAGATTACGGGTTTCTGGCCGAAGGGTTCGGTTAGGCCATCCGGGGGAGAATTATTCCGTTTTTACCCCTCCCGGTAGGAATTTCCAAATATTCCGAGAACGTCTGCGTTGGAGGAGGAACCTACTACATACATAATTTTAGGTCTCTATATCCAGCAGTTTGGCCAACTCGGCAAGGGGGAAGTTTTTTCCCTTTTTACCCCTCCCGGTATGAGTTTCCAAAAATACCGTCTTATGGGACGTCTACGTTGGAGAAGGAATCCAAATACCGAATTTAAGCTCCCTAGTTCCAGCAGTTTGGCCAGGCCGTTAAGGGGAAGACTTTTCCTGTTTTTGACCCTACCTGTGGAAATTTCCAAAAATCTCATCTTAGCGGATGTCTACAATACCAATAATAATACCAAATTTCAACTTCCTACCTCCAGCAGTTTGGGCAGGCCCTTAAGCGGCACTTTTCGCTTCATTAATCCCCATTTTTGCAATGTCCCTGTCCAAAATTCCACAAAGCACCTTGCCGATAAGTGAGCCCATACTCCAAGGAACATATGTTTTACATTTCAGGTTTCTAGCCAACTTTTACTATTTGTGCCCCTCTCGGTAGGAATTTCCGAAACTCCATCGACAGGGAATTTCAGCTTCCTAGTTCCAGCAGTTTGAGCAGGCTGTCAAGTGGGACACTTTTTCTTTTTTTGTCCCTCCCGGTTGGAATTAGGCTGGAAGAGGAACCTAAATACCGAATTTCAGCTTCCTAGTTCCAGCAGTTTGGACAGGTCGCTAAGGGGCCACTTTCCCTTTTTGAGCCTCTATTTTATAACGACCCTGTCCAAAATTCAAAATAGTATCTTTCTAATAAGTTAGCCCTTACTCCAAGGACCCACATTTTAAATTTCAGGTTTCTAGCCGAAGGGGTTTTTACAGGCCACCAAGGGGAGGCTTTCTTCTTTTTGCCCCTCCCTTTAGGAATTTACAAAAATTCCATCTTCGCGGCTGTCTGCGATGGATGAGGAACATTCATACCAAATTTCAACTTCATTGCCTCAGCGGTTTGGGCAGGCCATTATTGGGGACATTTTTCCTTTCAACCCCCATTTTTACTATGTTTCTGTTCCAAAATAGAAAAATTACGTTGCCGGTGAGTTAGTCCTACTCCAGGGAATACATATTTAAAATTTTAGGTTGGCCAGAAGGGATTGGGCAGGCCGTCAAGGAGAATACTTTTCCCCTTATCTCCCTCCCGATAGGAATTTCAAAAATTCCGTCTAAACGGGCGCCTACACAGAAGGAGGAACTCACATACCGAATTTCGGCTACATAGTTTCAGCAGTTTGGGCAGGCCGTCAAGGGGGAAACATCGCCTTTTGGGATATCCTGTAGGGAATTCCAAAAATACAAACTTAGTCGATGTCTACTACAGCGGAGGAACCTTTATACCAAATTTCAACATCTTACCGCCAGTGGTTTGGGCAGGCATTTAAGGGGGACACTTTTCAATTTGTCAGACCGTCTATGGGGAGACTTTTCGTCTTTTTGCCCGTTCCGGTAGGAATTTCCAAAAATCCCGTCTTAGCGGACGTCTACTCCGAAAGAGTAAGAGAATAAATAAATAAAAAATAAATAAATAAATATTTTTTTAAATGGAATTTTTTGGAAAAAGCGAAATTTTTTGGAAAAAGATACTTTATTTTTACAAAGTTCTTTATTGGAAGAAGGTCCTTTTTTTGAAAAAATTATTTTTACGAAAAATGTATTTTTTTTTTTGGAAAAAGGTACTTTTTTTGGAAAAAGGTACTTTTTTTGGAAAAAGGTACTTTTTTTGGAAAAACGTACTTTTTTGGATATAGGTACTTTTTTGGAAAAAGGTACTTCTTGTGGAAAAAGGTACTTTTTTTTGTAAAAAAGTACTTTTTTGGAAAAATTTACTTTTTTGGAAAAGGTACTTTTTTGGAAAATGGTACTTTTTTTGGAAAAAGGTAGTTTTTTGGAAAAAGGTACTTTTTTTTGGAAAAACGTGCTTTTTTTTGGAAAAAGGTACTTTTTCTGAAAAAGGTAACTTTTTTTGGAAAACGGTACCTTTTTTTGAAAACGGTACTTTTTTTGAAAAAGGCACTTTTTTTGGAAAAAGTACTGTTTTTGGAAAAAGGTATTTTTTTTTTTTGAAAAGGTACTTTTTTGGAAAAAGGTACTTTTTTGGAAAAATGTACTTTTTTGTCCCCTTTTTGCCTTTCCCGAAAAGAATTTCCAAAAATTTAGCCTCAACGGACGTCTACACCGGTCGAGGAACCTACATACCAAATTTCAACTTCATAGCTCCAGTAGTTTGAGCAGGCCGTCAAGGGGGAGACTTTTTCCCCTTTTTGCGCCTCCCTGTAAAAACTTCAAAAAAATCCCGTCTTGATGGATGTCTACGATAGTGGAGGAACCTTTATACCAAATTATACTACTCCAAGGAACACATATCTAAAATTTCAGCTTTCTAGCCAAAGGGGTTTTGGCAGGCCGTCAAGGGGGAGACTTTCCCCCTTTTTGCCCGTCCCGGTAGGAATTTCCAAAAATCCCTTCTTAGCGGACGTCTACTCCGAAAGAGGAACCTACATACCAAATTTCAACTTCCTAACTGCAGCGGTTTGGGCTGGGCGATGTTGAGTCACTCAGTCAGTCAGTAACGTTATTCTTTTATATATAGAGATATATGAATTCATATATGAGGATATATGCCATATATGGAACAATGTATGCAATATATTATCATATATGGTGTCACACATCTCCATACATGACCCTTAACTTTGAATCTATTAGCCCATATATACTTCCATATATGGCAGATATGTTCATATATGACTCATATATGTTCACATATGCAACCATATATGTGATGACGATTTCCTGACGATTTCTCATAAAATGGCTGACGATTTTGATGATTTACTTTTACATTTGGTCTGGTACCACTGCCTACAGCGACCTTAAAACCATAGTATACTATAGTAGCCCAACTCATTAAATAATTGAAAACGTGTCCCTATCTCATGTAGTTGTAGTGGTATTAAGAACCATATCCCAGCAAAATATTGGTAATGACACCTCATTACTATCTGCATTACCCAAAATGATGAATCATTACCTTTTGCATTATGTTATAATTTAAAATAATGACTTCCTAATAACGGCCTATTGTATTCATTGTTTCTAAATATAAAATAATGACTTACTCGTAATAGTTTAAATAATACTTTTTACACAGTTAAATTTTATAAAAATTTTATTTATTATATGTAAATATGTTTTATGTTTAAATTTGTATGACGTGTCCTAGAAATAAAACTTAAATTTTTCTGAATTTATTTCCTTAAGCTAATAGTATTTGCCTAACTCCTTATTTTTAAGAATCAAGTAAGCAATCTGATAACCACTTATAATTCAACTTTTTGTAAGCATGTGTGTAACCACTTATTATTCAAAACCTCATAACTACTTATTTCTCATTTTTTCGTAAGCGAGGGGGTAAGCGTGACTACTTATAAAAACGACCACGCCAAACAAAAATAATGAGTTTAGACGCCAAAAAATAAGTTGTGCGGAGCTATGAATTTCTATTGTGGTGTAATGGTTAGCGCGTTGGACTGTTACACGTGAGGTTGCGGGTTCGAGCCCGAACCAAGGCAACATCAATTTATGAAAAATAGTAATATGTATGAGTTTTTTCTATCCCTTATACATATCGCAGCGTCCTCCTTCGGTGTTTCCATAGCACTTAACCCCACCGAAGTAAAATAATATAACAGGGCTATGAACTAAAAAGCTTCAACAAAGTGCCCCAACTCACCATCAGATGGCGCGAAACAACTGTTCTAAAATTCAACATCTCGCGCAATTACAGTGTTGCCATATTTGAAGCCCTTCATCTTTCACCACCTTTCACTTCTTCTCTATCCCCTTTCCAAAGGAAGCAACACGTTAATTAATAGGAAGAATTTCCTAAGTGTTGCTTCTCTTTTAAAAAAAAAAAAAAAAAAATTATTTAATAATGAAAGATTTTGCTGGGATGTACAAGTAAAATTACAACACTACTTAATTTTTTCAAATGACACGAATATGAAAAATTTTTTAAAAAGCACTAAAAGCACTAACCAAAAACTAAAAAAGCACTATTTTAGTGCTTTTTGTTTTGGCACCATGAGCAAAATTTTGGCGTTTTGGGTCATCAAAAAGCACCATAAATAGTGCTTAACGCACCAAGTTGGCATCACTGAATATAACGTATGAGCGCGTGAGAATAGAAATACGACTGAGAGAATCGTACATAAAGGACCGCATCCAGAAAAGAGTACTCTCAGTCGTTTTCTATTCTCACGCTCACGCTCATATGTTATATTGTGTGGTATGTGGCAATGTGCGCATAAGTGGTTGAAGCGTCGTCAACTTAAATAATATAAAGTTTTTTCATGTTACATTTTTTCGACAAAATCAATTTAAAGCGTTTACTATAGGTGTGTTTCTTTACTTTTTGGGTAAAGTTTGGTAAAATGAGAGTAAACACAAAATCCTCTCACAAAATGACAAAATTACCCAATAGTACAGGAACAAAAAAAAAAAACACTTTTCTAGCTCAAAACCTTATTTCATAGAATAATGTGAAACAGTGATGGGATGGAAAATTTAGTTTTGTGCCAAGTGTGTGACTAAAATGTGCTAATTTCATTTCGTGTAATTCAACTTTAATTTCATTTCGTAAAAGCATTCTTATGGAATTAATTCTATTATGAATGAATTCTAACCGAATGAATTAAAATTTTATTGAATTCATTCAATTAAAAGGAGAATGATAAATGAAATTCATTCGATTCTTGTTAAAGATTTAGGAATGCAGCCAAGAAATGAATTCTTTAGGAATGGTTACACGGAATGGTGTATATATAAACATTTTCTAAAATTGAATTAAATTTTTCATGAATTAATCTTAAATTAATTTTTTCGAAGCTCTGAGCTAAATTTGAATTTTTAAAATTCTATGCTTATTCGGTAATATCTTCGATGACATTTTTTAGTTTTGCTTAGTTCGAAAAGGTATTTTAATACCAATAAATGCTTAGAAAATAAAAATTAAAGAATTTTTAAAGAATTGTTATTTTTCAAATTCATTTTCTATTAAATTTTGTAGATAACCAAAATGTGCCAAAATAGTATCGGTTGTGCCATTGTACCAATCAATCTTATATTGTGCCACAAATACCATCACTGATGTGAAAATGCGTATAATTTCAGTTTGCAAATTGGAACAAATACCCATATTTATTCGCATTTAAAAGTTGTTTTTCATTTTATTCAATTAATTCTTATAAAAAAACAAAGTTTTACCAAAGTTTACCCGAAGAAAAAGTCTGGGTAAATTTTGGTAAAAAGAGAAACACTAATACACTCTCATTAGCGCTCTCATTTACCCAATTTTCGAGTACGGGAACGCTTTTAGGTAAATTTCGGTCATATTGGGAACGTAAGGCAACGCACTTAATATTTTTAATTTTTTAATTTAAGTTCATCCTGTTAGGAGGTATAAAGAACACAATGTGAATACATCATCATTATCACCATCATCAGAAAATTAGAACACAATATGGAAGAAGAGGGAGAACCACCAGCACAGGCTTTAGAACACATGCCTTCAGATAATGTGCTACTATTCGGTTCAGTAAGAGAACTAGATGGAATTTCTTTGCCAACTTCTTTCGATATTTTGAAATATTCCTTTTTATGGCGACCAGTGGAAAAAAAGAAATAAAATGTTCTCATACAAGACATTCACACCAAAAGTTGTCGATAAACTTTTAGAAATTTGGGGCAAATTGAAGATTGATCTAGTTGAAAGGTTACCCTCGGGATTGTCCCGCTTTATGTCATTAAATCCCGCGTCCCGCGCAGGACGTCAAATTCCCGCTTTTTCCACATTTTCTGCATTAATAGAAAAAGTCTGTAACATTTTAGTTGAAACAACCAAAAATAGTTAAAAATTACCTTGCAGTAAAAACTGCTGAAATTAGCAGACTTTATTTGCTAAATATTAGCAAGATAAGAACATCAAAAATAAAACAGTTAAATATACTAGATTTTAGTTATATTTGAGTTAAATTTTAGTTAATATAAAGTGGCAAATTGTACTACTTAAATCAGAACAAAATTTTGATGAACTTTAGTATACTACTACTTCAAAAAAATATAAATTTTTCAGTTTATGGAATCTTTTTAACGAATAAAAATTTATCCATCTATAATCAGCAGTCTACTATTCTTTTTAGTAAATATTTCTTTCATATCAGAAGAATAAACTGTTGTCGCATTCAACTAAGTTTAACTTAAATATAACTATTTTTGTCTACTAATATTCAGTAAATCTTTTTTACAGAATTCATTTTTAATTAACTAAAAGTTAACTCAGATATAACCAAATTTAACAGTTGAAATTTAACAGTTTAAAATTTATTTTTCTTTTTTTAGCAAAAAAAAAAGAAAAAATTCTAATCTCAGCAGTTTTTTCTATAAGATAATTTTTAACTAATTTTCGGTAGCTTTTTCTCATATTTTTACAGGTTTATTTCTGTGAGTGTGAAATTTTACGAAATTAGAAGGTCATTTTTCCAACAAAAACCTTTAAAAAGTTAAAAAATTTAGAATTTTTCTTCTTTAACACAGTAGTGTAACTCTTCATTTTCTTAACCATACTTATTATCGATATACATAGTTAGTTAACTATCGAAATTTTTTGCTCATTTAACGAAAAAGTTATTAAGTAATTTTAAATTTTTGTACAAGGAAAAACTCATAAATCTAAATTAATTTTATTCAAAAATACTATCAACCCAGCAAAACCTTCTATTACCAAGTAGAGGGAAATGGAATAAATAGTCAAATAACACATTATTATAACATTGGGGTGTCATTGAACACTCATAAAAAAAAGCCCGTACAAATAGTTTTTTTTTACTATAGACCAACACTCAGGGGATGCCCCCTACTAATGCAATGCATTGTGTTGATATCAGGAAAATAGGTTATGGGAAGGAGGAAAGAGGGAGTAGTGTTTGTGAACGTTTGACTTGAATTTCCCTAAATTGTAAGTATCAGGAAAGACATCTGCGGGGAGTTTATTCCACATACGGGCGGTTCGACTAATGAACGAATTCTCTCTATAATGCGTTGTGCGACTAACTGGACAATCAACCACAAACGGATGAGATCTACTGTACAAGCGCGTGTTACGGCCAAAAACACGGGGCATCGGGATAAGTGCACTTATCTCAGCATAACACCTCCGATGGTAGTAACGATAGAACAGTGTTACACAAGCCACATTCCGACGATGCTCCAACGAGTCAATAGAGCTGGATACCCTTCTGTCATTAATGAGCGCCGACGCCCTCCTTTGTACACGGTCCAAAAGCTCCAAAATAGACTTTGAAGCCCCTGCCCATATATGGGAGTTGTATTCCATCTTCGGCCGGATATAGGTGGTATAAATAGAAAGGAGATCAGAAGAAGTGAAGTAGTTCTTACACCGGTTAAGAAAGCCAAGACACTTGAATGCCTCTTTCGACACTTGAATGACGTGATCTTTCCAACGGACATCACACTGGATTCTCATGCCCAGAACATCAATAGCTTCTGATTCCTTAATATTGATACCACCCATGTATACAGATGACAATGATGGCTCCGCGGTTTTATGAGTCAGCAAACAACATTGGGTTTTACGTGGATTAAAATCGACCCTATTCACGCGACCCCACTCAGAGATTGTAATAAGGTCCTGATTGAGTGTGTCATTCATAATCTGCCTCCTGCCCCCAATCTCTGCAAAGCTTGGCCTATGATCGAAGGAATATGAATGGCAAATGTTGCTGTCATCTGCAAAAAGAGTATATAGGATTGGAAGTCTGACAGAGGAAGTCATTTAGAAAGATAAGAAATAGAGAAGGAGAAAGAACAGGTCCTATTTTCTGCTAAAATAACAGGAAATAGGACCTGAATTTGCGACAGCAGAAATTTCAATGATGTTGAGAATCATGGTGTGCTAAATTTAGGTGACCTAAATTTTAGGTAAAAAAAGTGAGTTCAAATACAATAATTTATAAGAAATGTTGTTTAATGGAAATGAAAATTAGTCATTTGAATTCAGCACATGTTTTCTCCCAGAAAATATATGTGTAAGTCATTCAAAACAAACAACTTTGAAATTGGTTACAATGGAGTGATAAGAGCTCTTTTTCTGTTTCGAATGTATGTACGACCATAGGCAAGTATACTTGTCAAAGGGTCTTTCTTACACTCATAAAAAAAAGTTAGAACAAAAGTCTGTTAAACGCGTTCTAATTCAGTTGAACTAATTTTTCCTGTTGTTTTCGTTTAAATCCGTTGTTTAGCTAAAGTTGTTAGTTATCCAATTTCACCACAAAAACATATTTCTGCTGTACTTGAACTAATTTTTCCTCCTGATCTTTAGCAAGTTTTTCATAAATGATTTTAACAATGTTATCAGCTAATATAGATAAATTTATTTGCAACTTTTTTAATATTTGTGTTTTCAAAAGAAAACGATAGGGGCGCTAGTGTATACCCTACGGGGAATGAGGAGTCTATTGCCCTCCAAGGACCTATCCTGTGAGTGGTTAAAGCAAGACTTATCACATGATTGGTATAATTTACCATTGCTGTGGGTTAAGCAGTGACAATTATACTTAAAGGACTAGTCCCATGACTGGTGAAACGGTGGCATACCACTTAATCGTCCTCAAAGTACCTATCTCGTGACTGGTAATTTAATACTATGGGTTAAGCGCTGTCAATTTTACGTAAAGGACTGGCCCCAAGACTGGTGCAAAGAGGACATATCACTTAACTGGATAAGTGTGTCATAAAAAACCCCACAAGTAAGATTGGTCGGTTTCCCAGTACACTGATAGAATTATCCTTCAATGAAGAATTTTATGAAATCTTAAATGAAATGAAAACTTAAAAAATGTCCAGGAAGCGCAGAATGCGAGAGAACTAGTTCCAAGCACTTGGAGTTTTCTTTAAATTTTAGCATCAAGCCCCAAAAATTCCGTGTTAATACGTAATCTTTTGGAGGATTTTGCAAGAATTTTAGAATCGGTAAAAGGTTCGACGCATATACGAGGGCGACCGCAAAAGTAACTGGCCTGGCACATTTTCTGTTTTACTAGCAACTTTTTTTTTTTTTTTTTAAAGCAATCTTTTATAAGCCATCTCTCAAAATTTCCGAAATATTTAATGATTATTTTCTTTGTTACAGGTGATTGAAGTAAACAAGTTTTGTAATTTTTGAAAAATGGAAAATAAAGAGTTTCGTGCGGTAATTAAACACTTTTATATGAAAGGTTATACGCCACAATTAATCAAAGATGAATTGGATTCTGTTCATGGTGATAATGCACCATCGTACTCCACCGTGAAATCCTGGGTTCAACAATTTAAAATGGGTCGTTCAAGTACGGAAGATGAACAACGCTCTGGAAGACAGTTTCAGTTTTTTCAGAAACCTCGAATCGAGGACGTAAATGTTTAGAGAATGTTGCTGCTAAATTTAAAAAACTTAATTTTTACTTTCAAAATATGGGTGGAATCAGAATAAAATTAAATCAAGTGTTTGTTGGTTCTTCCCAATCAAATTATGATGTAATACTACTTGTGGAGACTTGGTTGATTGATTATTGTTTTAATTAAGAATTTCTTGATACTTCGATTTACTTAGTTTATCGCAAAGATAGAGACTTTTCTAAGCTTAATTGTACTAAAGGTTGTGGAATAGTTATTGCCATAAAAAAATATATATTTTCTTCGCTTTGTTTGCTCTCAAATTCTGATTCGGTTATTGATCAGTTGTGTATTAAACTTGAAGGTGAAACTGATAACTTGCTCCTAAATCTTTCTTATGTACACATATGATCAATATAATAGATACAGTAGTGGACTAAAGTGGATACATTAATTCAAGATTTTTCGAAATTTGTTATAATTTTTGTTTTATTATAGAAACTTAAATTATTTTTTATAAAGCATAAAACTAAAACATTCTTCTTCAATAAAAACTTAAATACAGTAGACTATATCATTAAGAAGTTAATAAAAAAATAATTGCAAATTGTGACCGTATTGTTCGTATTTAAAATTTTCGGCAAGTTCTTTCTTTAATATTTTGTCCAAAGTCCTTTGTGCTTTAAAACAGATTTTATGCGAGAAGGCATGGTTTCCGCGAGATTTTTAATAGTTTGAGGTGGAATATTAGTCCATTCCGCTGAAACTCTTGACCAAAGATCATCTAAGTTGGTCGGTGTTTGTTCGTACTGGGATAGTCTTCTTTTGACAATTGCCCACAAATTCTCGATGGGATTCAAATCGGGGCTTTGAGCTGGCCACTTCAAAAACTGGAAAAACTACACTTGGATATTACAAGATGAACAAAAGTTATTAATACAGTTTTAAAAAAATTCAAATATGTTACCACTTTAGTCCACTACTGTACATTAAAATTTTTTGTAATTTTATTTTCGTTGCCTTTATTTTTAAAGATCAAAATAGTGGATAAATTCACCCCAAAATGCGAGGAGATTGTTCAGAAAATGGTTCAGAATTTCAGCGTGATGTCTGTTCTTTTATTTTGTCACTTGTTTTAAGTAGACGTGGCTTTTAATGAAAAATAAGCGATATCGACCTTCTATCAATTTACATAGTAAAATTTAACGAGTACTGATCAGTTCTGTAAAAACTGTATATTTTTGAAATTCCTATAATATTTCCTTAAGTCTTGCTTTATTTTTTTCTACAAATGGTCTCCAGACTTAAAATGACAATGCTTTAAACATGACTAAATTTTTCATTGTTTTTAGCGATTTTAAAATAAAGTTAACAACACCGAAATTTAAACACGGAATGCTTTATACTATAACGTAAGTTTGACTGATTTGTTATATCGCGGTAAGTATCGAATAAGGCCATTCATTTTAAAGTTTCAGTGTTGTTAACTCGATTTTAAAATCGCTAAAAACAAAGAAAAATCTGGTCATGTTTAAGGCGCTGTCATTTTAAGTCTGGAGACCATTTGTGGATAAAGATAATGCAAGATTTAAGGAAATTTTATAGAATTTCCAAAAATATACAGTTTTTATAGATCCGACCAGCGCTAAATTTTACTATGTAATTTGATAGAAGGTCGATATCGTTTATTTTTCATTGAAAGCCACGCCTACTTAAAACAATTTACCAAATAAGAAAACGGACATTACGTTAAAATTCTGCACCATTTTCTGAACACTTTGAATGTATCTATTATATTGATCATATGTGTATATCCCACCTAATAGCCCTGATACGTTATATAATAATCACGTTCACAATGTAGTTAATTTGGCCCCTAAATACACTGATTATGAGTTGGTTGTTTTTGGAGATTTTAATCTCAGCAGAGTTATTTGGTCGTTTTTATCTGGTTATCTTTCCCCTTCAAATATTAACTTTGCATTTGAAATCAATTTAATTGATAGTTTTTTTAGTTTGGGCTTAGTTCAAGTGAACAATTTCTTCAATAATCTTGGTAGGATTTTAGATCTTGTTTTGTAAGTGCTGACATGAAATTTATAATAAATGAGTGCCTATTTCCATTTTGTAATGCTGATATGCATCATGATTCTTTGGAGTTTAGCTTGGAATTTTATTCTTATTGTAAAGTGCAAGATAATACTGCACTTGGTTATGATTTTAATTTGCAATTTTAATTATATTAGTGAAATAATTAATGGTATTGACTGGTTACAAGTTCTAGATAATAATAAAGTTATTGATAATTATGAAGCTTTCATTCACATTATTGATGAGATTTGTTTTATAAACATAAAAGCCTAGAGTTCATAAATTACCTTGGTATGCGTCTGGTTTGAAAAGATTAAAAAATTTACGTAATAAACACTTAAACCGCTTTAAAGCCACAAATGATCTGAATAATAAATAGTTATATGAGCTTCATTCAAGAGAATTTAATTTTTTAAATAAGTTCCTGTATAAACAATATCTTAGATTTTGAGAATAATATTAAAGTCAATCCTAAGTCTTTTTGGCATTTTATGAATTCTAAGCGTACTTGTTCTCAGTATCCATCGAGAATGTATTATAATGATAGAGTTTCTAACACGAATATGGAAGCCGCTAATTGTTTCGCTGATTTTTTAGCTCGAATTTTGTTTTGGCATCAAATTCTTATGACTCTGCTTCTAGCAGTTCAAATTTAAATTTTGGAATGATTGAGTTAGTGGAGGATGATATTTTATTTGGTATATCAAAATTGAAATCCACGCAAGGAATTGATAGTGATGGTTTATGTGCATTTTTTATTAAAAACTGTGTTGATTCTTTGAAGTTGCCTTTACTTTATACTTATTTTTAATAACTCTTTAAGAGAGGGAGGCTTTATTGAAAAATGGAAAACTAAATCAACTACACCAGTTCTTAAAACTGGATCTAAGGATAATGTGGCTAATTATACAGCTATACAAAATATGACAATACTAGCGGGCGAAGCCCGCTACGTTGTTAGCGTGCCTTAAAGTTTAGAATTAAATTTCTTTTAGATAAAATAAAACACAATATTTGTTGTTAAGGTAAAATAAATATTAACCCGAGTACGTTGTTAGCGTGCCTTAAAGTTTAGAATTAAATTTCTTTTAGATAAAATAAAACACAATATTTGTTGTTAAGGTAAAATAAATATTAACCCGAGTAAAAACGTTTGTATACAATAATATATAATTGTATATACCGATAGTTGTTTTTTATTTGCCATATTTGAAGCCCTTCATCTTTCCATCTTTCAACAACAGCAACACGTTAATTAATTGGGAGAATTTCCTGAGCGTTGCTTCTCTTAAAAAAAAATATATATATATATATATATTAGGGCGGGTCAAATTGTATGGATAAAAATTTTTTGATATTGCGTCATCGATTTTTCGAAAGCTTTTAGCATTGGGAAAAAAAAGTTCCACTACGACATATCAAAAAAATCATTTTCGAGGCTCCCAAATTTAAATTTTTTTCAATTTTCTAATAACTGCTAGATTGGCGCCATCTTGAGGTGGCTTTTTGAAACAACTAATAAAGTTGTAAACAATATAACATTACAACCTTTCCAGAAAGGTATTACTTATGAAAATCGGATAAAAAATGTGGCAACTAGAGGTAAAAGTATATAAGTAAAATTATTTTCTCCTTGTTGTCATCAACATCATTATCATCATTTCTCATCATTATCATCATTTCATCATCAAGCAGAAAATATATATATATTATATCAAACACTGTACAAATTTTCAATCTCATTTTGAATATAATCATATCTGGGGACTTTTGACAGAACAACTTAAGTCGACTTCAGACCATTTTCGAAGATTTTTGTCAACAATATAACTTTTGAATTCGCATATTTCCCTATGTTCATCATATTTTCAAAATTCTATATAGACTAGAAAAAATTGTAAAACCTAAAGGAACTTATTTCATTTCCAGCATTAGGAGTTCTCAATATAGGGATGTTTTTCGTGCACCATTTTAAAAAGAAAGTAATAAATTGCAACATTTATTTTCTGTATTTGTTCAATCAGTGTTGTGAGGATCATGATTTTTGACGGAACAAATTATTTTTACTTTAGCTCTTACATTTCATTAAAATTTCCCTTTATAAAACAACTCAAGTCGAAGTGAGTTATAAAAACTCAAACAATGGGCAGGTTTACCAGAGAAATCCGCTATTGCTACAAGATCTAAGCGCCCCAAGCAGAAAAATAAGATCGGCACAATGTTTGTCGTTATGCAGTTTGGTTAGCGTCCTTTTCTATTTAGCAATAAAACACAAACACACGTTTTTTCAATTAGAAGTTTTATTAAGAACAAACAAATAAAGTTAAATGTAAAATAACTCAGAGTCATAAGAATACAGTGGAGTAAACAAGAAGGAAAAAATAACGGTTCATTATAGAACATAGTGAAACACAAATTAGGGTTGCAATCGTGTAATACTTTCAAAAATGTTGGCATACCGTTGGCAATGGTCGGTCATGCGTTGGCAGAACGTGGGACTAACAATCTTGACAGTATTGTCCTGTTACCCGATTGATAACAGCGGCCAACCGTTGGTTGACGCTAACTTGCCAACGTTTTCACAACGTTGACAAAATTGAAAAAAAGGTGGTCTAAAAATAGATTTTGAAATAAATTTTTTTTTTCAAAAAAATTGTTTTTAGTATTTTTTTAACAAAAACATGGTTCTGATGGGAATTGAACCTAGGCCACCAGGTTGTCAGCCGCGATCTCTACGCCCTAAGCTAACAAGACTTGTAATATCTAATAGCTAAAAAATTAGATCAATGATAACAGCAGTTGTAGCTAACTTACAAGCGTCGGCAAAAGGTTGGTTGACACTAAGCGGCCAACATTGTCATGATGTTAAAAACCAAAAAATTGTTGGTCTAAAGAACTTAAAAAAAAAAAATGTTTGCGAAAAAAAATTTATTTAGAATAAAAATGTTTATTATAATTATTTTAAATAAAATTTGGTCGGGCTGTTACTCGAACCCGGGCCGTCAGATTGCCAGACAATCGCTCTACACACAAGCTAACGAGACATGTAGTACAACATAGCTTAAATAATAAATGAATGATAACAATGGCTAATATGTAAACATTGGCATAACGTCTGCTGGACCTCACTTGCCAACGTTGGCGTAACGTCAGGAAAACCAAAATATAGATGGTCTAAAAATTTAAGAAAAATTATTTTTTAAAAAACAATTAAATTTAATAAAAAGAAATGTAATTTTATAAAAAAAAATATCAAAAACTAAAAAAAAGAAAACAAAAAATTGTATGTTCGTGACCGGAATGGAATCCGAGACCTTCCGACTTTGCCTTATTATAACAAAGCGTAGTAATTTTTACAAAATCAGTGCTCTGCCAGTGTTTTGTTTTTGTACAGTGTGCAATTTCTGTCTGGGGCTTTATGATTACCTTAATTTAAATTTATAGTACTTGAAGCGCTTCCTTTGTTTTTTTTTTTAATTTTTTGGTCCTTTATAATTATATATGTTTATTATTATTATTCCTTAAAAAAATATTTAAAAAAACAAAGCCAGCTTATGTACTAGAGATGAGCGATATTTTCATACCGGTGATTTAATCACAGTTATTGATAAATCACTGGTAAAGCCCCGTTGAGATTATCACACAAGTGTGTTATACATGTCAGAAATGTGTTGTATAACGAAAATGTATAATAGTGTGAACACTGTTCGCTACACACATGTCAAAATGGGTGCACACATTTTAAAATACGGTCACACATTTTTGATAAGATTTATTTTTTGAAATATTTCATAAAGTTACCACTTGTCTCAACACAAGTGTTGTGTATTCACAAATAAATGTTAAACAAAGATTAAAAACAACTAGTGGTGAAAAAAAGTAATAATAGAAGAAAAAATGACTGTTTTAATTTATTTGTTGTGTGTGTCGATCGATAACAGTCTGAACACTGAAAAGATTTTCTTTTAAACTTTTTTGACAACCAGACAATTTCAGCATACTTTTTGTTATACTTGTGTGAAGAAAAGTATAAGCACTTGTGTGATAATGTGAACGGGGCTTAACGGCTGTGCTCAAATATTTCAAGTCGCAGTTACTCGGAATGTCGTTCTTTTAATATTTTTGTACTATTCTTTCTTGCAAACTTCATTGTGCACAGTAATACATGTTTTTTTTCCATAACAGTGACTTGCTTTCACACTCTTCAGAATAAAATGTCTCCTTTTATCATGTCTTTGTTACCGGTCGCAACTATTCTTCTTTTAAGGCCCAGTTTTTAGGAAGTGCATTATCTTTAAACTTAGTTTAACGCAGTTTGTAACTGGAATACTGCTTTTAAAATGTGGTTTATTTTGTTTTATTTCAATAAAGAAATAAATTATACTCGAGAAAAAGTTTTTCCGGCAAATTTTTGTTAATAAACTTTGAAATGGCTGACAAAATATCGTTTTAAACCAAGTTTAACTGACATCTTAAAAATTCGCCATAAATATTATTTCGTTTATTTATCAGAAAATCGCAGTCTTTTCCATAGAAAAACCATGATCACGATCACAGTTTAAAAGAACAACGATTTACAAATCACATTCATTGAGAACAATGTTACCGAAAAGTCGCCGGATCGCCCATCTCTATTACAAACCCGTGATCACGGTAGCAGCGTTATTCACAAGTATCGTAAAATTTTTAAACGTTCCCAATGCTTCTAAGCATTTTTCAAATTTTCTTTAGGCAGAACAACTTACTTTGTTAAAGATAATTTTTCCAGAGACTTTCAAAATAAAATTTCCATTTTTGTATAACACCAGCTTTTGAACTTTGTTGAAAAATTTATACAAAACAGTTTTAAGTAACAGTAGAGGTGTATGTGCTTTCTCTAACATGGTATTTTTTCAAAATTCACAGATATGAATTATCTTTCAGATAATAAAATAACTAAAAAAGTTTAACAGTTTTCATGATGTTTAACGTTAAAGCTAAAAAGACATGAACTATTTGCAAGAGATTTAGGTCTGTCAAAAACACGTACTCACAGATAATTATTTCTGCTAACACTTACGATTTCAGTGAAATTTGTAGTGCAAAAAAATACATGTTTTTTTATATGTTTGTATTATAAGTTCAGCTATCATTTTATACCACTATATAAAATCTGATCAAATTATATCGCGCCATTATTCGGATACATTTGTAACTGATATTATCAAATTTTAAATGAATTGATGCAAACTTGTATAAAGACACATGTTAAATTACATATGAGTGTATAAAGCCCCATATCAATTTTTTTTAATCGGGAAGGTAAATTTATTGTAATGTTTAAGTACAAACACAATTTTTTGCCTCTTCATTTTTATATAAATAAATTATTTAGTATACCAATATGGGAGCATATAACAACTAATAGTCTGTTGTTCAAGCTATCGGCGTAGATAGTTCGTATTCGAGGTTGGGTGGAGGGGGGGCTGCGTCCCCCCCACAATTTGTTTAAATTCGCTTTTTTTTTATTTAAAGTACAGTTTTTATAATAAAAGCCTTCACCCAGCCACCATAAATAAATAATTCTGACACAACAATGGGTTTAAAATAAATAAATATTTGATCACTTTTTCTCATGAAAGTGGATTGTTAGTAATAAATCCATTACAAATTGCAATATACATGTGTATGTCAAGATAATTTGGTAAAGTGCGAACTTAGGTAGATAGACCCGTAAATATTTTTGTTCATTTGAGTTTTGAATGAAAATAAATAACGTGAAGCAGGCTTGGCAAACGATTTATAATATTAAAGATAGCAGGCTTTGTTAGCGTGCCTTAATTTTTTTTTTAATTCGAGTTTATGTAAAGGTAGACCTGAAAATTCAAGTAAATTCACAAATTCAGTTGAAAATTTACTGCGTCGGTTTCTTCCACCGGTGCTTCGTTACCTGCAGTTTAAATCTCAGAATATATAAGTTCCATTCTTTTTCTAAGGTTTTTTTCTCTTTTAGAAAATTTGTTTAAGTCTTTGGAGAGTATGTTTCACTGCTACATAAGTTTCATATTCCGTGGATAGGGGTTCTTCACCCCTTTTTGTTCCTCCCAGTAAAAATCCAAAATATATATAATTTTGCCTCAATCGCATGCGAAATTTCAAGTACAAAACTCCGGCAGTTTGAGTCATTCAAATTCCATTCCATTTCCCCAAGTTATCTAATGTTTCAGTTTCACTCATTCCCAATGTCCATTCCATTTTTTTTAAACAATTTTAGTGTTCCAATGCAACTCCTTCCAAAATTCCATTTCGTTCACCATTCCATTGCATTTCGTTGCCATTATCTGTTATTCCAATTCCACTCGTTCCCCGTTTAATTCCATTTCGTTCCTACTGTCTTGTGTATCGATATTGATATCAGTCGCTTCTCTTTCCCTTCCATTTCTTTACACTTGGTCCGTTCCATTCCTCTTTTAACTGCAGTGTTTCAATTCCACTCGTTCCCCATTCTAGGGGGAACAATTTTCCCATTTTGAACCATCATTTTTACCACGTTCCTGTCCAAAATCCTAAAAATACCTTGTCGAAAAGTTAGCCCATACTCCAAGGTAAATATATTATAGATTACAGGTTTCTAGCCGAAGGGTTCGGTTAGGCCATCAAGGTGGAGAATTATTCCGTTTTTACCCCTCCCGGTAGGAGGAAGTCTGCGTTGGAGGAGGAACCTACTACATACAGAATTTTAGGTCTCTATATCCAGCAGTTTGGCCAGCCCGTCAAGGGGGAAGTTTTTCCCTTTTTACCCCTCCCGGTATGAATTTCCAAAAATACCGTCCCAAATACCGAATTTAAGCTCCCCAGTTCCAGCAGTTTGGACAGGCCGTTAAGGGGGAGACTTCCTGTTTTTGACCCTACCTGTGGAAATTTTCAAAAATCTCATCTTAGCGGATGTCTACAATAGAGGAGGAACTTTAATACCAAATTTTAACTTCGTACCTCAAGCGGTTTGGGCAGGCCTTTAAGGGGCACTTTTCGCTTCATTAATCCTCATTCTTGCAATGTCCGTGTCCAAAAAGTATCTTCCCAATAAGTGAGCACATACTCCAAGGAACACATGTTTTACATTTTAGGTTTCTAGCCAACTTTTACTATTTGTGCCCCTCTCGGTAGGAATTTCCGAAAATCCATCAACAGGGAATTTCAGCTTCCTAGTTCAAGCAGTTTGAGCACGCTGTCAAGGGGGAAACTTTTTCCTTTTTGTCACTCGCGGTTGGAATTAGGCTGTAAGGGCCTAAGTACCAAATTTCAGCTTCCTAGTTCCAGCAGTTTGGACAGGTGGTTAAGGGGCCACTTTCCCTTTTTGAGCCCCCATTTTATAACGACGCTGTCCAAAATTCAAAAAAGTATCTTTCTAATAAGTTAGCCCATACCTACTCCAGGGACCCACATTTTAAATTTCAGGTTTCTTGCCGAAAGGGTTTTTACAGGCCACCAAGGGGAGGCTTTTCTTCTTTTTGCCCCCCCCCCCTTTAGGAATTTACAAAAAGTCCATCTTCGCGGCTGTCTACGATGGATGAGGAACATTCATACCAAATTTTAACTTCATTGCCTCAGCGGTTTGGGCAGGCCTTTATTGGGGACATTTTTCCCTTTCAACCCCCATTTTTACTATGTTCCTGTTACCAAAATGGATTAGGCAGGCCGTCAAGGAGGGACTTTTCCCCTTATTTCCATCCCGATAGGAATTTCGAAAATTCCGCCTAAGCGGTCGCCTACACAGAAGTTTGTGCAGGCCGTCAAGGGAGAAATATCCCCCTTTTGTGATATCCTGTAGGGATTTCCAAAAATCCAAACTTAGTCGATGTCTTCGACAGTGGAGGAACCTTTATAACAAATTTCAACTTCAACTTGGAGGAGGAAAAAAAGTACTTTTTATGAAATTATATTTTTTTAAATGGTACTTTTTGAAAAAAGCGAAATTTTTTGGAAAAAGATACTTTATTTTACAAAGTACTTTATTGGAAGAAGGTACTTTTTTTGAAAAAGGTATTTTTTTGGAAAAAAGAATTTTTTTTGGAAAAATGTTTTTTTTTTGGAAAAGGTAAATTTTTTTAGAAAAAGGTACTTTTTTGGAAAAAGGTACTTTTTTCTGAAAAAGATTCTTTTTTGGAAAACGGAACTTATTTTGGAAAACGGTACTTATTTTGAAAAAGTCCTTTTTTGGAAAGAGTTACTTTTTTTGGAAAAAGGTACTTTTTTGGAAAAACGTACTTTTTTTTGGAAAAAGGTACTTTTTTTTGGAAAAAAGTACTTTTTTCTGAAAAAGGTACTTTTTTTTGGAAAACGGTACTTTTTTTGAAAAAAGTCCTTTTTTGGATAAAGGTACTTTTTTGGAAAAAGGTAGGGTAGAGGGGGATCCTTCGCCAGTGTGATACGTACACTAATCCCATTTTTCTCCGATGTTAGGGGAAATCAAAAATTGGAAAAAATATATTTTGTTTTTATATATTTTTTCAATTACCTTTCCTTAACACCCACTTTGACGAATTTATATCACATGTGATCGCAGACAGACGTGTTTTTGTGTTTTTTGGGGTGCCAAAAAAATAATTGAAAGCAACTACATTTTGCAATAACTTCCTCAAATCGTGTGATAAAAAAATAATTTTTCATTATGTTAGACCTATGATCCCAAGCTTTCAGAAAATAATAATTGGATTTTAATAAATGCTTAAAAAGTGTGAAAAAATATTAATTTTATGGTAGTACCTGTCTCTGGGCACAATCACCAGATGGCCCCTGGAGCTAAGAAGAGTTGGTCCATCCCTGCCTAAAATGCTCTATATGTTTAAAATATGTTTAATAGTAAATTAGTACGACGCCATATTTCTTGCCGCTCTTTTGACATTTCTCTTCAGTAAGGTTTGCCATTTCATGATGGAAAGATATACGAGCCAACAACGAGTCGAAATTATTAAAATTTACTACCGACATTCGGAGTCAGTGGCCTCAACGTTAAGAGCGCTACGTCCAATTTATGGTCGTCATAATGAATGGCTTCGTCAATAAACGAAATATGCGTTATTGGTCAGACAGCAATCCACACGTACTCCATGAGTCATCATTGCATCCCGAAAAATTACGGTTTGGTGCGGTTTATGAGCCGGCGGCGTCATTGGGCCGAACTTCTTCCGTGATGATCAAGACCGGCTCGTTACTGTGAATCGCTACCGTTCAATGATAACCGAATATTTTTGGCCCCAATTGGATGATATGGACTTGGAGGACATGTGGTTCCAACAGGACGGCGCCACAAGCCACACAGCGAATGTCACAATCAATTTATTGCAAACCATGTTTGGAGAACGTGTTATCTCACGAAATGGTCCAGTCGATTGGCCGCCTCGATCGTGCGATTTGACGCCGTTTGACTATTTCCTGTGGGGCTACGTCAAATCTATGGTCTATGCCAACAAGCCAGCGACGATTGATGAACTTCGTACGAATATCGGCCGATTTATGCTTGAAAACCGTCGAAAATTGGGTTCAGCGTCTGGACTTCTGCAAGCGTGCCCGTGGTGGCCATGCAAAAGAGATCGATTTCCATACATAATGGCATCGAACGTACTTTCACAGGAATAAAGAATTTCATTGATATCCAAAACCGTTTCTGTTTTATTTAAAAAAACTTTTGTAGCACTCTTATTGAAGAACCCTTTATTATAGTTTTAAATCATTTTTTTTATTGTAGTCAGAGCTTTGAAGAATTAATTCTTTTTTGAATGAATTCACTACCAATCGAATTCAATTTTCTCTAGAATTGAATGAATTCCTTTTCTTAAGTAATTCACTGAATTTGTTCAACTGAACGCGTTCATCAAACAATAAATTCAAAGAATTAATTCTTTTCCAATAGTTCTCTTTATTAAATCAAATGAACGTAATTAATGAATTAATTCACTGGTGAACGCGTTCAATTTTATAAATCGAACGAAAAAAAAGTGGTGAATTAATTCCTTACTGAATTAATTCACCACAGAATTCGTTCAATTTCATTTTCGTTCAGTGAATTAAAAAAAATAAAATTACGTTCAGTGAATTAAAAAAAATTAAATTACATTCAGTGAATTAAAAAAGAAAAAAAATACGTTCACTGAATTGAAAAAAAATACGTTCATTTAATCGAAAAACAAAAATTACGTTCGCTGAATTCAAAGCCTGTTTTCTGCCGTTCAGTAGAAGAAAACATTGTATTGTAAAAACGTATAAATGAAATACGTCATAGTCAAGCATCTACATTTTACTGGGAAGCATAAGTTTTCAAAATTAATAGTTATATTTTTTCCAAATTCATCTATATCTATAAAGTTTTTATTTTTAATAGTAAAAGGCTTTATTTTTTAATCATGTAGGTGATAAAGTGCGTCGGGTTTCTCTAACACTTAATATATATATGTAATTTGTTTATTTTTACTAGCAAATGCTGTAAAATTGCTTAGTTGCAAATTTTATTTGTAAATAAATGTTTTCTTCTACTGAACGGCACAAAACAGGCTTTAATTCACTGAACGTAATTTTTTTTTTTAATTCACTGAACGAAAATGAAATTGAACGAATTCAGCAAGGAATTAATTCATTTTTTTCCTTTCGATTTATAAAATTGAACGCGTTCATCAGTGAATTCATTTGATTTAATAGAAAGAACTATAGCAATTGAATTAATTCGTAACAAAATAAATCGAACGAAAACAAATATGAATTAATTCCATTCAATATATGGTGCTTTGTGAATTAATTCACTGAATTTTTAATTCAGAATTCAAAAATTGAATTAAGGAATTAATTCTTCAAAGCTCTGATTGTAGTGGAGATTTATTGATTAAAAAGAATAATATACCTTAAAGAAGAATGGGGGAATATTTAGTTGATCTCTTATTTTTTAAGTAAATGAATGTTCTTTTTATCTACTCTAGATCATAAATTAATATCACTTTCTGTTTAAATTATCTTCAAATCAAAGAATATCATCAAAGCAAAATAGAGTAATAATAACAAAATGATAAAAATAGCATTGTTAAATTTCGTTGATGTTAGTCTAAGTTGAGTTGTTGATACGAAACTCGATTTTCTTTCAGCGGTCACATAAGTAGACAACATTAAAATATTAGCCCACACAAGACGAAATACACTGATGATGGCTTTGTAGCGAAAGCCGAAAATACGTATTCTGTATTGCTGGTCTTATCGAATTCTTTCAAATATATTTTTATTCTTTGTAATTTACTTGTAAAAATTGTATCATCTTTCTTTGATTTGAAAATAATTTAAACAGAAAGTGATATTAATTTATGATCTAGAGTCAGACTAAAAAGAACATTCATACCTTAAAGAACTTATTCTAAATTATTTATTTCAGTTATTAAAACATTGACTTTGCCGTATTAACAATATTTTTTTGTTGAAATTGTATCTAGCTCTTTTGGCGAATATCCCCCAGGTTTGGGGCAGTTACGCCGTTTGGGTTACTTTCAAAATCATTAAAAAAGTAATAGAAAATATGCAAATAATTAGAATAAAAATCATAAAAATTAAAGCCAAGATATGTAAATCTTCAATTTGAAAGTAATTTTTGAAAAATAATTATGGGTTAAGAAATGACAGTGCTTTGAAAAAAAGTGGCGAAGGATCCGCCCTCTACCCTACCTTTTTGGAAAAAGGTACTTTTTTTGGAAAAAGATACTTTTTTTTGAATAAATGACTTTTTTGTCCCCTTTTTGTCCCTCCCAATAAGAATTTCCAAAAATGCCGTCTCAGCGGACGTCTACACCGGTCGAGGAACCTACATACCAAATTTCAACTTCATAGCTCCAGCAGTTTGAGCAGGCCGTCAAGGGGGAGACTTTTTCCCCTTTTTGCCCCTCCCTGTAAAAATTTCGAAAAATCTCGTCTTGGTGGATGTCTACGATAGTGGAGGAACCTTTATACCAAATTTCAACTTCCTACCGCCAGCGGTTTGGGCAGGCCGTCAAGGGGGGCTCTTTTCCCCTTTTTAACCCCCAGTTTTACAACGTCCCTGTCCAAAATTCTGAAAAGTACTTTCCAGATAAGTTAGCCCATACTCCAAGGAACACATGTTTTAAATTTCAGGTTTCTATCCAAAGGGGTTTTGGCAGGCCGCCAAGGGGGAGACTTTTCCCCTTTTTGTCCGTTCCGGTAGGAATTTCGAAAAATTTCGTCTTTTCGGACGTTTACGCCGGAGGGGGAACCTACATACCAAATTTCAACTTCCTAGCTTCAGTGGTTTGGGCTGCGCGATGTTGAGTCAGTCAGTCACTCACGTTATTCTTTTATATATGTGACCTTCTCCGAGAAAGGGACCTAGTGTGTCAAAAAACGGGTTTCGATAAAAATGAGAAAAACATTCAAATTTTATTTTTAATTTAACTTTAAATGCGTTCTTCTCAAAACTTCATTTTCACACACTAGGTCCATTTTCTCGGAGAAGGTCACATATAGAGATTTATAAGTTGCACAACTTTTCAGTGGTTTTAGGATAATTAGTGGGTGCTGATTTCGAATCTGCAACCAGTTTGTTCAAATAGGATCTAGGTTTTGCACAATTAGCGATTTAAATTTTTTTCAAAAAAAAAAAATATAATTTAGTAACTATAGCTTCGGAAAGAAAACGCTTTACACAGTTTAAGCTTAATTTTAATACTTAAATGTGTATCAATATCCCAGCAAAAAAAAAAATTGCAAGTAATGCTTTACAAACTACTTCTTTCAATGCTTCACAAGTATCACTTAGGGCTGGTATTTTATCTCCAATAATTATTTTACCTTAATTATTGATTAAGAAATCATTGATTAAACCTTAAACTTACTTAAAATAATATCGGTAACTTATTACAATTTAATCAATGATTTGTTAATTTTAGATATTTGCATTTGACAATACGAATAAGTATTAAAAGAAAATAAAAAAGTTTTGAAAACTCGCGAAAGGCGAGTTTTTTATTGAATTTTTCGCATGACACGGGGTGATAAAATTATACAATAAATGACTAAATTGTTATTTTTTAAATCTGCAATCGCTAAATGCCTCAAATAGGAAGTGTCTTTTTGCATGCTACATGCATATTTTAATTTTTTTCATTTGGAGAGTGTGTATAATTATAAATTTTATTTTAGTCCAGGAAGGTGTTGTTAAGAAATATTTATGAAGGATAAGATGATTTTTGATGTCTTTTACTAGATTCAATCCAAACTTTATAGTTTGAAATAATTAGGAAACCAGGTCCAAAAGAAAACAAATCATCCTATTCCAAAACAAATAATGTACATTATTTGTTATTGGTTTAGGAAAACATATCTTGATCAAATTTAATATACACATGCGGTGACATCTCCCAAAGAAATAATAAAGTAAATTTCTACAAACCGTGAAACGTAAACGATTGATTTTCTTTATTTTATTTCTAAGATATATTGGAAGAGTTATTTCTGCGGAATTTTGTCTTGATTGCTAAAATTAAAATTTATAAATTTTGTGGAGAACAAAATATATGAATCCAAAAACAATCCTCGGTGGAAAAATATATGACGTCTTTAAAAATTCTCATTACATTAGAATCTCAAGAGTATGCATAAATTTTAACTTCTGTTAACTGGCTCTGCCCGACACTTCAAGATATGGTCACCTATGGAGATGTGGTAGGTTAAGTTTTATGAGTAAATTTTGATAAATAGTAAAAATTGGTTCAATAAATGTGAAAAATGTGAAAAAATATAATAAAAAAAATTATATCCATTAGCTTTGAGGTATTACCGGAACCAATCAGAGGGCGTTTAACAGTAGTTGAGCGACTTGCATAGGACCTGGTCTTATATCTCATATTTTTCTAGAATATTCGACAATTTAAATTATTTGCAATTCCAAATGGCAGAACTGCAAAATTGTTCTGAGACACCTTAAATACATGCACAAGAAAATATTTGTTTTCACTTTTTTGGGTCAAATTTTGCCTCTACAAATCGTGGCTTATTTGTACTAAAGGAATATCAATATCATGACCGATTCTAACCATCCAATTTATGTCATATTATTCTAATTTCCGCCAAAAAATTTCATAATTAAAATTGGTCTTTTTAGAGAAGATGCACATTACTAGGCAAGTTACTAAAGAAGTACAACATTTAGGGGACATAATGAGATGTTTTAAGGTGTTTGTTTTAGAAAATAATTGCTCTACGTAAAACTTTTTAAAAAGTTACCAACATTAGTAAAAAATGTAAGTACTAACACGAATTGTAGGGTGAAAAATCTATGTTTAAGGTCTTAATTACATAAATTTCTGTAATTAAATTTAATCAATGTTTAGAGTAGAATCAGAGATTAAAATTCGACAAGTTATTGTAATTAAGACCTAAACAATAATTTTCTTCTTAATCCTTGTTTAATATTACATAAGATACCAGGCCTTAGTGTATTTTTACTGCTTTTTTAGAAGTTATTCTGAACAACTTCAAAAATTCACTTCTTTCATTGCTTCCAAAATATCCGTTATTACAATTTTACAGCTTTTTTAGAACTACTTCTGAACCACATCCAAAAAATCACTGAAGTATTACTTCTAAAGAGTAATTGCCCCAAAAGTGATTTTGGTATCACTTAGCATTTCCAAACAGAGGGTCCCGGGTTCGATTCCCGGCGGGACCAATATTTTTTATTTTTGTTTTAATTTTTTTTTTATTCTATTAATTTTTTTTTTATTCTATTAAGTTTTTTTTTATATTTATAATTAATTTGTTTAAATTCAATATTTTTTTAATTTTAAAATTTTTAAAAATATAAAAAAATGGTGAGAAATTGCTTTTTATGCACCTATAAAAATACACTTGTTTAATAAGTACTTTTATTGAAGATAATAACGAACAATATCTCGCATTAATAAAGTGGTGTTTTTATGCCAGTTAACTTTCATATCAAAGAATAGGTCTGTGGTAGAGCGCTAGACTAGCAATCGATACCCGGTCGCAAGTTCGATACCCGGTGGCCGCAATAAGTCTGCTTTCTGAGTTCAATCGGGCTACTTGTTTAAAAATGTCATCGGAAAAAATTTGTTCTAAATGTTACAAAAACATTGGTAAAGACTGTGCTATTACATGAGAAATTTGCCTATGTAAATTTCATACATTCTGTGCTAAAGTAGATAGTGAGGGTGCTGTAAACGCCCTTTGCACCTTTGTTAATATTGTTTATAATTGTGACAATTGTTTACAAACATCCAGTGACCTAATAAGGAAAATTAGTTTATTAACATATGAAGTGGAAATTAAAAACATTATTCGCTCAATTTGTTAATAATAATGATAATAACAAAAATAACAATAATACCAACAATAACAAAGTTAAACCTCTGTCTCATCGTAGTTTGCCTTTACCAAAAACCGGTTTGGCTTCTAATTTGATTTTTGCTAATTCCTCACAGACAAATTCCTTTAATGTTGATGTAAATAATGTAGTCTCTCAATCTATTGTTCGTAATAATAATAATGATGTTACTACTAAAAATGTAGAGATCATTAATAAACATGATAATGTAGTTGTGGCTACTCTTAATAAGCCTAGTGGTGCTGCTAATGCAGCAGTTTTAAATGCTGAAAACGTTGTTTTTCCAACTGATAATATTCAGAGTGTTGCTCCTGTCAATGACAATGGTAATGCTACTGTTTCGGTTATAAATGTGGATAATGTTGATAATGCTAATTTTAAAGTTGTGACTAAGAGAAAGAAGTCTAATAAATCCCGTAAAGTCATTGTTGGGCATAACAATAATTGTGAATTAGATGTTGTGGTTAAAATGAAATGGGTACATTTATCCTCTTTTAAACCAACGGTTACTGAGGAGAATATAATTGATTATGTTGCTAAGCATCTTGACATAGATAAAACACATTTATTATGTCACAAACTGGTGAAGAAGGATGCTTCTTTAAATGACTTTAAATTCATAAATTTCAAACTTGGCTTTTCTCCTGGATATTACCAAGAATTGTTTAAACCTGAACTTTGGACGTCTGATATAAAGGTTCGGCCGTTTAAGTTTTTTCCAAAACAGGTGGCGCCGGAGCGGATCATCTAACAGCAACCAATAATGATTGTAATACATTAAAAATGTATTATCAAAATGTCTCTGGAATGCGGACTAAATCAACGTTATTTAATATCTTCACTTCTCAATGTGACTTTGATGTGTTCATTATCACTGAAACGTGGCTTAATACTGACTTCTATGATGAAGAATTCTTCAACCCATTCAAATATGTTGTCTATCGTAAAGATAGAGATAAAGTGAAAACCGGCTGTAGTAAAGGAGGTGGTGTCTTAATTGCAGTCAAGAAATCGTTGTGTTGTAAGGCAATTCCACTAATCAATCATGACACATTGATCGATCAAATATGCGTTTCTATTAAGGCGGTAACTGGTGATCTCTATATCTGTGCTTCTTACATTCCAGCAAAAAGTTCTGATGATTTGTATGCTGCTCACTCTTCAAATATTGTTCACCTAGCCGAGAGTTTTAATTATGGTGATAAATTGTGCTTATTTGGTGATTTTAATTTAACGGATGTCATTTGGTCTGAAATTCCAAACTCAGATCTATTTTTGCCTAGTAATCTCAATAAATCTTTTGAAATAAATTTTATTGATTCATCTTTTAGTATAGATTTGCATCAGATTAATACAGTTTTTAATAGATTGAATAAACTACTTGATTTGGTATTTGTTAGCTCGGACTTGAAATACTCATTATGTGAATCTGCTTTTCCTATTTCTCCTTCCACGACTCATCATAGTGCCTGGGAAGTTGAAATAGAGTTCTATGAATATGCATACAATAACAAAATCGATGATGTTCGTTATAATTATTATGATTGCGATTTTAATAATTTAAATTCTATTATTAATGATTTAAATTGGTACAATTTGCTAAATAGTGAAATTGTTTCAATTTGTTATGAACAATTTTTGTTTAATATAGTTAACATTTCTCGTGCAAATATTCCTCGGGTTAACCCGAAAGTATATAAACTCCCGTGGTACACTAAAGGTTTAAAGAAGTTGAAAAATCTTAGAAATAAATTTCACAAGAAATTTAAGTCCACAAATAATGCCTCCGACAAAAAACTCTTTCTTCATTACGAGAGAGAATTTAATTTTTTAAACAAGTTTTTATATAACCAGTATATAATGAGCCTAAATAATTCAATTAAAGAGAATCCTAAGCAATTTTTGACTTTCATAAATTCAAAGAGGAAAAATTCCACAATTCGAGCTTCAATGTCTTACAATGGTTTAACTTCAAACACATTGAAAGGTTCACTTAACCTTTTTGCTAAGTATTTTCAGAGTAATTTTAATGATGATGTTTTTCATAATGGGTTTGACCTAAATTCTATAAATTCATTTTTTGATTTTGGGTCGTTATAAATTTCAGAGGAAGATGTTGCTACGGGAATTTCTAAACTTTCCAATTCTTTTAAATGCGATGTTGATGGCATTTCAGCTTTTATTTTGAAAAGTTGTTCTTCTTCTATAACCTTACCACTTAAATTGATTTTTAATCGCTCTTTGGCAACTGGCTTTTTTATTCAGAGATGGAAATATACAACTATTTTTCCTATTCTCAAGACTGGCAATAAGAATGATGTATCTAATTATAGGCCAATTTCTAAATTGACGAATATTGCGAAAGTTTTTGAGCATATCGTCTATGATAAGCTCTTTTTTCGTTTAAAAAATTACATTTCTCCTTCTCAACATGGTTTTATGGCCGGAAGGTCAACGACTACAAATTTAGCGGTTTTCACCCAGTTTTGTGTGTCCCATTTCGAAAAAGGTGTTCAAGTTGATTCTATTTACACAGATTTTGCTAAGGCATTTGACCGTGTACCGCATGAATTGCTTTTATTAAAACTTGGTAAAATTGGTTTCCATTCGGAAATGTTAAGTTGGTTCCGTTATTACTTAACTGGTAGATATTGCACAGTTTCCATTGATGGTGTGTGTTCCGATTTTTTCATTCCAACCTCTGGCATACCGCAAGGTAGTATCCTAGGTCCAATTCTTTACAATATATTTATTAATGACATTTGCCATTGTTTTAGGAATTGTAATTACCTTTTATATGTTGATGACCTTAAGATTTTTAAGCCTATATTTAATAGCATTAATATAGTTGAATTGCAGGATGACTTAGATCGAGTGGTGTTGTGGTCTGAACTTAATGGCCTTTTTTTTAACACAGCTAAATGCCATTACATGACATTTCATAGATGCCATCACGTCTTGTTAGCTCAATATTCCATGGGTGGTCAAGTTTTGTCATCTGTTATTGAAATTTTAGATTTAGGAGTAGTATTTGATTCTAAGCTTACGTTTTGTAGTCAATTGAACTACATAGTACCAAAGGCTTATTCTCTCCTAAGTTTTATTCGCCGTAACACTGGTAATCTGTTTGATTATCATACTAAAAAAATTTTATATTCATCATTTGTCCGTTCTAGATTGGAATATGCTTCATTCATTTGGAGTCCTAATGCTAAAACCCACATAAACCGTGTGGAAAGAATTCAAAAAAAGTCCTAAAGTTTACCTTTTCTTTTTTGAATTTTTCAACTCCCCTTACATCTTATGAGCATAGATGTTCTTGGATTTCCTTGAAATCTCTTGAATCTCGTAGAAAAATTACGGCTTTATTATTTTTGCACGGCATTTTTTGTGGTGTAATTGATTGTCCTGATTTATTGCATTTAATTAAAATTATAGTTCCGCAGAGAACTCTTAGGCGAAATAATTTCTTCCATGTAGATATTCATAGAACTGATAATGCTTTCAATGAACCAATTACTAAGTCAATGAGGTATTAAGTATTTCTAATTTTAAGTATAAAACTCTTTTAAATAAATTGTTATAAATAATTAGTTTTAGATATAAGTTGCTAGTCTGTAAGGATAATATTGTATCCATAGACTGAAATAAAGAATAATAATAATAATAATAATAATAATAAAAAACCTTTTGTAAAATAAAAAAAATTATAATTTTTTTTAACTTTTAATTGGTGAAAAAGAGCTTCCTGTGCACTCGTTTAAAAAGTACTGAAAAAATGTTGAAGTGGGAGTACTCCTCACCTATGACAACTCAATGTTAAAATCGTTAGTGTATATGTTAGTACATCTAGATCATCAAATATAGTGCTTTTTCTACTGCTTCGGCATCTCTTTTTTTGCAGGGATCTCAAAAACTTTTCTAAATATAGTCGCTGAAAGTCGAAATTTATAATTTTTTTAAGGTTTTTTTAAAAAAAATTTTTTAAATATAAGACGAAGTCCGATTTTAAATATCAAAGCCAATTTGGAAAGAAAAAGGTCCAAAATTTATATATATATATTGCATTAACAAATTATGTGTAGTTTTAGAGCCTTTTGTAATTAAGTTTACACTTAAAATGAACAAAAAATTATTTTACTGTACTAAAAATCTACTGTACTATTACAGAATTTTTTTTTCCAAAAATATCAGATTTCATTCAATATTCGTTTTTTTGCGAAATTATTGCGATTTTCAAAGTTTATATTTAAATAATGCCATCGGACTCTTTCTACAATTATTTCTCGACGAACTCATTTTGAATGTGTACGAAAATATTGTGATTTAAATATAAACTTTGCAAATCGCAATAATATCGCAAACAAATCAAAATGCATTGAAATCGGATGTTTTAAAAACAAAAAAAATTTGGGATAGTACAGTAGATTTTTAGTACACCCGGCTAAAAATGTTAATATATGATCATATGTGATAACATCCCAGCAAAATATTGGTAATGACACCTCATTACTATCTGCATTACCAAAAATGATATATCATTACCTTTTGCATTATTTTATAATATAAAATAATGACTTCCTAATAACGGCCTATTGTATTCATTGTTTCTAAATATAAAATAATGACTTCCTCGTATTAGTTGAAATAAGTACTTTTTACACAGTTAAATTTTTTTATTATATGTAAATATGTTTTATGTTTAAATTTTTATGGCGAGTCCTAAAATTATGCACTAGAGAAAACTTTAATTTTTCTGAATGTATTTCCTTAGGTTAATAGAATTTGCCTAACTCCTTATTTTTAAGAATCAAGTAAGCAATCGGATAACCACATATAATTAAACTTTTTGTAAGCATGTGTGTAACCACTTATTATTGAAAATCTTATAACTACTTATTTCTCATTTTTTCGTAAGCGAGCGGGTAAGCGTGACTACTTATAAAAACGACCACGCCAAACAAAAATAATGAGTTTAGACGCCAAAAAATAAGTTGTGCGGGGCTATGAATTTCTATTATATAACCACTTATTTGGTAATGAAAGATTTTGCTGGGATATATTAGCGCATATATGATTCCATGTATGGCTCCATATATGTTCGGATCCGTAAATTGAGGGTATATG
This sequence comes from Leucophora obtusa, assembly GCA_949987735.1. Lineage (NCBI taxonomy): Eukaryota > Metazoa > Arthropoda > Insecta > Diptera > Anthomyiidae > Leucophora > Leucophora obtusa. The sequence continues at coordinate 239,492,770 of OX465295.1, read as the reverse complement.
GACATATATGGACATATATGAAATTCATATATTTTTTCTTTCTTCAAATTTTTTCATATTCTTGAAGCTCTTTGTAATTTATAAAACTGTCTTCTCAATGATTTGTTATGAGTGGACTTAGTGGTAGAGTTGGTGTTAATGAAAACAGTTTCGCCATGATAAATATACTGTGCCAACAAAGATGTGGACTTAATGTAGTCCAATTTAATGCAAGAAGCCTAAATAATTTAAAGCTTGATGATGTAAGATGCTCTTTTGAGAATTCAAAAGTTGATGTTATTTGTGTTACAGAAACTTGGTTTGATAATGATGTTTCTAAGATTCATTACAATATTAATGGATATAACCTGTTTTGTAATAATAGAGTCCAGAAGAGAGGTGGTGGTGTTGCCATATATTGTAAAACGAATCTAAAGTCGAAACTGGTTGACAAATCTGAAAAATTGGCGGACATTGAATTTATTAATGTGGAGATTTATGATAATATGACCAAAATTTTAGTGTCGTGTATTTACAATCCATGTAGAACTAACTCACTTGAACCATTTTTCTCAAACTTTAATAATTACATTATTAATTTCGATTTTTATATAGTTTGTGGTGATTTGAATGTTAATTTACTGATTGATGATGGATATAGTAATGAATTGTGTAACTTCATAAGCTCTGTTGGTTTATCGATAGTAAATAGTGAGATGCCCACTCGCTTTTCCTCCAACAGTAATCCAAGTTTGCTGGATTTGTTTTTACTGTCGGATTTGGACTCCTTGCTTTTATTTGATCAGATCTCGTTTATATCTGATCATGATCTTTTGTTTTGTACTGTGAATATAAATTTTAGCAGGGATAATACTTCTCAGCTGATAACTTATCGGGACTATAAGTCAATTGATTATCAAACTCTATTCTCGGAACTTTCTGATTTGAATTTGACTGACTGTTGGTTTGAATCTACGGTAGATGGAAAATTAGATATTTTGCTCTCTTCTATTCACGATGTTTATGACAGAAATGTTCCCATTCGTAGTTTTTATGTAAAAAAAACTTCATGTCCTTGGTATACTCCATCCATAAGACAATCAATTTGCGAGCGTAATCGGTATTATAATACATGGAAGAAACATCCATCACCTACTAACAGATCGTTATATACTAGGTCAAGGAATCGTACTAATCTGATTGTTAGGGAAGCAAAAAGAGCTTTCTTTGCTCGTAAACTGAATACGTCCTTACTTTCTGGTCAGTTGTGGAGGAATATTAGAAACTTAAATGTTCATTCTCGGGGAGTTTCAAACTGTAACCTGGACCCCGATGATCTAAACGAATTCTTCTGTGGAGGTGAGATTTCGAATTTTGAAACTTCTAATCAAAGCTTTTCTGTCGTTAGTCCAAAATCTTTCCAGTTCACTGTATTTTCTGAGGTCGATATTTACAGGACTGTAATGAGTATTCGTTCTAATGCAGTTGGAGAGGATGGCATACCTATGAGGTTTCTGAAAATCATATTACCATATATTGTCCGTTCGCTTACACATATCTTTAACCACTGCATTACGACATCAACTTTTCCAAATCAGTGGAAAATTGGAAGGATAGTTCCCATAGCGAAAATATCTTCCCCAATGTTACCCTCAGATTTTAGACCTATAAGTATACTTCCTGTCCTTGCAAAAGTTTTTGAAAGTCTAATGTCTCGACAAATTACAGAATATCTCAATGATAATCTTCTTTTATCTCCATTGCAATCTGGCTTTCGCGCAAAACACAGTTGTAAGACTGCAGCTTTGAAGGTTCTTGATGATATTAGGGCGGAATATGATAATGGAAGCCTGTCTTTAATGTGTTTATTGGATTTTTCAAAGGCATTTGATAGAGTAGATCACGTGTTACTATGCAAAAAATTAAAGCATTACTTTGGTTTTGAGGGTGCGGCCGTAACCTTAATAAGAAATTATTTGTCTGATCGAATGCAGAAAGTTGTTATAGGTGTCAAGGAGTCATGTCTTAGGGGTGTGAGTGCAGGTGTCCCGCAGGGATCTGTTCTTGGTCCTTTATTGTTTAGCATTTTTGTTAATGATGTTTTTAGTGTTTGTAACTATGCTAAAGTCCATGCATATGCAGATGATATTCAGTTATACATATCAACAAGTGTTGATTCTTTGGAGGTAACGTGTAATAAATTGAATGACGATTTAAAATCTATAGGAAAGTGGGCGAAGGAGAATAATCTCATGCTGAATCCTGTAAAATCTGTGGTAATGCCCATTAGCAGATACAAGATCAACTATAACACATTTCCAGTAGTGATGCTTTGTGATGCTCCATTGAAATATGTGAGGAATGCTAAATACTTAGGGTTTCATATTAATTCGTCGTTGTCTTGTACCGATCACATTAACAGTGTTGTATGTAAGATCTATCTTACGTTACGTAACTTACGAATAACTTCTAATTTTACACCGAATGAAATAAAGAAACGGCTTGTTATTCAGCTGATTCTCCCCCTGATAACTTACTCAGCTGAGGTTTACAGTAAATTGGACTCCCATTCATTGCACAGACTACAGGTCGCTTTTAATAATGCTACGCGATATGTTTATGGATTGCGCCGATTTGGCAGCATATCATCATGGAGAACTGCGATTCTGGGTTGTGATTAGGGTTTATGTCCCGGGAATTCCCGGGACGGGATTCTCGGGAATCCCGCTCTTTTTCCAATCCCGGGAATTTCATGCGGGATTTCCCGGGATTTTTTTTATTCTTTTATAGAAGTTCTAGCTAGTGTATATTGCAATTTTGGAAGCTTTATTTAAATTTAAAGCATTAATTTTTTTGAAATCAGTTTCAATGAAAATATTTAAAATAAAAAATACGATTTAAAATTTAATAAACTGAATTAGTACAATATAAAAAAAATATTATTTAGGCCAAATTGTTTTTGAATGTCAGCTGAATTTGGTTTAGTTACCAATAAAAATACTCGTACTTCAGAAAAATTTTTTTCTTTAAAACGATGATCTTTGTTCAAGTAAAGCAATATATACAACATTTCAACATCATTATTTCAGTTCCAAATATCTCCAAAAAGCCTGTGCATAAAAAATTAAAAATATTTTCGTATTTTCAGCTGATATAAGTAATTTGAGTGTTTTTTACTCCAAATAATTTCATTTAAATTTCAATTGCTACTCCTTTATTTTAATTGTATTTTTTAAAAATTATTTATGTTTTAAATAATGCATCAGATACTATTTTATTTATGAGTGCTCCGAAATTGCTGGCTAGGAATTTATTTTTAAAAATTTCTAATCAAAAAATACCAACTAAAGTTAAACAATTATTTAATATTCTATTTTTATAAAAAGATTTAAGCCAATTTACCTAAAAATTTGTGTGAAAAATACTCCCTTTTAAACTTTTTAAAAAAGATAATTCTAGACGAATTCTTCTGAAAATCTCCATAGAAACAAAATATCTGGAAATAGAAATTTTTGGATTCCATACTTAAGAAATGTTTAAGTAAAAAATCGATCTTGGTTCTGACTATAAAACTGGTCCGACACAAGTTTGCACCCATGAACAATTCCAATATGTCCTAAAAGAAGAGATGGAAATAAAATACCACTTTGTCTTTATTAATTCGTTTAACCGTTTAAAACGTGAATTAATATTCAGTTATTTCTAAGAGTTTTTTTTTTAAATTAAGACGGCCTTCCATATAAATATATTACCTCAATATTAATTCGCGATTTAAACTGTTAGACGAATTGATCTAGAAAAAGTGGAAGACATGGATATTTTATATTTAGCCCTGCTTTCAGAATATATTAAGTAGATTTTCTCTAGGTACAACCAAAAAATTAACTTTGTCGGACGGTGTTGTATTAGAAATCGGGTTTTTCCAATACAACGTATGTAGGATTTATTTATTTTCGAATGAGCGGGAATTCCCGCGATCCCGGGAAATTCTGAAAAAAATCCCGCTGTCCCGGGAAATGAAAAAGTCCGGGAAAAGAAAAACCCTAGTTGTGATATTGTTGACTACCTTCGAATGAGAAATTTATTATTTTTACATAGACTTCTACATCAAAAAAGCCTTGGATATCTACTTGAGAAAATTAGGTTTGGACAATCTGTTAGATGCATGAACTTAATTCATCCAAAATATTGCTCTTTAAACTCCGGCAGATTCTTTTTCATTAATGCCATTAAACTTTGGAATTCTTTACCACTCCCCATTAGACACATAACTGGGAATGACAGTTTTAAAAAGGCTATATTTAATTATATTAAAGGAAATAATTAGCTTCTACTTCTTACTCTTTTTTACAATCATTCTAATACTCTTTTTTTTTTTCTTGCTAGATAGTCAAATTTAAATTTAAATATCTTTAACTTTGTTAATTATTATAATTGTTGACATTACTATTTTTAATTTATATAATTTATTTTTACTCAGTGCTAAATATCATTACTATTATGACGTTGTAAATGTTATACCATTTGAACTATAAAAGGATTTTATTCTTATTGTTCTAATAACGAGAAATAACTAAATAAATAAATATATGCTCACTAGGCCGGGTCGATTTGTGGGGAGGCAAAAAAATCATATTCTAGGGATCAAAATAAGAAACTTTGCCGAAGGAACCATACCTCTAAAACGAATTCTACTACCCCCCAACTGTTGACTTTTGTCCCGTAGGGTCAAGTTTTGAAAAATCACACTTTGACCCATTTAGAGTGCCCCAATCGAGTCCAAATGTATGACCGACCCCCACTAACTTTGGAGGGCCGATCCACCCATGCCAGTGGCACACCCCTGGAACTCCCCTGGGGGGTTCCCCATACAAACATTTTAAAAAATCACCATTTTTGTCACTTTATTTTATTATTTTTTATTTATTTTATTTATTTTTATTTTTTCTCCTTAGAAATTTATTTAGTCAGAACATATGTAAATGAAAAAATTAATTTAACTTAGTAATAGAAAAGAAAAAATAAAAAATTACTGTTTGAAGTCTTTTTTGCTTTCAAGTCTGGGCAATTTCGCACGGCTCTCTAATGTCGTCGCCATAACAGCCTCTACATTTTCCGGTATAACTCGTTTGGAAACGCTAGCTAGCAATTGAACGTGTCGTTCTGTTTCTTGTATGTGTGATGGAATTTTTGGATCATTAAACGGTGGATTATCTTGATTTAAATATTCTTTCAAAGTATCGTATGGAATGCTTCGCGTGAATGGTGGTTCAAATACGTCATTTATGTCATTCATATTGATCATTTCCGTGTAACTTGTGCAATAAAAGTTTATATCTGGTTTTTTATAAGCTCTAAGTCCCGTTGGGTCGTCAACATCGGCTCGATAGCGTAGAATTATCTTGATAGCACAGTCGCGCTTTTCTTTGCTATCATCAAACAACATTGATAACAAGATATTTTCCGAATGCGCATAATATGAATTATCTGTAATTACTTTATTGACAATTTGGCGTAAACGAGGTTCTAGAAATCTTGACCAACTAATGAATTTGAAAAATAATCTACTACCGTACACGACAGAGCTGTAATACTTGATATTGAAGTACATTGGCACATAACATGTAATTATAAATTCAACCAGTATTCTTAAATTTGCATCTGGATTTTCCGTTGTCACATATAATCGTAATAGTCTAGCGGCCTTGGTGAGCCACCGTGAATGTACAATTTTCCCTGGTTTGATGTTTGCCAGATCCACTGAAACCACGCCGCTAGAAATTGCATGGGCCATGTCGTATAAGTACTTGGAATCGGTGGAAAATTCAATTTTTTCTGGAGCAGGGGGCATATTTTTCAACTCAATTTTCTGAAAGCCGTCCACCACCTGAAAATATATAAAAATAAAACAATTAAAAACGGTTGACAATTATAATAAATGAGTGATAGCAATAACTTACCGGAAGAGTTTCACAAGTTTCGATTTGACGGCTCAATTTTCCGGTTGCCGATCTTGGTCCAGTGCTGGTTGATTTATCCAAAGCTTCAAACAAATGCCGAAACGGAAGTTCGTTGAAGTGTAGAAGGCAAACGAACCAATGCAATGGTCTATTTAACAGCAATTCGAATCGTCGTATAATTCCACCGTTTGGGCCAGTGTTTGTTGGCTCACCGTCAGTGCATATGCCAATTAATGCATCCAGTGATATATTTTTATCGTTGAAAAAATCATTTAATTTGGTTGTTTTGTATTCAGCGGTTTCATGTTCCAGTCTTACGTAACCAATCAATTCAGAATTCGGTTCTCTCAAAATAACAAGATGAGGTTCTTTTACCATTCTAGTATGATACTTCTCATCAATTGTATCTCTCGTTAAAGTATCATCTTTTCTGCCATCGAATAAAAATGCTAACAAATTGGTATCATCTAACCGTTTGCGAAGCACTTCTTGTCTGCATTTCTCTTTTTCTCGGCGAACTTTCGATTTATCCATGATGAGAGGTTTGCCATGGATATCTTTCATTTTAAAATCTTGGAAAAGAGCTGTTCCCATTGCTGATGCTACTCTATCAGGCACGCCAAATCTGTCACATACCAAGGCAAAGTTAAAACAATCGTATCTCTGTGTGTATTGTGAACTTGTGCTTATATCCAAATCTTCTTGAACCGGTGGCGGTGCGTATGTTGAATCATCGGGATCTTGGTATGTTGGCATTGATGACATAGACGTTGCTCCTTGCTCTTCAATTTCCATCGCAAATCCATCCATTGTTAGACTTCTCTGATTATGTTGATCGTGCATAAACTCTTTCAGGCGTTCGGGAACCAAACCGCATGCACATGGAGCTGCCTTCAAATCGCATTTACATGTTCCAATGAAAAAAATTGTTTCCAGAGATTTTACATACTCTGTAAATTGTTGGGGTTTGTTTCTTCTCTTGATTTGCTCTTGATATTTGTCAAGCAATCTATTCAATTTATTACATACACTTTTTTTCAGCATTATTTCCATACCAAGTTTTTCCCAAATTCCAATCAACTTATCTTGTACTTGAATAGTGAATGCTTTATAGGACAACTTTTTTTGTTCGCTCAAGTAAAAATAATAGCTCAAGATATCCAGATGGGTTGGTAAATTAAGATTAGTCAAATCAGTAGACACACCAAAAACAGTAACATCATGCCTGGGTATATGACTCATTGGGTTTTCGATAGTTGTTGATGTTGTTATTGCTTCATCTTGCGGTGTAGAGGATGGTGGATTCATTGTAAACTTCTTGATTTGGAATGATTTTTTTTTAAATATTTTTTATCTCAAATTAGCACTTCACACTTCGAGTTCTTCACAACGACTTAATGCATTCACAAAAACTGTTGCATTATATATGGTCTAGGAGACGAGGTAATAAGAATGAAATGGTAATTTCAATTCTACCTGTAACCGATTTTGTTGTCAAAACTGCCCATAAAGTACTTACATGTAAATTAAAAGTTAATCTGACTACAAATTCTGTTAAGCAAGTGCGCCTTTTATTACTTCTGGAAAATCCTTTATGATAATTTTATGCTCAATTCTACCTGTAACCGCTTTTGTTGTCAAAACTGCCCATAAAGTACTTACATGTAAATTAAACGTTAATATGACCACAAATTCTGTTAAGCAAGTGCGCCTTTTATTACTTCTGGAAAATCCTTTATGATAATTTTATGCTCAATTCTACCTGTAACCGATTTAGCTTAAGTAAGTTTACGACATGCAGCTGTGTCTTGTGGTGGCTTAAAAAACCCACACAACCTATTTTACGACCTGCAACAGAACGACACATTCAATTGCTAGCTAGCGTTTCCAAACGAGTTATATCGGAAAATGTAGAGGCTGTTATGGTGACGACATTAGAGAGCCGTGCGAAATTGCCCAGACTTGAAAGCAAAAAAGACTTCAAACAGTAATTTTTTTTATTTTCTTTTCTATTACTAAGTTAAATTAATTTTTTCATTTACATATGTTCTGACTAAATAAATTTCTAAAGAGAAAAAATAAATAAAATAATAAAAATAAATAAAATAAATAAAAAATAATAAAATAAAGTGCCAAAAATGGTGATTTTTTAAAATGTTTGTATGGGGAACCCCCCAGGGGAGTTCCAGGGGGTGTGCCACTGGCATGGGTGGATCGGCCCTCCAAAGTTAGTGGGGGTCGGTCATACATTTGGACTCGATTGGGGCACTCTAAATGGGTCAAAGTGGGATTTTTCAAAACTTGACCCTACGGGACAAAAGTCAACAGTTGGGGGTAGTAGAATTCGTTTTAGAGGTATGGTTCCTTCGGCAAAGTTTCTTATTTTGATCCCTAGAATTTTCACTGAGCCATGGGCGATTATTAAATCGACCCGCCCTAATGCTCACATATAAGTATTTTTGTGTGCATTAAAAAACGTGTTTTTTTTATTATTTTTTAAGAAAAACCAAGGTATTCCCAATTTGTCCTGCCTTGTATTTTAGTAAAAAGTTCTTAGAAAAAAAAAATTCAAAATACAAGTAATTTGGTGTTTTTTTGAATAGAAGTACTTTTATACCGCAATACCAGACCGTGTACTAGGCAGATTGTGAATACCACAATTGCTTATTTAATAACTTAATTAATAAATATTTAAGTGAAATGAAGAAATCTTTCGATAGCTTTATTGTATAAAGGCCCCAACTTAATTATAAATTTCTTTAGCGAAGGACAAAACTTTATTAAATTTTAAAAGCTTTAGATTTCTTTAAATTAAATTTTTAATAAATTTTGACAATGAAAAAAACAACTGAATTTTCTGTCTCATCTAAAGAAATAAAAAATTGAGTTAGTGACTTTCTACATTAAGCACCCGATTTTAAAATGAAATAAATTATCTTGCTTCAAGTAAGGCATATTCGACTCTCTTTGCAATTGTATCTTATATGTTTTACGGAAATGTTTATTTATATTAAGGTTGATTTACACTCTAACCATCCCTGTCCCTCCTTATCCACTATTTCCCAGTATTGGGGATATGAAATAATATTCTCAAAAGAAAATTGATAAAAAATAATTTTACAACACCAATACTAGGAAATATTCCGTAGTTAATTCCCAACGTTGACACAGCCTTGGGATTTTTTTCTTTTGGTATATCCTATTACATTTAATAAAAAATGTTGTAGTTTGCTAGTACTTTACTATAATTTTAGTGCTCATGACAGATTTTTAATTTATTATTGAGCAATTCCATATGAAAGCGATCACCTTTTGGACGACCCCTCTCCGATTCTAAAATAAATAGTCTCAATCGATTGCCCAGCAAAAAATAATGTACCTACATATTTTTTTCTTTATAGTGACTGGTTTAGTGGTGGTGTACACCACTGTCATGTGACAAAATTGAAGAATTCTTCATAAGGGACCTCATTGAAAGTTGTTTTAAAAAAAACTACTAAAGCGATCGCAACGAGTGATAGCTCGTTGGAAAGGTATTGAATCAGGCTTTAATTGAAAAATAAAATTTTCCTAATTTTTCTCAGAAATTTACCTTTTTTCCCATGAAAATTAAATTTTCCCATGAAAATTAAATTTTCCGATTTTCCACAGAAGCTCCTAAATTTTCCGGATTCCTCATAAATTTTGCTTTAAGAATCAGCAATAAAAGAATGGGCCCCGACTCCTTGTTTGGACAGGAGAGGAGCATTTAAGAGACCACCTTGTTCTCATTGTTTTTATATTTTTTATAATTGAATTATTTGTAATTATTTAACATTGTTTTATTTTATTATTAAAAATACATTTTAAAAATTATTTTACAGTTAAAAATACATTTATGAAGAAAAAATCTTTCTTATTTTGCTGCTTATACTTAATTACAATATTTATTAAAAATTTCAATTGTCTTGGCATCATTATAAAATTAAAGTAACTTTAAATTTAGCACGTCGGCAGACGAAGAGTACCGCTTTACATTAATTGACATATCAGAAATATTTGGTATGAAGCAATGAAACTTTTGCGTTCCAGTTATAGTTTTGACATTATTATATCTGTTTTGAATTCGTCGCTCCATGGCATCGTGTTCTTTTTGAGTGCATAAAACTGTGTTAATGGCAATTTCCTTGCTTTGAATCCACGAAAACAAATGTTGTACATTTAAGATCTGGTCAGTATATGGCCTTTGCAAACTTGCCTTAGTCGCCATGCGTTTTAGGGTTCCCCCTAACGCATCGCATGGGCCCTTACCGTGGGACGTCGCAAAAAAGTGCCACTCGACCTTGCAGTTTTGTTCTTCTTCAATTATGCAAAGATTGTAAAAATTTTTTTTATTCTTGTACTGAGAAGCCGCGCCGCGCCGTCTGAGAAAAACGTTACTTTGTCGATTGCATCGAATTTTGATCTTAAGAATTCAAACAGTTTCATTTGAAATAAATAAACGGACACATAATTATGAGCTAAACTCTCCGCGACAACAACAAGGCTTACGGTCTGTAGTTCGTTATCTTTGTTTTTGAAATAAATGCAAAAAGGATGCACCGTGCACTGGTCGTTTGCCCAGTGATAAGCCTGAATTTCATCCAGAACGGGAAAAGTGTAATTCTCGGCAAAGTCGCTTATCACAATGAATTCATTTTGGGCTAATTTCTCCTTACTTTCCTTTAGAAATTTCGATTGCATCTCGGATATGAAATGGTGCGCCTTCAGTTCATTCAACTTGAATCCGAATTCCTCGATGAATTCCGGAATCTGCTTTACCACGGTCTCAAGGGAACATCTGCCGCTGCTAATTATCCACTGTTTGAAATGCATCTCCTGAATTAACAGCTGTTCAAACTTTTCCGCCAAATATTGCTCTAGCTCGTCAATCTTCGGACAATTGTCTCATTTGGACAGATGACAATTTTCCGTGGGGTATGCGCACAACGACTTCGACAGGAGGTCCCTATATGTTTCAATTTCACCGTGAAATACTTTCAATTTCTTGCATGGAAAGAACATTAATTTGATGTTTTGATGAAACATGCAAACGCAGACTGAATGCGTTCCGTGCCTGTCTAATGCCAGCACGCATTCTTTTGGTCGTAGGATGGCAAACTTAGAAAATCCCACTTTTTCTGCTGGGTATTTCTCTTTGAACTGATGGTATGCTTCGGATAGATTACATAATAATAATCTGCGCTGCTTGTGTACTTTTTCTCCATCTTCACGTGTGATAACATAGTCACGTGTACCTGGGCAGGCGCGGCTTGAATCAATTTCACCGTTGCTTCGCTGAGGGTCCTTGAGCCAAATTTCTTGGTGGGAGTCGCCAATATGCCCTTCTGTCGAACTAATTCTTTGCTTCTTCTCGCGATGTAAAAAGATGTTTGAAACTGTTCAGAAATCTTGCGTATAGACCATGATTGAGGCAGCACAGATAAAATGAGATATTTCTCCGGAAAAGTGGTCGCTAAATTGAATTTTCTTTTCAACTGCTCAATCATTTGTTTGCCGTCATCAACGTCATCTGCTTGACTGCATTCGTTATCAGAGCCTTCATCAAATATTGTCGCGATTGCACTCATAACCTTGCCTTTTTTCTCTTTCCTGTATTTTTCACTTCGCAACTTTCTTTTTGTAATAGGCGATTCACCTAAAGTGGTAATAGCCTCATTCAAAGGACTCAAAGACATATTGACCATCGGAATGTCTGCCTCACTATCAGATGAAACATTTTGTTCAATTGTCATTTCACTCTCGGATTGTGGTTGCATTTGTTTCAATGCATTTGCTTGTTGAGACAAATCGATTTTACACTTGGGGCAAATGAATTCTGCTTCTTCACCGTATTGTATATTTAATTCATTCATGTATCGCTTCGAAACACCAGTTAATTTTAATACTTTTATCTTTTTCGAACGATGTACACTCTTGTTAAACGGATTGCAGCAAAATTTATTCATTTTACTTTAAATTGTCTTTACAGCTTCACTCTTTACTTTACAAAAAAAACACTTTAACACTTTCACGTTTAGTATGCAACTAAAATTTGACTCAGAGTGTGTGAAGTATTTATATTTATTTTTTGGTAAAAAAAATAAAAATAAGCGAGCTATCACTCGTTGCGATCGCTTTAGTAGTTTTTTAACAAACAACTTTCAATGAGGTCCCTTATGAAGAATTCTTCAATTTTGTCACATGACAGTGGTGTACACCACCACTAAACCAGTCACTATAAAAAAAAAAAAAATATGTAGGTACATTATTTTTTGCTGGGCAATCGATTGAGACTATTTATTTTAAAATCGGAGGGGGGTCGTCCAAAAATTTGCCAATTTTGATCGTTTTCATATGGAATTGCTCTATTTTCCAATTTCATAAAAAAACAATGGATATGTCTCCTTTACATATTTAAAATATGTAAATATTTTCATTGATTATTTAAATGTTTTCATTGATTAAATACAATTGCAGATGGACTGAAGAATATCCGATTTTTTCATTAAAGTGAAAAAGTACGAACATTGATAAAAATAAGCATATTTGTATCATAAAACAGTTTACTTTATTTCTGAATTCCAATCAATTGAGGAGATACACCTGCTTAAAGTGTTTTTCCTCCAGTTAGCGTTGTACGATAAGAATTACTGAAAAATCGTATTGGGGTTAAAGTCTATGTTCGTATTCCCCCCAAAATTCCTTCCAGGTTTGGTATAAGTTTTAAATTTAGAAAAATCTTTGCCTCCATATATGGACATATCTGACATTAAAATCAGAAAATTCGATTCATATATGGAATAATATATGAATTAATATATGAGGATATATGCCATATATAGAACAATATATGCAATATATTATCATATATGGTGTCACACATCTCCATATATCACCCTTAACTTTGAATGTATTAGCCCATATATGTTTCCATATATGTCAGATATGTTCATATATCACTTATATATGTTCATATATGCAACCGTATACGCTAATATATGAACATATATGATCATTTTCAACCGGGCAGTAAATTTTTTTTTTTTTTCATTTTAAGTCTAACTTTAATTAGACTACCCATGTGAAAATCGAAATATATTTATATTAGCATACATGTTCATACACTGGCTCGTATGTGATCATGTATGGGCATACATAGTCATATATGAACATGTACGGTCATATACCCTCAAATTTCGGATCCAAAGATATATGGAAATATATGAGATCATGTGTGGTCATACATTGAACTATGCATGTAAGTATATGACAATGTATGCCCATGCATGATCATATACAAGTCAATGTATGATCATGTGTGTTCATATATATTTCGATTTTCACATGGGTACATATAATTTGTTAAAGCAGTATGACACATATATAAATTTTGGACCTTTTTCTTTCCAAATTGGCTTTGATATTTAAAATCGGACTTCGTCTTATACTTAATTTTTTTTTGTTTAAGAAAACCTTTAAAATTTGGAAATTTTGAACTTCAGCGACTATATTTAGAAAAGTTATTGAGATATTGATACACACTTAAGTTTGAAAAATAGGGCACGGAATTAAGCTTAAACTATGTAAAGCGTTTTCTTTCCGAAGCTATAGTTTCTAAATTAGACCTAAGTATTTCGAAATTATGCAACATTTCTAAGATTTTTGAGCATATTGTTTTTGAAAAGATGTATCTTTCGGTTAAAAGCATTATTTCGCCATAACAACATGGCTATGTCAGAGGTCGCTCCACAATAACTAATTTAGCAATTTTTACAAATTACTGTATTACTAATTTTGAGAATGGTTTTCAGATAGATATTATCTATACTGATCTTTCTAAAGCTTTTGATAGAGTTTCTTACTCGATCTTACTTCATAAACTTGAGTCGATTGGTTTTCATTTTACATTCGTGGAATGGATTAAATCATATTTAATAAATCGTAATTGTTCTGTATCAATTGATTCATCCGAATCATACTCCTATATTGCTACATCTGGTGTACCACAGGGTAGTATTTTGGGCCCATTGTTTTTTATATTATTTATCTTCTATATATAAAAGAATAACGTGACTGACTCAACATCGCCCAGCCCAAACCGCTGAAGCTAGGAAGTTGAAATTTGGTACGTAGGTTCCTCTTTCGGCGTAGACGTCCGCTAAGACGGCATTTTTTGAAATTCCTACCGGAACGGGCAAAAAGGGGGAAAGACTCCCCCTTGACGGCCTGCCAAAACCCCTTTGGCTAGAAAGCCGAAATTTTTGATATGTGTTCCTTGGGGTAGGGGCTAACGTTTCTAGAAAGTACTTTCAAGAATTTTGGACAGGGACGTTGTAAAAATGGGGGTTAAAAAGGGGAAAAGAGCCCCCCTTGACGGCCTGCCCAAACCGTTGGAGGTAGGAAGTTGAAATTTGGTATAAAGGTTCCTCCAGTATCGTAGACATCCACCAAGACTGGATTTTTAGAAATTTTTACAGGGAGGGGTAAAAAGGGGAAAAAGTCTCCCCCTTGACGGCCTGCTCAAACTGCTGGAGCTATGAAGTTGAAATTTGATATGTAGGTTCCTCGACCGGTGTAGACTTCCGTTGAGACGGAATTTTTGGAAATTCTTATCGGGAGGGGCAAAAAGGGGACAAAAAAAGTACCTTTTTCCAAAAAAGTACCTTTTTCCAAAAAAAGTACCTTTTTCCACACAAAGAACCTTTTTCCAAAAAAAGTACCTTTTTCCAAAAAAAAAGTACCTTTTTCCAAAAAAAGTAACTTTTTCCAAAAAAAAATACCTTTTTCCAAAAAAAAGTATCTTTTTCCAAAAAAAGCACCTTTTTCCAAAAAAAAAGTACCTTTTTCCAAAAAAAAGTACCTTTTTCCGAAGAAAGTACCTTTTTTCAAAAAAAGTACCTTTTTCCAAAAAAAGTACCTTTTTCCACAAGAGGAAAGGAGGAAAAGAGCCCGCCTTGACGGCCTGCCCAAACCGTTGGAGGTAGGAAGTTGAAATTTGGTATAAAGGTTCCTCCAAAAAAAGTACCTTTTTCCGAAAAAAGTACCTTTTTTCAAAAAAAGTACCTTTTTCCACAAGAGGAAAAGAGCCCGCCTTGACGGCCTGCCCAAACCGTTGGAGGTAGGAAGTTGAAATTTGGTATAAAGGTTCCTCCAGTATCGTAGACATCCACCAAGACTGGATTTTTCTAAATTTTTACAGGGAGGGGCAAAAAGGGGAAAAGGTCTCCCTCTTGACGGCCTGCTCAAACTGCTGGAGCTATGAAGTTGAAATTTGGTATGTAGGTTCCTCGACCGGTGTAGACTTCCGTTGAGACGGAATTTTTGGAAATTCTTATCGGGAGGGGCAAAAAGGGGACAAAAAAAGTACCTTTTTCAAAAAAGTACATTTTTCCAAAAAAAAGTACCTTTTTCCACAAAAAGTACCTTTTTCCACAAAAAGCACCTTTTTCCACAAAAAGTACCTTTTTCCAAAAAATACCTTTTTCCAAAAAAAGTACCTTTTTCTAAAAAAAGTACCTTTTTCCAAAAAAAGTACCTTTTTCTAAAAAATTTTACCTTTTTCCAAAAAAGTACCTTATCCAAAAAAAGTACTTTTTTCCAAAAAAAAAATAAATACATTTTTCCAAAAAAATACCTTTTTCCAAAAAAATACCTTTTCCAAAAAAGGACCTTTTTCCAAAAAAGGACCTTTTCCCAAAAAAAAAAAAATATTTCCTAAAAATAACTTTTTCAAAAAAAGTACCTTCTTCCAATAAAGTACTTTGTAAAAATAAAGTATGTTTTTTCCAAAAAATTTCGCTTTTCCAAAAAATTCCATTTAAAAAAATATAATTTCACAAAAAGTACTTTTTTTCCTCCCCCCACGGATATCTCCACTAAACCAGGTTTCTTGATATTGATATTCGGCATAGACGTCCGCTAAGACGGGATTTTTTGGCATATATTCGGCATAGACGTCCCCATAGACGGTTTCACAAATTGGAAAACTGTCCCCCTTAAGAAGTTGAAATTTGGCAGAACAGTGGAGGAACTGTAGTAGACATCGACTAAGTTTGTATTTTTGGAATTCCGTACATGATATCCCAAAAGGGGATGTTTCCCCCTTGACGGCCTGCCAAAACTGCTGAAACTATGTAACCGAAATTCGGTATGTGAGTTCCTCCTTCTGTGTAGGCGTCCGCTTAGACGGAATTTTTGTAATTCCTATCGGGAGGGAGATAAGGGGAAAAGTATTCTCCTTGACGGCCTGCCCAATCCCTTCTGGCCAACCTAAAATTTTAAATATGTATTCCCTGGAGTAGGACTAACTCACCGGCAACGTAATTTTTCTATTTTGGAACAGAAACATAGTAAAAATGTGGGTTGAAAGGAAAAAATGTCCCCAATAACGGCCTGCCCAAACCGCTGAGGCAATGAAGTTGAAATTTTGTATGAATGTTCCTCATCCATCGCAGACAGCCGCGAAGATGGAATTTTTGTAAATTCCTAAAAGGAGGGGCAAAAAGAAGAAAGCCTCCCCTTGGTGGCCTGTAAAAACCCCTTCGGCTAGAAACCTGAAATTTAAAATGTGGGTCCCTGGAGTAAGGGCTAACTTATTAGAAAGATACTATTTTGAATTTTGGACAGGGTCGTTATAAAATAGGGGCTCAAAAAAGGAAAGTGGCCCCTTAACGACCTGTCCAAACTGCTGGAACTAGGAAGCTGAAATTCGGTACTTAGGTTTCTAGTCCAGCCTAATTCCAACCGGGAGGGACAAAAAAAGAAAAGGTGTCCCACTTGACAGCCTGCTCAAACTGCTGGAACTAGGAAGCTGAAATTCCCTGTCGATGGATTTTCGGAAATTCCTACCCAGAGGGACACAAATAGTAAAAGTTGGCTAGAAACCTGAAATGTAAAACATATGTTCCTTGGAGTATGGGCTCACTTATCGGGAAGGTGCTTTGTGGAATTTTGGAAAGGGACATTGCAAAAATGGGGATTAATGAAGCGAAAAGTGCCGTTTAAAGGCCTGCCAAAACTGCTGGAGGTAGGAAGTTAAATTTGGTACTAAAGTTCCTCCTCTATTGTAGACATCCGATAAGATGAGATTTTTGCAAATTTCCGCAGGTAGGGTCAAAAACAGGAAAAGTCCAACGTAGACGTCCCCTAAGGGTAAAAAGTGAAAAAACTTCCCCCTTGCCGAGTTGGGCAAACTGCTGGATATAGATACCTAATGTTATGTATGTAGTAGGTTCCTCCTCCAACGCAGACGTTCTCGGAATTTTTGCAAAATCCTACCGGGAGGGGTAAAAACGGAATAATTCTCCCCCTTGATGGCCTAACCGAACCCTTCGGCTAGAAACCCGTAATCTATAATATGTTTTCCTTGGATGGGCTAACTTATCGACAAGGAATTTTTAGGACTTTGGACAGGAACGTGGTAAAAATGGTGGTTCAAAAGGGGAAAATTGCCCCCCCCCCCTGAACATCTACGCCTTTAGCTAGAAACCTAAAATTTAAAGAACAAGTGTATATGGAACACTAAAATTAAGAAACTAAATAGGAAACGAGTGGAATTGAAACACTACACAAGTGGAACCAAATGGATATAAACGTTGGACGAGTGGAATTGAAATTATAGACAATGTAAATAGATTGGAAGAGGGAACGAAAAGGAATGGACTATAGAACGAAATGGAATGAAGAGCGAGATGGCATAGAATGGTGAACGAGTGGAATTGAAACACTGCACTTAAAAGAGGAATGGAACGGAGCAAGGGCAGAGAAATGGAATGGAAAGAGAAGCGACTGATATCAATATCGATATACAAGACAGTAGGAACGGAATGGAATGAAGCGGGGAACGAGTGGAATTGGAATAGCAGATAATGGGAACGAAATGCAATGGAATGGTGAACGAAATGGAATCTTGGAAGGAGTTGCATTGGAACACTGAAATTGTTAAACAAAATGGAATGGAATTTGAATGACTCAAACTGCCGGAGTTTGGTAATTGAAATTTCGCATGCGATTGAGGCAGATTATATATATTTGGTATTTTTACTGGGAGGAACAAAAAGGGTTGAAAAACCCCTTTTAATTACCTATTCAAACACTATCCACGGAATATGAAACTTATGTAGCATTGAAACATACTCTCCAAAAAGTTAAACAAATTTTCTAAAAGAGAAAAAACCTTAGAAAAAGAATGGAACTTATATATGTATACTGATATTTAAACTGCAGGTAACGAAGCACCGGTGGAAGAAACCGACGCAGTAAATTTTCCAACTGAATTTGTGAATTTACTTGAATTGCCAGGTCTACCTTTACATAAACTGAAATTAAAAAAAAACTTCAATGCACGCTAACAACGTAGATACGTAGCTTTGCCCGCTATCTTTAATATTATAAATCGCTTGCCAACCCTGCTTTACGTTATATATTTTCATTCAAAACACAAATGAACAAAACTACTTACGGGTCTATCTACCTAAGTTCGCACTTTACCAAATTATCTTGACATACACACGTATATTGCAATTTGTAATGGATTCATTAATAACAATCCACTTTCATGAGAAAAAGTGATCAAATATTTATTTATTTTAAATCCATTGTTGTGTCAGAATTATTTATTTGTGGTGGCTGGGTGAAGGCTTTTATTATAAAAACTGTACTTTAAATAAGCAAAGCGAATTTACCCACCCAACCACGAATACGACCTATCGACGCCGATGGCTTGAACAACAGACAATTAGTTGTTACATGCTCACGTGTTGGTATACTAAATGATTTATTTATATAAAAATGAAGAGGCAAAAAATAATGTTTGTACTTAAACATTGCAAAAAATTTACCTTAACAATTATTTTATTTTAATAACAAATATTGTGTTTTATTTTATCTAAAAGAAATTTAATTCTAAACTTTAAGGCACGCTAACAACGTAGCGGGCTTCGCCCTCTATCTTTAATATTATAAATCGCTTACCAACCCTGCTTTACATGTTTTTTTTTTTTCATTCAAAACACAAATGAACAAAACTATTTACGGGTCCGTCTACCTATGTGCGCACTTTACCAAATTATCTTGACATACACAAGTATATTGTCAAGAATTATTGTTGTGTCAGAATTATTTATTTGTGGTGGCTGGGTGAGTGAAGGTTTTTATTATAAAAAACTGTATTTAAAAAAAGCAAATTTTAAGAAAATCAGGCAAAGCCCCCCCCCCCCTCAACCACGAATACGACTTATCTATAATAACTTTACCTTAACAATTATTTTACCTTAGCAACAAATATTTTGTTTTATTTTATATAAAAGAAATTTAATTCTAACCTTTAAGGCACGCTAACAACGTAGAGGGCTGCGCCCGCTAGTTAATGATATTTCTACTAAGGTTAAATGGTCAGAGGTTCTAATATATGCTGATGACTTACAAATTTTTTCTCGGATTAGCTCGATTAATGATACACAAAGACTTCAAACTGATCTTAATAGTATTGTAAATTGGTGTTCTCAGAATTCTTTGTTACACTAAAAGTAGGAATCCAATTTCTCATTCATTACGAAATTACTGATTTAGGGGTAGTTTTTGATTCCCATTTTTCTTTTGTTAATCATATTGACACTATTCTTCCTAAAGCTTATGCTTTGTTTGCGTTTGTTAGACGCAATTGTAAGGAATTTTCTGATGTATATACATTTAAAATTTTATATACATCGTTGGTCAGGTCCAAGTTGGAATATGCTTGTATTATATGGTATCCAAATTGTAATAAACATATTTCTAGAATCGAGAGAAATCAAAGTAAATTTATAAAATATGGTTTACATTCTATTACATTTCTAAATCCTCCTCCATCTTATATTGAAAAATGCAGATATACACTCTAATTAAATTCTGTTGAAATTTACCCAACTTATAGTAGGAAACTGAACTCCTACTATAAATTGGGTAAATTTACTCTATGTGCGTAATTGAAAAAAAATACGCACATTGTGTTTAAGTTGGTGCACAAATAATTTGTAATTTTACATTGAAAGTGCGTAAAAATTAAATGAAATTTTGAAATTAGTGTGTTAATTTACTAAATTTGTGTGTAAAAAAGCACGTTTCACGTGTAAATGTACGCATAAGATGCGTAAAAATCCACAAAAAATGCGCAAAAATCCACAGAAAGTGCGTAAAAATAAAATATAATGCGTACATTTACAACAGGTGTGCTAACTTTAAGCACCACCCAAAATTTTTTTTAAATAAAATAACAAATTAATTTTTAGTACGTATTTTATTAATAATAATATCCGAGTCATTCTCTCATAATCGTTTATGTCCAAATTAGTCGTTTTGGGAACTTAAGGCATTTGTATAAAATTCATATAAAAATTTGTTATAACTATTGAATGGGTGGCAGTAACCGTCAACAATAATGGGAGAAAACGCCTACGCAGGAACAACTGAGTGCAATGACTCCTGCTCAACAAAGTCAGTATTCATTGAGAACTGCCTAACTTGCAAAGAAAGCATTTTGTTGAGCAGGAGTCATTGCACTCAGTTGTTCCTGCGTAGGCCATATCTCTCTTAAGGCGTTTTCTCCCGTTATTGTTGACGGTTACTGCCTCCCTTTCCAAGAAGGCATTTTGTTGAGCAGGAGTCATCGCACCCAGTTGTTTTACCTAGGCCGTATCTCTCTTACGGCGTTTTCTCCCATTATTGTTGACGGTTGTTGGTTGACTGCCTCCCTTGCAAAGAAGGCATTTTGTTGAGCAGGAGTTATTGCACCCAGTAATTCCTGCGTAGGCCGTGTCTCTCTTACGGCGTTTTCAATTTTGAAATGAGGTTTAGACTACCACATGCGTTAATAATAATTACCAAAAACAATTTCATGCTTATGTTGCTATTTCCAGACTCTAATGTGTTTGTGGAAATGTTGTAATTCACAAAAAATAATCCGTTTTCGCTTTTTCTTTTTACTATTTATAATTTTTTTTTCAATTTTTTCCAATTTGAAATGTCAGAGTATTTATTACTATTATTGGATAGTATATTTACCAACTTTGTGCGTAAAAATTTTATTTAACAAAGCAATAGTAATTTTAGGCACAATGTGTTTATTTATAAGCACATAATGTCTAAAAATACTTTGTGTGTGTATTATTGCGTATGAAAGTGTGTACAAAAAGAGTTTACGCATTTTTTGTTTATATTTACCGAATTTTCGTAAAATTAAACAAAATTTTACCCATTTTATAGTAGTAAATTTACAAACATTTTTTAGAGTGTATTCAACTAAAGACTTTGGAAAATCGTAGAATCTTCTTATCGCAAATATTTATTTATAAAGTAATTTTTGGTTTAGTGGATTGTCCGTATTTATTTAGTCTTATTTGTGTCCACATACCCCCTAGGAGTTTGCGTAGTAGTGATATTTTTTATGATCCAGTTCATAGAGCAAATTATTCATTAAATGAACTTGTTGCTAGGGCATTAAGGGAATTTAATAGGGTAGTGAGTATTAAATCTGATAGATTTAATGTTAATATAGATTTTAGTGATAATATCAATATATTTAAAAATATGCTAGATATAATTTATTTTTAAGTGTAATTTCTAGACTGTAAGGATATTATATACCACAGACTTAATTTAATAAATAAATAAATTTAATGTCATCTTATAACAAGAATTTTGTATTAAAATCACTTGCCATATTTAAGAAAACAAATAAAACACAATTATTACTAAATTACATCGGTCAGGACTCAAATACACAGTTTTATGTAAATGACAGTTTAACTTCAAAAAACTATAAAATTTTAATTGAAGCGAATAAGCTTAGAATGAGAAATTGCTTGCAGTCAGCATACACTTTTCGTGGCCTGGTTTATGTAAAGCGAAATAGCACTGACCAACCGATTCGAATTGATTACGTAGAGCAACTGAGCGAGTTTTTTCCTAATTCTGATGCATGTAATCAAACTCACCTCACCAGTCCAACTCAACAATCTAGCCACACCAATGATGCTATATGATATACTAGCGGGCGCAGCCCGCTACGTTGTTAGCGTGCCTTAAAGGTTAAGGGGGGGGGGGGCTGCGCCCTCCCCCCCGGGGGCTGCGCCCCCCACAATTTTTATTAAATTCGTTTTTTTATTTAAAGTTTTTTTATTTAAAGCCTTCACCCAGCCACCACAAATAAATAATTCTGCACAACAATGGGTTTAAAATAAATAAATATTTGATCACTTTTTCTCATGAAAGTGGATTGTTAGTAATGAATCCATAATAAATTGCAATATACGTGTGTATGTTAAGATAATTTGGTAAAGTGCGAACTTAGGTAGATAGACCCGTAAGTAGTTTTGTTCATTTGTGTTTTGAATGAAAATAAATAACGTAAAGCAGAGTTGGAAAGCATTTTATAATATTAAAAATAGCGGGCAAAGCTACGTTGTTAGCGTGTCTTAAAGTTTTTTTTTTAATTCCAGTTTATGTAAAGGTAGACCTGGCAATTCAAGTAAATTCACAAATTCAGTTGGAAAATTTACTGCGTCGGTTTCTTCCACCGGTGCCTACGTTACATGAAGTTTAAATATCGGAATATATAAGTTCCATTCCTTTTCTAAGGTTTTTTCTCTTTCAGAAAATTTGTTTAACTTTTTGGGGAGTATGTTTCAATGCTACATAAGTTTCATATTCCGTTGATAGTGTTTGAACAGGTAATTCCCTCTTCCAATCCATTTGCATTGTTTATAATTTCAATTCCACTCGTTCAACGTTTATATCCATTTCATTCCACTTGTGTAGTGTTTCAATCCCACTCGTTTCCTATTTAGTTTCTTAATTTTAGTGTTTCATATACACTTGTTCTTTAAGTTTTAGGTTTCTAGCTAAAGACGCAGACGTTAAGGGGGGGGGGGCAATTTTCCCCTTTTGAACCACCATTTTTACCACGTTCCTGTCCAAAGTCCTAGAAATGCCTTGTCGATAAGTTAGCCCATACTCCAAGGAAAACATATTATATATTACAGGTTTCTAGCCGAAGGGTTCGGTTAGGCCATCAAGGTGGAGAATTATTCCGTTTTTACCTCTCCCGGTAGGAATTTCCAAAAATTCCGTCTTGGAGGACGTCTGCGTTGGAGGAGGAACCTACTACATACATAATTTTAGGTCTCTATATCCAGCAGTTTGGCCAGGCCATCAAGGGGGAAGTTTTTTCACTTTTTACCCCTCCCGGTATGAATTTCCAAAAATACCATCTTAGGGGACGTCAACGTTGGAGAAGGAACCCAATTTAAGATCCCTTGTTCCAGCAGTTTGGCCAGGCCGTTAAGGGGGAGACTTTTCCTGTTTTTGACCCTACCTGTAGAAATTTCCAAAAATCTCATCTTAGCGGATGTCTACAATAGAGGAGGAACTTTAATACCAAATTTCAACTTCCTACCTCCAGCGGTTTGGGCAGGCCTTTAAGCGGCACTTTTCGCTTCATTAATCCCCATTTTTGCAATGTCCCTGTCTAAAAAGCACCGTCTCGGTAAGTGAGCAGATACTCCAAGTAACATATGTTTTACATTTCAGGTTTCTAGCCAACTTTTACTATTTGTGCCCCTCTCGGTAGGAATTTCCGAAAATCCATCGACAGGGAATTCCAGCTTCCTAGTTCCAGCAGTTTGAGCAGGCTGAGAGGAACCTAAGTACCGAATTTCAGCTTCCTAGTTCCAG